>OZ020267.1:55453247-55864569 GCA_963971225.1 Melieria omissa | reverse complement strand
CGTCCACGTTTCTTCGCCCTCATTGTCGCACCGCACCGTAACTTCCTAAACTTGCCAAAGATTGGACTAAACAATTTTGCTTTTCTACCGTTATTTTTTACAGTTTTTGTTGTTATAGTTGTGAATTTGGATTTGTAGAGTTTTTTTCAGTCGCACCGAAAGTGGCTTTCGGGTGCGCACTTCTCATCTCGACGGCGATCGTCAAAGAGTGAAACTTAAGCTCGAAGACTTATAGGGCATATTATTTGCTTCTTTGCTTGTTGTTGTTGTAATTGTTGTTGTTGGTATAATTTAGAATGATTTCATGCCGTGTGATGTGATTTCATTTCATTTCAATTTCACTTCATACTTTTAGGCCTAAATCATGGCAACAATAATAAAAACAGCAACAACAATTAGAACAACAATAACAACAAAAATTGCTATAGCAACAGCAATTATAATGTTGCTAAAGTTGCAAAAGAAATCTCAGTAGAAGATGAAAATTTTTGCGCTTCACATTGATACTTCTGTTGCTACGAGTCAAAGAAAATAACAACAACAAAATAACAAATTCACCAAGAAAATTAAAACGAAATGAGAAGAGTAGAGTAGTTGTTGTTGGTACGATATTTGTTGCTGTTGCTGGTAGTCAACACGATTGGCTGTTGTTGCAGCTTGTGGTGAGCAGCGAAAGGAGGGTGAAGAGGCAGAGAGGGTTGGGTGATAGAGGGGATAGTTGGAGATGGAGAGGAGGGTTGAGGGGATGGAGCGGCGGGTGCTCACCTTACAATGAATAGTGCGCGCGCGTATGTTTCACTGAGGAATTGTTAGGCAGTTGTGGAGATTGTGTTGCTGTTGTTATTGTTGTTGTAGAAAACTTTCTACTAATGTAGAAGAATTAATTTATCTTTCTTTCTTTGTTTCCGTCTGTCTATCTGTTTGTATGAGTGTGGATGCTAGTCTCATTGTTGGTGTTGTTATTATTGTAAAATTTAAAACTGAATTATTGGTGATGCAGCTCGCCGCGTCCACCCGCGCCGGACAGCTTCTACGATTGTCTGTTAGTTGTTGTTATTGTCTTTGTTACTATTAAAGTTGTTTTTGCATTTGCTGCTTGCATTGTTTGTTGTTTTGATTGCCTTCATTGTTGCTTGTGTTGTTGTTGTTGGTGCAATGATTGTGATTTTTCTTAACGCACTCAGCCAGATGCACAAACACAAGCACACTCGCAGACATATTTTTTTCATGTGTTTGTATGTCTACGATTCGAGTAGTCGTACCCGTACTTGCAGTATTCGCAATCGTACCGGTTACCCGTGTCTGTGTGCAATGTTGTTTGGGTGTCTGTGCGCACGCGCCTTTCTTTGTTATCTCGCCATAGTAAATCTGAGTCTGAAATTTACTGCATGCTGCCGTTCTATCGCGTTCGACTGCTGCTGTGTACCGTTGTGTGTGTGCTGTACCTACTCATAAATACAGGGTGAAAGTTTTATGGTTAATAAATGCGTTTAATAATTACTGCCCGCACACACACACACACGAACACACAAGCGTGCGACATTCAAACAATCGCTTACACACACATACGAATATATACGCAGATGGAAACGAATTTATGTGGAGTTAGAAGATATAACGATGATTAGTATTGATTTGTGGAGACAACGCTGACGAATTCTAATTAATCTATTAATTTGTGTACATATTTTTGAATGCCGAATCGTGAATGAGTTATATATTTATTGGGTAAAGGTTGCAAGTATAGGTGCCCAATATAATTTAATGACGCGAATTGTTTACTGGACACGTATACAGACAACCCGTAAGACTTATCTCTGTTGTATGAGTCCAGTTAAATCTCAACAATGATTCGAGTGATATTGTTCTGCACTAAGTAACTTTTTGTTGCTTTGTTGTTATAAAGAAGCCACTTAACGCAGCCTCAGAGAGAAATTCGAAGAGCATTAAATTGCACGATTTCTCGACTCCAACTGATAAATAAGCAGACTTCTTTTGGATAACAAAATGGTGTTCGACAGTTTGTGAACTAAAGTGAGCCACGGCTTCGCTATGGCTTTGTAATAACAACAACAATGTTGAACTTAGAAAGCAACAATATTGCTTTAGTTACATTAAGAAACAACAACATTTGTATAAGGCTTCCAGTTAGTTGTTAGTAAATATTTTCATTAAAAAAAATAGCAAAAAGTGATTTGAAGTTAATTATTGCCATCTCATGAAATATTTGTCATACATATGCAAAATCAATAATAGTTAAATAAGTGTGCCAATAATATGTTTGTATTATATAGCAATGACTGCCTTTGGCTTTTAACACAGTCTGACTTCTTTTACATTTTTGGTAGTAAGTATTTCTAAATTAATGTGATTGCAACCGATAAGGTTTTATGTCTTTTTTAACTTCCCCACCTCAACTCTCTCCTCTTTGTATTACATAGGCAAAACTATACTTAGACTTTGATCTATTCTCGGTTTCCACAAACAAATTCTTTATTTTCGGATTAGAATTGCTTTCCGTTTTTCTGCTGCAACTGCTTTGTGGGTAGTGATTTTTTTTCTATGTCCTTGTCTACGAGTCGAGTGTCGAGACATCAAAATGGTACTAGGCCGAAAGAATTGGGATAGCGAGCAAACGCGACGAGTTGTTCAAACGTATTTCGACACGCGGCGAGTCAGTTCGGTTTTAAAATGCACAAAATGAACTAAGCAACTCGCGCAATTAAACTCAACCGAGCGAAAAGTGGTGTGTGACGCATACCGCATGTCACGACCGATTCTGCATGTGACGAGCGATTGCGCGAATCGCTTCGAAAAGAGAAAAATATAACGGTAAAGTAGTGTAGTAGTAAGTAGTTGCTCGACCTAGCACACAAAATGTGATTCTAGTGGCTCTCTCGCCACTTTCATCGGTTACTGACTAAATCAAGAACTCGCCTTACCGTTTAGACGAAACGAGTACTCGTTCGAGTTGCTGTCTTCTCATTCTACTCCTTACGTGTAATCAAGCCTTTGGTCTTGTGGAGGCCCTATGCTTGTGAGAGGAAAAACAAAAACTAAAAACATCAATTTCGCTATGATTTTCTCTATAATTTCTTGGCACTTCGGTGTATGTATTAACGATTTCATCCAGAATAATTAATTGCAAAATTTCAAAGTTTCAATTAACACATATGAGTAGTGATTAATAATGATTTGTATTAGTGCTGACTCAGTGCTGACTGAATCGCTCTCCATCCCAAGGATTCCATCAAATTGTATGAGAACCCGTCAACAAATCAAAGCTCAACTCAGTGGGCTCAAACATAATTGAAATTTTGACAAACGTGTCCTAACTGCTGAGCAAGTTTTTTAAGGTTGTAACTGAAAAAAATTACGACAAGAAAACGAACAATCAAAAATCCATTTAATAAAAAAAAACCACCTGGTTCCTTACATCACTGAGTACATATGTACCAAAAAATTTCCTATAATTTCTTAATATTTTATTTAAAAAAAATCCTCAAATTAAATAAAAATAATCCAACTGTTCTACGTAAGCAAACAAAAGACTTAAGGCACGAACTAGAAGCTAAAAATGAATAACGCCAATGATTAACACATATAAACGCACACACACACATACACACGCAGTAGTAAAGCATTTTCGAACAAAAAATCAAGCATTTTCACTTTTTAAATGATCAGCATACAGAAACGAGAGGCACAAAGCGGCAAAAGTAGAAGCAGAAGATGTAACAGCAGTAAACCAAATCATACCGAAAGGCGTTCGAGCAGCACCAAAGGCACGAAAGATTATAGTGAAATGTGTAATTTTTTTGTTAAATTGTTTTTTCATTTGTTTTTTTTTGTAAATGGAGTGTGGAAGAATGATTTCATGAAATGATGAAAATGAGAAACGTGCCAAAAAGTGTAAAGCAACAAGCAACAGTCGTGCTTAAGAATTCTGGTTAATCGAAAATGAGTGAAAGAAAAAAAAAAGAGAAAAGAAAGAAAGAAAAAAAAGCTAAAAAAGGGGCACAAACGACACGAAATTTAAAGCCTAATTCACATTGAGATAAAAATTCAGTGAAATGAGAAAGAACACAACAACAACAAAAATGCCAAATACGACGCAGTAGAGAGAAGAATGAAGATTTTCCCGCAATGACCTAATTACATATTTAACGAAAAGAATAAAGAACACGCTTGAAGTGGGCATGCGGGTCTCGTGTGTGTATGTGTGTTTGTGTGTGCTTGTGCGCTTCTGAAATGAAACAACCAAAACCTTAAATATGCCATAAAAGCGCAAAAGTAACAGCGAGAAAAAAGCACCAAGAAACTGTTATGCGCCGACAATCGAAAGTTTTTATTTTCAGGCAGCGCTGCGGCTACAATTTTTGAATATTTCTTTTTTTGTAGGTTTCTTGGGATTTATTGATGGGTCACACACACGAACGTATGGATGTGGCTTATGTGTCTGTGTGTGTTTGTGGTGTAGGTAAAATATTGAATGAAACAAGAATGAGCCAGAAAATAAAAGTGGCTACGTATTGAAGGAAGAATTCAAAGTGCGCAGAAGAGAGAGGCAACTTTATTCAGCAGTAGGGCGAACCGAGAGAACTGGGCAGTTGATGTAAACTTTGTTTTCTTGGCAAAATTAGTTAAAAATGCTGTAAAAGTTAATGCAGAAAAAATTGAACTGGGAACGAAATTTAAGCAGAACGCTGGGAAAAAAATGCACATATCAACATCAGTGATGTGTGGTGGTGAAGTGCAGAAGAGCGCACTTGAAAGTCTTCGAAAGATTTGTTGATTTGATTTGTTTTAAAGTTCAAAAGCAAAGAAAAAGTCTGAAAGCGTTACAAAGCGGAAAGAAATGCACACACATACACACACACATGTGTATGTATATGCATGTAGGTATGATTGTGTGTGTGCGTTTACCTTTCTTCTGGTACGTAGGCATGCACAATTGGAAAGTCATGATTGAAATTTCTGAGTTCTTGAAGGCCTACAAGTCGACGTCGACAACGCTGCTCGATTGCCGATCGTAAGCTGGCCGCTTGAAAGCGATCGCCAAACACAACACACAAACACACACACACGCAACGCACATTCAGGCACTTTACAAGCGTTGAATGTTTGTTTGCTTGTTGTTGTTGCTTTTGCTGCTCACCAAAGTGCCGTACGCGCAAACGCTGTCACACTCGGCGTTCACGTAGGCTGACGTGAATGTCGCGCGAAAAAATAAAATTAAAAAAAAGAAAAAAAACCTTAAATAAATAAAAACTACAATACAAGCCAAGTGAGGAAAAAATACAAAAATTAAATAAAAAAATATATAAAAGCCGCAACAAAAAGATCGAAGCATGAAACATTCTGATTGTGTGCGATCGCTCGTTCGCGCGTCTGTTCGTGCGTTCACACACATTTATGTGCTATAAAAGTATATTTGTGTGTGTGTTAGTAAGCGAACGCGCCTGAAACTAGGTCAGCTGCGGCTTGCCGAGCTCGATTTCATGGCGGTTTTCTAAAAGTCGACCGCTCCGGAATACTTAAGCATCCGTCCACTTGCACTTTCTTTTTCAGCCAAGTTGCCGAGCGTCGTCGTCGTATTCATCGTATTCATCGTCATCAGCGTCGTTGTTGTTGTTGTTGCCAATGCTGCCGCTATTGTTGTTGTTGTGGCTTTTGTGGTGTACTTCGTTGTCATCATCACTGCTGGCTTGTCTGTTGTGCTGTTGAGGTTTTGTTTTTTTTTAATGATTGTTTGCCGTTCTTTCTTTTTGTCCACGTTTATTATTTTATTTTGATTTTTTTGTAATATGTTTACGTTTTTTTTTTGTTGTGCTTTCTTCTTTTTTGTAGGTGTCTTGCATCGGTTGCCAGCGTTGTGTGCTGTTCGCTTCGCATCTTATGAATCTTTCCCTGTGACTGCGTCATGTTTGCGTGCCTTCTGACTTGTCTGGCCCGTTGCGTTCTGCTGCTCGTTTTTTCGCCTGATTTCGGTGTTTGTTTGGTTTGTTGATTTTTACATTGACTTTTTCTTTTTTCGACCTCATCTCGTTGCTCATCTGGGTGCTTGCCGGCAGCACTTTCTTCTTTCGTTGTGTAAATGAAAACTTTTCAATCATTCTCACAGAAACGAAGTAAAAGCGTTTTGAGTTGATTCCTATGTGGGTATTCTTCTACAATGTGGGTGGATACGGTGTTTGTCAAGACTCCTACAAGTCCTGTGCGGAATTCACAAAACTGCACAAAAAGAGAGCGAGAAATGTATTTTTTGAAAAACAAAAAAAAAATGTTTAAGTAATCAAAATTTGGGTTATTTTGGCCATTTGTATAAAACAAAATTTTTGTTGTTGTTGTGATACCACAATTCTACCCACTAGAGGATGTAGACAACACTTTTTCGAAACTTTAATCGAAGCTTTAATAAAAACGATTCTTCGAATTCCAAACTCAATATTTGCTTGTCTTTTTAGGATATTAGGAACAACGCATTGAAGTTATCCACACATTCTATGAAAATTTAAATTATGCAAAAATTTACAATAATTTTATTTTTGTATTTTCGACAAAACTTCGTTCAATGAGTCACGATTTTGTGCTGTTCCTGAACTGAGTAAGCCAGAGAATTTATATCTGTGTAACTGATATTTGTGTTAGCTAGATCTCACTTTACTTGTCTTCCTAAACTTGATATCAAATCACTGCTTCAAATTCGATCAATTCTTCACCAGTTTTTAACGCCTAAGGAACTCTATCTGATACCAACTTAAAACGAGTTAAATAAATTTTGTATCGATAATTTTTAATTACAGAAAAATTACGTAATATTTATGGAAAAATACAAAAATATCACTTTTTCATTTTATTTAACCATTATTAAAAAAAAATGGTTTTGATCAAACGCGCCCAATTCGTAGACTTCAATTAGAACACAAACTTTCACTGCAAATTATTGAACATTTGTTTGGGCATAACAGTAAAACTTTTGTAATTTGCTTTGCACTTCTTAAACTACTATATTTTGTTGGTGCCTACTTAAATTAAATCCATAAATCAATCGTAGCTTTTGCCATAAGAAGGCAAATAGGTGAAGTTGCTCTCAGGCAAATTTGGGGTCGAAAGGGTTAATCTAACCTAACATCTCCTCACCGATGTTGAGGTTAAGCTAATGCGCTGAACAATGATCGATTTTATAAGTGATTTCTATCTTTTGTCCCACTTTATTTCCCTTTGAGGATGTCCTTATTAAAATTTAAAATCTCTCCTTCCTTCTGATTATTTTCCATCCCATCAACATTACTCAATCCAACCCATTAACTTGTGACTAGTTTCTATCTTCACACTCCAATCACTTTTATTTTGTTTTCAAACAATTGCAACAACAACACAATGCAGTACGGACCACAGGAAAATTACGCAGTTCTAATCGAAGACACAAACCCACCCTCTGATAGCATCTCTTCCTACCAATCAGCAACGGGCACACAAGCGGAGTTTATATAACTTAGTCAGAAACTTAGTTACGGAGATGTCTTTCCTAGCGATAAGTTAATCAACCAACCATCGCAAGGCATTTGCCTTGTTGTGGCTCTAAGTGGCGTGAATCTGTAGAAAAAAACCTGCCTTTCATCAAAATTATGTTTTTATGGGTTCAATATTTCTGTGGCCGTAAGGAATAACAGCCAAAGTCGATTTTATGAAGTTTTCAGGAGAGCACTTTTAATTTTTGAATTTGCTTTAGATTACACTAGATAAATTGTAGATTTTTGGGCGTAAAACATTCATTTAATGAGCAAAAGCCATAGAATTTTGTGTAGTAGTACATTTGAATACGACGAATGCAATGGTGGTAATAACTCAATTTTGTCCTAACTCGACTTTGGCTGTTATTCCTTACGGCCACAGATTTTGTGAAAAAGTCACTCTTAAATTATTTTTCTCAGTGTTGTTATTGGTTGATATTATTTTTGATATAGATTCACAGCGCATAGTTTTTAGCGTTTTCTTTGGTTTAAAGAATATTTGTGAAGCTTTTCTATCAGTTTTAATCTTATGAATTCCTAAGTAGACTCAAAAGAAATATTTTTGGAGTATTTTTATGGTTTCAAGTGTCAAGGATCACGACAAACTGTGCGAATCATTGAATGCTAGGATATTGTATAGAGAACTTTCAAGGAAGGAAACAATCTCGCACTTGCTTTTCTGCTGCCGCGCCCTGGCACGTGTTAGGTTTAGTATTCTAGGGAGACCACTCTTTAGAAATATAAATGAACTCTCGAATGTGAAGGTTAGGTTAAGTTATGGCGCTAGAGTCAATGATCCACACTACATCAAATCGCATCACTTCACATCACATCAGATCGCATCACATCACATCACATAACATCACATCACATCACATTACATTAAATCTGAACTAAATTGTTGTTGTTATTGTTGTTATTGTCTTTGCAGCATTTTTAAAAGATATAGAATAGATCTTTCAAGGGGGTTTCTGGCAAGTCGTGCTGGGAACCATTAAAGACACTGGACAAGATTTTAATCTTGCGCCTTGCTAAGGTTGGGCAGTGGCACAGAACGTGTTTTATCAGTATTCGCAAATATTTGACTCAACCTGCTTAAACCTGAAGCAAAGCGAGCGTAGCGACGGTTTATAATGTTATAAACAACTACAACGTGGGAAACTCCATCTACACAACCGACAAATCAGGCAAAAAAAGGGTCAAGTAACCCAGAAGTGCTAAAAAAGATTGTTAGCTCATATCGGAATAACCCAATGAGGTCGACCCGAGACGTTGCAGCTACATCAGATACATCGCAATCAACTGAGATTCGATATAGGCGAAGTCAAGGATTAAGGACCTACGAATAGCAGAAAGTGCCTGACCGGTCGAAAGCAAAAGAAAATATGGCGAATACGTGAAAACTCTATGACGATTACGTAACCTAGTTCGATTGCGTGATTCTCGATGATGAAACCTACTCTAAGGTGGACTTGAAGCAGTTGCCTGGGAATGCTTATTTCACTACAAGCAATAAGAATGGAACACAAAGAAAATACTCCGAAGTGAAATAAACCAAATTTCCAAAACGCTTCATGGTTTGGCAAGCTATTTGCACCTACGGTCTACGGAGCAAGGCGTTCATTACGACAGGAACAATTAACTCTAGAATTTATATAAAAGAAAAACAGAAAAGAAAGAAAAGTCTGCAAAAACGCTTTATACCATTTATTGAATAGCACAAAGGAACAGTTCTATTTTGGCCAGACTTAGTGACAAGCCACTACTCCAGGTCAACTATGGAATGGTATGAAGGAAATTGTGTCACGGTGGTCCCAAAAGAGGTAAATCCTCCCAACTGCTTGGAACTTCGGCCTATTGAAAGATATTGGGCTGTAATGAAGCAAACCCTAAGAAAAACAAAAAAAGTGTGCAAAAATTATGTACAGTTCCGAAATCGATGGAACTAAACCTATGCAATAGTCACCGAACGTTCTGTCCAGTCTCTAACTAAGACCGTTAAGAAAACTATAAAAAAAATTTGAAACCACTAATTATATTAATGAAATTTTTTTGTAATTAGAGTTAAAGAAATTTTTAATAAACTGCAGTTTATTTTAGTAAAATCAGACTATTACTTTTTTTTTAATGTGTCCTTAAAAATTCTGAATTTTTTCTGGTTCACTCCTTATTTCAGAAGTAAGGCCTTGTAACTATTCCTCATAAAAGTACATTATACATTGAACAACGATAAACTAATAAAATAAATGTGCTAAAACGACTTGATTGCTTAAAATCAATCGTTATAGGTCATGTTCACCATTCCCATTAAATATCTGCAGTTCACTGCGAGCGCCTCAATTAAGTTGATCTCACACTCACACCTACACTCACAACCCTTAGGATCATGAACACAAGACAGACCGAACCATCGCTTTAACCCTGCTGTTAGGTTAGAAAAGGGACCATTTGGTCCATACTGCAATTTTCGTACAAAACAACAATTTATTCAAATTTTTTGTATTTATTTTGGTTCAATATTGCGTAAATATTATTATTCATTCCTTACTCAACATAACTGATGTAAAAAATAGTTAATAGTTAAATAGTTAGTCAAAAGTTACAAAGGAAATAAGCCAAAAATTGGACCAAATGGGCTTAACCTAACAGCAGGTCGAATAGGCGATCACTAACATAAGCTAGAAGAAACTCGGTAAGAAGAAACTCGCATGTAGAAGGTTGCAATGGTCCCTGATAGGCTCGGAGCCGCTTAAAAAGCAGTGAGCACAGAGTAGAATTGCTCACTGACTTGCAAACAAAAAGTTAAGACATTGCTTATAGCTTCGCCCGTCAGCAATTGTTGTGTGGTCATTATGTATTGCATATTTTTAGGCTGGCATTTATTTTGGCTGCAATAAACATTGCTTGGCAACATGTTGCAACAATGTTGCTAAGCACATGTTGCTGTATGTGGAAGGGAAAATGCATGTAACTGCAGAGCTGCACGTAATTAATTTGATTTGCTTACATTTTATTTATTTCTTACTCATTTTCTGAGTTGTAATGTTATAGTTGACAGTTCAATAAGTTCATTCAGTAAATAGCTGAACAGCAGCTTGAGAAAGCGACCTCAAACTGAAGCGTTTGGATTGCTAAAAATTCATTGGAAAAATAGTCAAATCGGTTTTCTGAGACTAAGAATTGGTTTTCATTAAGATTAGATTATAGTAGATCATATTATCTTTCGGCTTTTATGCAGTAAGTGCAACAACTCCTTGACAATTGCAAATTTATGGTATGCGATGTTGTGCGATCTACTCGGTATATGAAGAGCTGCTGCAAAGCCCATCAACTTTGCACGGCAATGTAGCTGATGTTCTCGTTGAATTTTGAGATTATAATACCCAAACGGTGACTATTATAAAATTAGTTTTAATTATGATTAAAATAGTAGGAAAATCGTTGTAGACAACCTGATTGCACGACTGACAATGGTTAAATATTTTGGTTTATCAAATAAAATATTGATTTGAAGAATACAAAAACTTGTATTACACTACACAACACAAAAAAAAATAACAAGGTTCTGACAACGGATTCTGGTAGAGGGGGCAAAAAAAATATATACGTGTATCGGTGTTTTGAAAGTTTACATCTGATTTTTTTTAGGGGGGGTCAAAGTTTTTTGAATAAGTACAAAATAAACACTTAAACACATTTTCAGTTTTGGCTTAATTCTGGCGTTCCAGATAATTTCTGAGCTTTGATGTATTCAGAGACCTATAGTAGAATTTTATGGCAAATATTTGCGTGCTACATTTTATCCTTGAAAAGTTCTGTTGTACAGGACATTTTTGTCATTTTAGAAAAGAAGGGTCAAATTGACCCATACAAATAGGACTTACAGGGTTAGAATGCTCCACAAAAATGTTCTTCGTAGTATTTTACATCAAATTGCTGAACACATGACATACCTAAAATGTGAGGTTACATGGTTTTCGTATGCCGAATCACCTTAAGAATGAGCAAAAAGGGGGAAACTTTGACCCCCCTAAAAAAAAATGCCGACGTAAACTTTCAAAACGCCGATACACGTGTATTTTATTTTGGGCCCCTCTACCAGAATCCGTTGTCAGAACCTTGTTATTTTAAAAAAAGTTTGATTTTGTTGTGCAGTGTTATTAGAGCTATTTAGACAATAAACCTTTATTAAAATTTTACCATGAAAAAAATTTTAAATTGTTGTAAATTGTAATTGTAAATTTTGCTTGCTTTTTGAACTCGTGGTGTGTCAAGAATGGCCAATATTTTCTTCACTAAAGTCTTTAGTCAAATTGTTACATTATTATTGACGAAAATTTGGGTTGAATAATGCAGAAGCTGAAGAAGCTGGTTTTTGACGAAGAGAATGGAAAATCCTTATAGAAAATGGTAGACCCTTATCGATGAGTCGGTGCACTGAGGCCATTCAATTGTCAACCAGACCCTCGACCCTGGAATTGCTTGGACAATACTCTTTTTTTGACTATTTCTTAGCCATCTGTCAGTTTATCAATCTGCCAGTTTATCCAAGTCGACCCTTCTGCTTTTACTTTCCTTATTTTTAGCGCAACAAAGCTTCGGCCCACAAGACTTTGGTTTTTGCGCTATCCGATGATACTAACTTCTTGGTATGTTTCGGTGCATTGGTGTCCATCTCATTAGACCAAATCTCGTCACCTGAACTGGCTAATCTCTTTGGCCCTTGAGAGCTAACGAACTTAGCCTACTGCACGAACTGATTAGACTTATTTCTTCGATCTCTCGACGCATTGGTGTCCATCCCATCAGAACGCGCCTCATCACAACAGTCTCATCATCTGAACTGGGTAACTTCTTTACCACTTCAAAGGCCTCGTTCAGTATTCAATATCAGACGATTTAAGTTATTCACTTATTTTTCTTTTAATTTAGTTTCTGCACTGTTAGAAAATATAGTTTTAAATGGTGTTTGTGTTGTTTGCATTTTTTTTAATTATAGGTTTGGTAACAGATTTTTTGCGTTTGTATGCCTGCCACGCCCACCTTTAAACCACGTGGCTAGTAAAATTCGACTATTCGACAATTTTCGATTAAAAATAAGGATTACTAGACGATTTTGTGTTTTACTGGACAGACACGGGTTATGTAAGGTTAGTCATGCGTACTTGCCACTCCCACTACGATAATAAGAATCGGCTATATTCAGTGTCTTTCTGTAAAGCTATACTAATTTTTATTGATTCTGTATTTTATTGAGAAAAAGGGCTTTGCAACAACAACAACGGTTATATAAGGCCGAATAAATGTGAATAATTTATTTATATATATAATTTATATAACTTTCGATCAAAATGAAATCCCGTTTTGAGTTTTTGTTGTTATAATTTATGTTTTTTATCAAAAAAATTTATGAATTGTTCACAAAACTTAAAAAACTGAAACCAAACATTCATGAATTTTTACTCCTTTGCGGACCATTGTACGATATATCGTATAAAACTGATGAAGCTGTAATTCTCAACCAAAATGATTTTTTTTGACATTTTTTTGTATTCTATTGCTCAAATGTTCAATAAGAGTCAATATTTTGAAGGAAAAATTTGTATCTCAAGAAATGTGGAAAATGAAATGAAATGAAATGAAAATGAGAAATATGGTTAGGGTTAAATAATAGTATTAGTATTAGTATTTACTAATGTACCAAATGACGTTTTAGAGCAAAGCTTATACAAAGAAGATTATAGAAATGGAAAGCCTCAGAGCTGCAGTTTGAAACTTGAACTCACTAAAAACGTATTCTTGCCGAAATTAGCGTTGAATGTTGTATCAGAAGTTGGTTAACATTAGAAAGACCATTGTGGTCATTTTTACGGGTTTTCATTTTTAAATATATATATTTTCTTTAATATTTCTATCAGCTTTTGCTTTGTTGACATTTATTACTTTATCGTGAAGAATTTAATATTTTTAAAAAATTTATTTTGTGAAAAATTAGCCAAATCCAATATGTACTTTTCGAGATATCAGCGCATATGCTGTATTTGTAGGTATGGAAAACTTGGGGTCTTTCTAGTGTTAAGCCATAAAACTTAAGAATTAGCAGTTGGATGTGTCTTAAGACCTCAGTCCTTGATTGCTTCATGTGTTCCTGGTTCTTATATGTTCGTTTATATTCTGTGAACGGGAGCAATGTATCGCAGATTGAACTATGACACTTTTTCTAAAAGATTATTTTGTTGTTTGATGTTCTTCCAAACTAATTGCAATTTCAAAAACAACCATGTATACGTATTTCTTGATATCTTCATTGCGTCAACACTTTAGTGCTCTGAACTGTAGACTGCAGCAATTTAACATAAAAGGTAAGTTCAACAATTTCGCATGCTTCTAATTATAAATTGGACAATTCAATCGACAACGAAAATAGCAAATCACACAAACAAACAAAAAAAAACAACAGAAAACAACGAAAATGTCGCATTGAGGAAGCGGCAAAATTGCATCAGAAGGAAGCGAGCAAGGGGACTGCATTGCTGGCATTCTCGGCGCAACAATAACTCAAAAACCAAACGAGCGCAATGAGTGGCGCAGCAGAGTGTCGAAGACGAATGGCGCGTCGCGATGGACAGCAACCTGCGCGCTCCAATTGCCAACGAGCCCGGCAATGTGTTGCAATGTCTGCAATGAAAAATGCGATTTGTTGCTGTTGGTGTTGTTGTTGCTGTAGCAATGGCAGGTTGCGCGTGTGCACGCTTCCTGCTTGCACATTGAGCGGCAACATGCAATCGTTGCAGCAACCTTGATGTTGATTTATTCATTGCACACAATGGCGACAGCGACAAACTCTTAATTGTTGTCAGCAGCAACAAACCGACGAACAGACAGCGGGCCATACGTGCAATTAGTGTGACTATAGTAACAACAACAATAGTTGCACTGCAGCCGCATCAGTCCTTCTAAGGTTCGTTTCTATTTAAAGACGAACAATGTTGCTTCCCAATCGTGCGTTGTCGTCGTTGTAGTTGTCGTTGTCGTCGCCTTATCGTGCGCCGTTCGCCACCTGCGAATTGTTGCTGCTATTGTTGTTGTTATGTTTGTTGTTGTGATGCATTTGGCGCCCTCTGTCGGCAAATTTTCAACTCAAACCGACTCTCTCACACAACGAATATCGCCGATAAGTTTGTGCATTGTTGCTGCTGTTTCTGTTGTCATTGTTGTGGTTTTTTATAGCTTGGCGATCTTATCGATTTGATGGATTGGTTTTTCTGTCTGACATTGTTGTTGTTGTTGTTGTGGAGACCAATTTCTCAGGGAGAAAGCATTGAGCATTTTTGAGATTACTGAGCAACGGACGTTTTACAAGTAAATTATTTTCGAAAGTAAAACAAAAACAAAACAAATAAAATAAAACAAACCTAAAACAATAACAAAGAATTGCAATGCGTGAAATAATTAGAAAAATATTTGCGTATAATTTATGTTGCAGCAATTTTTCTTGATTTGCGTTCTTAAAATGCTGATGGCATCTTAAACTTTTATTGGGTCTAAAATTTTTTATAATTTACATATTTTATTTTATTATTCAATTATTTCATTTTCATGTTTTCATTATTTTTAAATTTTGATTTATTTAATTTTATGGAATCTAATTTTATTTTAATTAATTTTTATTTATTTATTATTTAATATTATATTCATTAATTAATTTTAATATTAGATATTTTGTATTTTTAAAGAATTAATAGTTTTTTTTTTTGTTATTTTTTTTATATTTTTAATTTTAATAATTAATTATTAAAAAAAATAATATAAAAATATAAAATAATAAAATTAAAAAAAAACCGCAAACAATTCATTTTATGACCAATTTCAAGTAGCGGCCTGCGGAATTTCCAAAGCAATGACTTCATTGTTGGAGCTTTGCTATTGTCTACGAGGGTGGCAACTGCCGAAAGAAAAGTTTTCCATTTTTGATGTTGACCGAGTTGGCGTTCAAACCTTAACCAAGACACCAACCATTGACCAATCAACCATGCACAGCTGCAGCAAATCCTAAAGGTTTACTAACTGACAGAGCATATCTGATCCTTCCACCATGATGTCTCCAGAAGGCCCTGGAGATGTCTGAGCTCACCGGAGAAGAAGCGTAGTCACTGGGTCACTGAGTTCTATCAGTCGACTTTATAGTACAACAGAGTTTTGCAAAAAACCTGTGTAATCCAAAAGTGAGTGACGTACATCTGAAGGCCCTTGTCTCCAAATATTTTGGACATGAACGGTGAAAGATGTAATAGTCTTTTGCTAAGTCTTTTTTTTATTTCCAGACTCCTGTGAGTCTATGTTAAGATCAGATAAGAGAGTTTTGGCCAACATTACTGATGTTTCAGAAGGCCATATCAAAGACGGCCCATCTGTTAGCCGAGACTTCTGTCAACTTTGGTCACATAACCCAGTTATTTGCTGGAACTCCTGTGGTCCCTAGACTGCTGTGAGTCCATGCTATAAGAACCCGGCAGTTGTGGTCCTTAACACCAGAAAGACCATTGCGGTAGTTTTGACGGTTTTAATTTATAAAATTCTCTATTTTCTTTAGTATTTCTCTCAACTTTTGCTTTCATGACTTTCATTTTTTTATCGTGGAAAATTTGATTTATTCCAAAAAATTTATTTTGTAAAAATTTGCCAAATCCGATGTGTACTTTCCGAGATATCAGTGGAAATGATATAAAGTCTTTGTAGGTATGGAAAATTTGCTTTCTTTCTAGTTTAAGGATGAGTCCATTCTAAAATGTTGCAGCTATTTTCTGGGTCTGATGTGTTCCATGTTACAATGATCCAGCCATTTGCTGGAACAGCTGTGGTCCTCAATGATGAATCCATGTTCAAATTGCTTTCCTTCCAACACCATTCTAACTCAATCTCAAATCTGACCCAACTTGCCCACATTGAGTTCGCAAAGTAATTTCGCATAATTATCAAGCAGAGATTTCCTCAATCACTTTACATTTTATCAGCAAATGCTTCATGGACCAAACCTTTGCCATTGCTGAAAATAATTGCCAATTCATCTGTGCTGTCGGTTGACCCATCCTCTGAGACCCCAAAACTCATATCTGACGCTGACTAATTGCACAAACGGCAGCGCACTCGCAGTTGCAACGTTTACTCCGCCAACCTGCCGACAGACAGAACTCTGCTTATATGGACTGATTGGTGACCAGACGACGCGATCTCTGCGGCCGGACCTCGTGCCTCGTGCCACATCGTGTGTCCGACAGTGGCCGAAGTGAACTGCAACGCCTGTGAGGAATTGCACGCACACCAGCGCGTGCGCCAACCACTGTGTACGTGTGTTGGTGCGAGTGAATGGGTGATTTGGTTTTATTTTGGGTGGCGCGCTGCTGCGCGAGAGCGTTTTTACCTTAATTCGACATGCATTTCGCAGCATCGGCCGCGGCGATATAAAGGGCCCGCGTGGCACTCATCGTTCCATTTGTTGTTGAGTTAGGGCGCCAGCAAGGATCCGAGCTAACGTTTACTTGAACCAATTTTCACACTTACATTTGCCGTTGGCCGATAAAGGTGTGTGTGTGCGTAGTTACGAATTTTGTTTCGAATTGTGGTCTGAAAAGAAATTTAGTTTGAAATGCAAAAATAAAATAATTTGCAAATAATGAAGTTAAAAACTTGTGGATAAAACATGAAGTGTTGTTTGAAAAGATTTAAGGAAAAAAGGATGTCATGAGATTCGTTTGCGGACAAGAACGTTACGAATTGTGAAAGAGATTTTTTAAATATTGCAACAAAATCTATAAAATATTTTAGTGTAATAGGATACCCGAATGGTTAACGGATAACCAAAATAATTTAAAAACAAATTCAGTAAAGGTTTATAGTGTAATTGGATACTTGAAGCCTTAACGGCTTCATCGATGCTTAAAAATACTTGTTGGTCTTACGTAATGGAAATTGGATTGGATTTGGATGTTCTTTAAATTGCCTGTGGCCCAAAATAAAAGCATCTAAATTTTTCGCACGCACTGCTTACGCAATCCTATAGTGTCGCCTAAGAATCGAAATGTTCGTAGAGATTGTGCTATTTCTGAACCCAAAACGGTTTTCAATGGATTGATTCAAGCGATTTTGGAGTTGTGCAGACAATGAAGATTGTGTGAGAGAAATTAATTGGAACTTAAAAGCAAAAATCTAAGAGTCTAAAAAAATTAAAAAAATAGAAAAAAACATCTGAAATATATTACCAATATGGGTTGTAGTTGTTGTTCGTGCTTATATGAGATGAGTACATTTGTTTATCGTAAAATTAAATGTGATCTGACTGGCCTTTAAAAGTCAACTAGATGATTTAAAACCATTTTCAATACATAACTATGTGTTGAGAGATGAGTGTGGACTTTGATTGGTTTAATGAACACTAAGCCTAGAAACACAACAGATGAATAGATCGGCTCAGTATGCAAAAATCATTTATAATAACTACTTTTCGACATGATTCCGACCAATACTTCTTCATTTGTCGATTGGGCATTGGTCAATCTGATCTTGTAAATTTAAATGTTGCGAACAGTTTTATAACTTTGTACATATGTTCCACCACTTTTGTCGTGTATTTGAAATTAATTTACTTTTAAGCTGTGTAGAAGCTTCATGCAACATTGAGGCTCTATAGATCCATTCAGTGATGCAGGCAAGGGTCTCAAATTCTCACAAATCCTTCCAATCCAAAAATGGTTTCAACTGGTACTGGACTCAAAAGTTGAAGTACGGAATCCTTTCAAAACGAAATCCTGCTTGCTGGATCCACTGTATGTGGCCTGAGCCCTGAACCCCATCAATCAGCTTCATCATACCACAGGTTGTCAGATGATTATAGTAAAGAAAGGTTTCAAAAGGTCTTCAAAAATACCGGTACGCCTATAAAAAATGATGCATATACAAATGAACTGATGGGCAAAAAGATATAAATATATAGGTATCTAAAAGACATACGAAATATTTATAGGTAGATCAACAGTTCAACAGTAAAGAGAAAAAATAATAAACTTAAAAAAAAATTTACCTTAAGGATTGACAGATATAGATGCAAGTAAAGACATAGAAACAAATTCAAATACAGATACAAATACCTATACAGGTAAACTGATGGACAGACATACTTATCCATGAGATGGAAGTGATGAGGATAGAAAAGTATACTGAAAGATATAATGAGCAATAATCTTTTTCAAATCAAAACTAAGCACACCAAAATAATAATGAAAGGGATGGACAACCATAGGAGTGTTGTGAAGAACTGAGACAGATAATCAAACAGAAAAATGGACCAAATAAACTTGGGAACAAAGATTTGAACCAAAACCAGGATTGAGTTATGATCAGACACACTTAACAAAACGATTAAAAATTAGATTAGAAGCAAATTAAACAACTAAAATATTGACTGATAAACTTACGAAAAAACATATACAAAAGTTCTATGGACAGACAGACATTTGACAGACTTTGCCTATATGTAGATTGAATTTGATAGAATTATGGACTTTGAAATACACAAACACACAAACTGATGGACAGATATAGAATTTGTTAGGCAGGTTTATGCTTAGTTGCTCATGAAAGAGTAAATCGACAGGAAACTGACCAAATATCTGCAGATGTCTACAAATACAGTGGTTTTCGCTTATAACGAACTCGTTTAAAACGATTTTCCGGCTAAAACGAACCAATTTCAAAAGTACGCGCTTTATGTTTTCGCTTATTACGGACCCCTTTTTAAACCGAACTTTCGGTTAAAACGAACCATTTTTCCCGGTCCCTCGAAGTTCGCTTTAAGCGGAAAGTACTGTAAACTGATAGGCCTATATAAAGTTGGTATTATCAGTCGATCTAATAATGCAAAAGAAGAAGAAATAAACTATTTAAACCGTATAAAAGCTTAGAAGTTTTATGTTCAGGTTTATGATGTCCTTTTTTTAGTTAAAAAACGTACATTTGTTCAAGTCAACATTGCCACAATTAAGCGATCTTTTTGTGAGTCCCAATGAGAACAAAAAATGGTCAGCAGTGTATGTTGCTTCTCAACAGAATCTGTAGGTAGCCATCAGTCACATTCAAACATTCATATGCGTTCTTTTCTCCGCAATGTTCAGTTGTAAACTCAGTGGTTCCAATAACTGATTTCCAAGCTGATTATAGGGTATAGCTCCAGCTTCTAAGAAAATGCTTGAGAACCCTAGTTCTTAGGTTATGTTCGGTTTTAAGAGTTTTTTTCTAATTGATAAACAGAAAAATACTAAGCTGTTCATACTCTTTACACAAACAATTTCATAGGAAAGTGAACAAATAAACTATATATCAACAAATATAGAACAAAAGGAAGATTATTGCAGGAACTGCCACTACTTAGACCTCAAAATAGTCGTTGCCTATATCCATTATTCATTATATATTAATTATTCTCTATAATCCCTCCTTAGAATATCATATTTTGCTTGTTTCTTGTATAGAACAACATATGAGGTCTGAACCAAGATCAGTCTTTATAGGACCACTTCTCTCTTTTTGAAATTTCAGCTTTCATAAAGGAAATTTAGCAAAACATATGAATGCAAGAATCATGAAAATATTGGATTTATCTGATACATAAATTATAAGAAAAAAAAATTGTTTCAGAAAATCACATTTTCACTTTTTTCTGTAGTTTGATCATTTATAAATTTTAAAACCTAATAAAAATGTCATATAAAAAGCTGTAATTAAGCATTAAACACTAATCGCTTCACCACCGATTTCACTTTTCCAACAGTCTATATAAATAAACAGCCAAAATGTGTGACGATGATGCGGGCGCTCTTGTCATTGACAACGGTTCGGGCATGTGCAAGGCCGGCTTTGCCGGTGACGATGCGCCCCGTGCTGTGTTCCCCTCGATTGTCGGCCGTCCGCGTCACCAGGGTGTGATGGTCGGTATGGGTCAGAAGGACTCGTATGTCGGCGACGAGGCTCAGAGCAAGCGAGGTATTCTAACACTGAAGTATCCCATCGAGCATGGCATCATCACAAACTGGGACGACATGGAGAAGATCTGGCATCACACCTTCTACAACGAGCTGCGCGTTGCGCCCGAAGAGCATCCAGTATTATTGACAGAGGCCCCGTTGAACCCGAAGGCGAATCGCGAGAAGATGACCCAGATCATGTTCGAGACGTTCAACTCGCCCGCCATGTACGTGGCCATTCAGGCAGTGCTGTCCCTGTACGCCTCCGGTCGTACCACCGGCATTGTGCTCGACTCCGGCGACGGTGTCTCGCACACGGTGCCCATCTATGAAGGTTTCGCCTTGCCGCACGCCATTCTGCGTCTGGACTTGGCCGGTCGCGACTTGACCGACTACCTCATGAAGATTCTGACCGAGCGCGGCTACTCGTTCACCACCACTGCCGAGCGCGAAATTGTCCGCGACATCAAGGAGAAGCTGTGCTACGTCGCTCTGGACTTTGAGCAGGAAATGGCCACCGCAGCGGCCTCCACCTCGCTGGAGAAGTCGTACGAGTTGCCCGACGGTCAGGTGATCACCATCGGCAACGAGCGTTTCCGCTGTCCCGAGGCGCTCTTCCAGCCCTCGTTCCTGGGCATGGAGTCGTGCGGCATTCACGAGACCGTCTACAACTCGATCATGAAGTGCGACGTCGACATTCGCAAGGATCTGTATGCCAACTCGGTGCTCTCTGGCGGCACCACCATGTACCCAGGTAAGTTCGCAGCAGCGTTGTGGCGTCGAGTGAAGGTCGACATGAACCGATTTGCTTGTGTTTGCAGGTATTGCCGATCGTATGCAGAAGGAGATCACCGCCTTGGCGCCATCGACAATCAAAATTAAGATCATTGCGCCACCTGAGAGAAAGTACTCCGTCTGGATTGGTGGCTCCATCCTGGCTTCGCTGTCCACCTTCCAGCAGATGTGGATCTCCAAGCAGGAGTACGACGAGTCCGGCCCTGGCATTGTGCACCGCAAATGCTTTTAAATCTTTTCTCGACAAAAGATTACAAAACGCCCCAGCGACGATCCGAGCCAAAAGAGTCGACAACATCAGCGACGGCCCCCCAACGCGTAGCGAATGCTTACCTAATGAAGCAACAACAGCAACGTACAACATCAACAACAAAAACATCAACAACAACAACAAAATAAGAGGAACCATAACAACCAACAACATTACGAATAACAACAAAACTATTAGAAACCACAGCACACGGCAATTAGTGTCATCAGTCCAAATCACTGCGACTTTCTGTTACTTTTTGTAAATGATTTTGTTACTATTTTTATGATTCGCGCCAAACAACGGCCAAGCCAAAGTCAATGCCTGCATTACAAATCACACCAAATGCAAACAACGCAATCAAATAATTTATTAATTAATTTAATTTAATTAAGCTTAACATTTTTCCACAACAGCCCACAAAGCCAAAAAAGACATGACGCAACTATGAAAAAAAAACATTTTAATATAAACAAACCAAACCAAAAAAAAAAACAACAAAATCTACTTTTCTATTGCATCTTTTTAAAATTAAATTAAATTTAATTAAATGAACAACAAAAACATAAAACAAAGCATTGCAATTCTTCGAAATTATTTGGAAATAAAATTCAATTTGATTTTCAGCGTGAAATGTGGTTGGCATTGAAAAATGCGTGTTTTGAAGATAATCAACTAAGGAAAGTGCAACAAAGTGTTGGGGGAGGAAAGTGATTTTTATACCTGAAAATCTGTATGGGATCTTGCCGAGATTGAAGTGAGTTAGGCTGCATGGATCAAGAAGTTTTTTCATTATCGTCTTTGGTGATTTTTAATGCCCAAATGCCACAGTTTTGTCTGCTTACATACCCAGACCGATGAAGTCGAGAAGAAGAGGTCCAAGAAATATCATCTCCGCATTGTTTGTACAATTTTGGCAGTGAATTTTCCATATCGAATCATATCTGAAATTGATTAGTTTTTTTTTGTTGCACTTTGGGAGAATTGTATTCTTGAAAGATTTCCCAAAGAGCTTCAAGGATCACTTCAGTGACATACTCGAACTTTTGTTTCCCTTTCCAATTAAAACAATTGACTTTTAATTGAAAATATGTTTGTATAATCTCATTTCTTTTTAATATAATTAAAATTTCGCTTAAATTTCGTTAGAGCATAACTTACATGCATACATATTGACATTTACAAAAGCGAACATACACACGTAGCGCAAGGAACTTAACCTATGTAACTACTTCAATACATCTTCTTCGTATGACTATCAAACACTTGCACATTTATTACTAAATATTTCAACTCCTTTTTCATTTTGTTTTCTTCTTATTTTTCTTCCTATAATGTTTTTATAATCAATAATACGCTTAGCTATTGTCAAATTCAGTTTCGATTGCAACAAATAACAAATTTCGTTTTAATGCATTTTCATTGTTGCAGCAACAAACAAACGCACCAGCCAACTACACAAATTAGGGCTTAGCTCTTTGAGAAGAGGAGATTTCGGTTTGACGTGGAACAGATATGTATTTGTTGTAAAATTATATGAGTATCCTTTTTTTGCATAAATGTGCGCGCAAACAGTGCAGACGAAAATATTGAAGGCAGCTGTAAACAAAGTGCCAAAGTGTTTTTTTGTGTGTAAATTTTTTTGCAACAAAATATTCAGTTATTTAGAAAAGAAATAAATACAAATTTTTTTAATATTTCAATTTAATTTTATGTGATTTCTGAAATTTTTTGCAGTAAAACTTAACTTTTATTAATATTTTCTTTAAATAATTTATTATAATTTGCTTTATTTTTGTATCGTTTTTTGACAAGAAACAAACAAAACTTCATTCTATATTTCTGCTTTCTATTTTTTACTTTTATATAATTTAAACAATTTTTTTTTGCACAAACGTATGTTTTTTAGTAAAGAAAATAAACAAAAGTTTTTATGAATTTTACCTCATTTGAAATTATTAACTTTATTTACTTTTATATAATTCTCTCTTCTCTAATTTTTTTAATAAAAGATTAAATAAAAGATTTGGGTTTTTAGAAAAGATGCAAAACAAAACCTCATTTATAATTTTACTGTTTGAACTTTATTTAATTTTGCATAATTTTTTTTAAATTTTGTTATAACATTTTTGCAACAAAAAATTTATGTTTTTTATATAAAAACAAAACAAAACTTGCATCCTTTACGTAACGTTTTCATTTTATTTAACTGTATATTATTTCCTTTTTTTATTTTAGGTTTTTTAGAACCAAACAATTTGTTTTATTTTATTCCCTTTGATTTTATTTTATTTTATTTTATTTTATTTTATTTTATTTTATTTTATTTTGTTTTACTTTATTTTACTTTATTTTATTTTATTTTATTTTATTTTATTTTATTTTATTTTATTTTATTTTAGTCTATTTTATTTTTTTATTTTATTTTATTTTATTTTATTTTATTTTATTTTATTTTATTTTATTTTATTTTATTTTATTTTATTTTATTTTATTTTATTTTATTTTATTTTGTTTTATTTTGTTTTATTTTATTTTATTTTATTTTATTTTATTTTATTTTATTTTATTTTATTTTATTTTATTTTATTTTACTTTATTTTATTTTATTTTATTTTGTTTTACTTTATTTTATGTTATTTTATTTTATTTTATTTTATTTTATTTTATTTCATTTTATTTTATTTTATTTTATTTTATTTTATTTTATTTTATTTTATTTTATTTTATTTTGTTTTACTTTATTTTATTTTTTATTTTATTTTATTTTATTTTATTTTATTTTATTTTATTTTATTTTATTTTACTTTATTTTATTTTATTTTATTTTATTTTATTTTATTTTATTTTATTTTATTTTATTTTATTTTATTTTATTTTATTTTATTTAATTTTGTTTTACTTTATTTTATGTTATTTTATTTTATTTTATTTTATTTTATTTTATTTTATTTTATTTTATTTTATTTTATTTTATTTTATTTTATTTTATTTTATTTTATTTTATTTTATTTTATTTTATTTTATTTTATTTTATTTTATTTTATTTTATTTTATTTTATTTTGTTTTACTTTATTTTATTTTTTATTTTATTTTATTTTATTTTTTTATATCATTGTCAAAGTTTTTATTCAAAAACAAAGCACAACTTTTTTAATAATTTTGTTTACTTTACTTTAATTTTTTTGGTTTGTTCAAAACAAAAGATTTGGGTTTTTATAAAACAAACTAAAAAAAAGCTTTATTTAATATTTTACTGTACTTTATTTTATTTAATTTTGTTAATTTTTTTTAATTTTTCGCAACAACAAATTCTGTTTTTAGGAAAGAAACAAAGCAAGACATTTTTTAAAACACTTCTTTTACTTCACTTGTTCACTTTATTTACTTTTATATATTTTTCTTTGGTTTGTTCGAAACAAAAGATTCAAGTTTTTGGAAAAGAAAGAAACCAACCAAAACTTTATTTGGTATTTGACTGCACTTTGCTTTATTGAATTTTGAATATTTTTTTAAATATTTTTGCTAAATTTGTTGTATACTATTCTGCAACAAAAATTTTTGATTTTAGGAAAGAAACAAAGCAAAACTATTTAAAATTTTTTTTTTTATTTTACTATATTAACCGTATTTACTTTATTAGTTTTTATTATTATTTATTTATTATTTAATATTTAATTTCTAATTTTTAAAGGTTGTTTTTGTAAAAAAATATGTAAGGATTTTAGAAAAGAAACTAAAGAAAACTTCAATTAATATTTGACTGTACTTTAATTTTGCATATTTTCATATGTTTTGATTTTTTACGCAACAAACAAAAACTGTTTTTTAGAAAAAAACAAAGCAAAACTTTTATTCATTATTTCTTTTACTTTACTTTTTAACTTTATTTAATTGTTTACAATTATCTTACGTTTTTATTGTAAAAAAAAGAATTGAGTTTTTAGAAAAAAAACCAAACCAAACATCATTAAATATTTTAATGTACTTTATTTCATTTCATCATTGTAATTTTTCTGCAACAAAAAATTCTGTTTTTTAGGAAAAAGAAAACAAAGCAAAAGTTACATTAACATTTTCCTTTGCTTTATTGAATTTTAAAATTGAATTTCAACATTTTTCGTCCATCACTGTGCGCACACACATTTGTTGTTATTTTTGCATTACCAAACTGCCATCAGGCAGTTTTCGTGCGCAACCCAGCGAAACCAACGGACCG
Organism: Melieria omissa; assembly: GCA_963971225.1. Lineage (NCBI taxonomy): Eukaryota > Metazoa > Arthropoda > Insecta > Diptera > Ulidiidae > Melieria > Melieria omissa. The sequence goes on along the minus strand of OZ020267.1, from coordinate 55,838,771 downwards.
GTGACCGACCAGCAGACAGTCCGGATAATGCAGTAGTAAAATTTCGTTTGTGTCGTTTGTTAATTACATAAATATATATGCATGTAAATTTGTAAAATTCTTATAAATTAGTGGTAGTGTGTTGGCGTTTGGATGTGCGGGCGTCGACTGAGTGGCGATTTGGCCTAATCGTTAAAACTCTATGTACACAAGGCGAGCGACAAGTCGCAGCACCAACAATAAAGTTTGGAAAGCTTATGCGAAAATTGGAAAATGTGTGTTTGTGTGAGGCTATAAAGATTTACAACTAACGGTAGTTGATAGAATACGGCAGTATGATTGATTCAGTGTGTTTTTGTAGTTGTTATCTGTTGGACAATTTAGCTCAATTTAGCAGTGCGGGCGAATATTGAATGCGACTGATAAATGATTAGAACTAATCAATGCTAATAAAACTATAATTGCATTCATTTCCATATTCGAATGGCTGGCAATCAACAATTAATTTGTGTGATAATTTAGAGGTTATAAGGCGCAACCAGATGTCAATTGACTTGTGTGTGGGTGTGTTTGGGGCCCTAATCTACGTGTATTGTGTTTGTACGTAAGTAATTTTCAACAAAGAACTACACTAACTCAAAATGTTTGCAATATTTCAACATATTTGTGGACTAATAAAGTTGAAAAAACCATTTAGCTCGTCAATGTTGTGACGAATATTACACCAAATCCTACAACTAAAGAACTTTACAAGCAATAGGCAAACTATCGATTATGGCATATGACTGCTAAATAGCGTTTAGGTCAACAATTTTGCTTAAAAACTAAACAAATGTCGGCACAAGTTGCGCCGTCATTTACGTATCCGGAAGTACTAGAAATTACAGCTATTTTTACTTGAAGCTGCTTTCAATGAATTACGAGTACATTGGGGTGACATATGGTCTACTATTCGAGTCATGTGGTGTGCTGATTAAATGTTTACAAGTATGTGGCGATTGGAAAATGTATTCTAGATATGTACTGTAGATATTTACATGCAGAGTTTGTCTCGGTTGTACAATCAAAGTGGCCAATTTCGATGCACTAAGTTAGTTTTTGATTGACGCAAATGGCATCAAGTCAGCGTGAGGGAAGCAAGTTTGTGACCATTGTACCAATTAATTGTTAATAGTTTAATGATACAATTCTTCTTACATATATAAAACAAACAATTTAATTTTCAAGTTCTTCAATTTTTGTCTGGGCTCAAGTCGAGTGCACTATGAGTCTGAAGAAGTTCCTTTAAATTGTTATCTTTTAAAATTAATTTTCTTAAAATAATTTAATTTGTGGTTTTTTTTAATAAATATTTTAAAACAACGAACAAAAAAGTTATTTTTTGAAGATATATTTCAAATAAAATTTTTTTAATCAGAGTTCGACTTATAAATTGAAATTTTTTAATCAAAATAGAAAGTTTCTGGTTCGAAGTTGAAACTTTAAATCACAGTTCAGCTTGAAAATTGAACTTTTAAATTGATTCAACTGATTTTTTAATTCTACTTTGAATGTTTCTGGTTTGAAATTGAAACTTTAAATCACAGTTCAACTTGAAAATTGAACTTTTAAATTGATTCAACTGATTTTTAAATTCTATTTTGGAAGTTTGTGGTTTGAGATTGGAACTTTAAATCAGAGTTCGACTTATAAATTGATTTTTTAATTTAAAATATAAAATTTCTGGTTTGAGATTGAAGCTTTTGGACAGAGTGCATCTTATAAGTTGATTTTTTAATTCAAAATATAAAGTTTCGGCTTTGAAATTGAAACTTTAAATCACAGTTCAACTTGAAAATCTAACTTTTCAATTCAAAATACAAAGTTTCCGCTTTTAAATTGAAGTTTTCAATCACAGTTTAACCAGCAAATTGATTTGTTTCATTCAAAATATAAAGTTTCGGCTTTAAAATTGATTCATTGAACTTTAATGTTTATTTTTTTAATTCAAAACCTAAAGTTTCTAGTTTGAAATTAAAGTTTTCAATCACAGTTCAACTTGCAAATAAATTCTTTTCATTCAAATTATACAGTTTTTGCTTTGTAATTGAATCTTTCAATCACAGTTCAACTTGCAAGTTGATTTGTTTCATTCAAAATATAAAGTTTCGGCTTTAAAATTGACTGATTGAACATTTTTGTTTATTTTTTTAATTCAAAACCTTAAGTTTCTAGTTTGAAATTAAAGTTTTCAATCACAGTTCAACTTGCAAATTAATTCTTTTCATTCAAATTATACAGTTTTTGCTTTGTAATTGAATCTTTCAATCACAGTTCAACTTGCAAGTTGATTTGTTTCATTCAAAATATAAAGTTTCGGCTTTAAAATTGACAGATTGAACATTTTTGTTTATTTTTTTAATTCAAAACCTAAAGTTTCTAGTTTGAAATTAAAGTTTTCAATCACAGTTCAACTTGCAAATTAATTCTTTTCATTCAAAATATACAGTTTCTGCTTTCAATTGAATCTTTCAATCACAGTTCAACTTGCAAGTTGATTTGTTTCATTCAAAATATAAAGTTTCGGCTTTAAAATTGACTGACTGAACATTTTTGTTTATTTTTTTAATTCAAAACCTAAAGTTTCTGATTCGAAATTAAAGTTTTCAATCACAGTTCAACTTGCAAATTAATTCTTTTCATTCAAAATATACAGTTTTTGCTTTGTAATTTAATCTTTCAATCACAGTTCAACTTGCAAGTTAATTTGTTTCATTTAAATAAACGAAATATATGTTTTCATCTAAAAAATCAGTTTTCTGCTTTGTAATTAATTTGAATTCGATTTTTTTAATTAAAAACCTAAAGTTTCTGGTTTAAATTAAAATTTTCAATCACAGCTCAACATACAAATTAATAATTTTCACTCAAATAAACGAAACAAAATGAATTTTTACATTCAAACCATAAAATTTCTGCTTTGAAATCTAAACTTTCAACCATAGTCCAACTTACAAGTTGATTTTTTTACATAAAAACATAAAATTTCAGCTTCAATCATTGGCCAAATTAAGACAAACGCAAAAAATGTATAATTTTTATTTGTTTAGGAATTTTTGTAAGCTTTTACACTTTTGTATTAACATTCTAAGACTGTTAACCAAATTTAGAAAAAATGTTAATATTTAGAAAAATTAGATTTTTTAAGGACATTTTAGTTTAACTCTACTCGTCTTGGCCCAATGGTGACAATTGCAAAACATAATTTTTTTTAATTTTTTTAAGAATTTGTTTAAGCTTTTTCGTTTGTATATAGACGTTTCCTGACTATCCAACAAAATTTGAAAAAAATTAAATATTTCATAAATTGTATTTGCACAGGTTTTCACAGCTTCCCTCTAATTGCCTTCTTCGAACCGAATAAAAATGGTTTGGATGTGTTTGATTATGATTGGCACTGTTATAATTGTTGTTGTTGTACTTATGTTAAGCTAATGGCGTTCGTTTGCTTGCTACATGCCCCCGATCTTAAAATTGATTTTTGTTTGTTTTTTACATAAATACTTGACGGACGTCGTATTGACTGAAATTCACATAATCCGTTTAAATTAGCCTAAACAATGAAAAAAAATAAAATAATAAAATTATAATAATTTCATAAAAAACTTGTAAGAAAATTATAAGAAAATAATAAAATAATAATAAATTTATAAAAAATTATAAGAAAACTATAATAAAATAATAATGAATTTATAAAAAAATTATAAGTAAATGATAATAAAATTATTAAAAAAATTATAACGAAATTAACAAATTATTATAAAAGCAAAAATAAAAAAAAAAATTATTAAATTAGAGTAAAATAGTAATGTAATAGTAATAAGTAACAATGTAATAAAAAGTAATAGTAAAATAGTAACAAAATAATAAAAAAGTAATAAAAAAAACAAAAAAAAAATTAAGAAATAATAAAATAATAATCAGAAATATAAAAAAAATAGTAAGAAATAATAACAAAACAAAAAAATTTTAGCAACTAAAGAATTTTAATGTGTATTCTAAAAGCTGAACACTGTGTTTGTTTGTTTGATTGCTTGGTTTTCTAACGTTGACTAACTTAAGTGGCTGTTTCGCTTTTATTTTATTCATTTTTTTTTAATTAGTATTAATTGGCGATTTATATAGAATCTTGTATATAAATTGTAATACTATTTATTTTGTTATTACAAAAATAAACTGCTTTTGTTTTTGCCTTTGTTTTTGTTTTTGTGCTTTTTTAATTTGTGTGCGATTTTTGTGTGTGTTTTTTTTCATAGTTTTTGCACTTCTCATCTCTTAAATAAACTGACTATATAGTATGTACTTTTAATCTGTACGTAATCCAAGGTACAATACAATAAACACTACGTCTATACATACATACATACATACGTTTTAATTACAATTACAATAATCATAGTAAGGGTAATAATAAAAGTTGAGAAAATTCAACTTTATACTTGTTGTTTTTTTTGTAGTTGTTGTTGTTATTTGGGAGATGGTAGAAGTCATTGGGGTGTGTGTGAGTGTGTGTGTATATAAGTATATATATATTTGTAAATATATGTTATGGAGGGTGTAGGAGTGGAGTGGGAGTAGCTGACATGGTAGCTGACAGTTTGAAAAGCATTGCAAGCGCAGGCCCACTGCCAGCTTGGCGATGCTCTGCCGCTTGACTGGCTGGAGCACACACACAAACGTACGCATGTGTGCGCGTGGCTGGCTGGCGCTTGCGCAAACATTATCACAGCGTTCCTGACGTTCGCGACATTTCCTGTCGTGCCGTGTGCCGTTCGAAATCGTTCGAAAAAAAAACAATGCTGCTTTACTGCATTCGATCTGCGGAAAATGTTACTATTTCTGTGTTCCTTGTAGTTGTTGTAGTTAATGTTGTTGTAGTTGTTGTAGTGGTTAATCTAATGCTGCCATTCAGTGAATCGGTTGGACACACCAACGCTATATGGCACTCGCTATGTTCGGCTGCTGCTGCTACTCTGTCTGTCCGCTTGCCTGCCTGTCTGTCTGCTCGCCTGCTCGCCTGCCCGCCAAGTTCCGGCCTTCTGTAGCGTTTCTCCATTCCGAACTTGGTTTCTAGCTGTAAATGCACAAGTTACATTCTCCTGTTTGACAATGGGAGAACGCGCTCAAATTTCACGCCACAGCGATCGCACGCCGTCGCATCGCAATGTTGTAGCACCGTCTGACTGTTGCACTACGAGCACCAGCCGGCTACGATCAGACGTCCAGGTAAAGGCCGCTGTTTGAGATGTGACATCGTCCGCAATAGCCGCCGCAGATGGCGCGACGCGACAACCTCGCCGTCTCGAACTGCAAAGGCAAATTTAACTATAAATTTGAAAAACATTCAACTGACTCGCCGACTTGGCGCCTTACTCACCGACTTGGACACCTTCATGATCACACTGCTGCCCAGGCGATCCCATTTCGCGCCGAGTCGTATTAGAAAGCCGGTGTGCTCCAGATTGATGGAGAAGTCGCCCTGCGGACACTGCGTGTTGCGATTGTAACAATCGCCGGCCGAGCCGTACGTCTGCGGCGTTCCGATCGTGTCCGCGAACGTAAAGTCGTTGACGATCACGCGCATGTCGGCCATGTTGACACGTATCTTGCGGAAGTTGGTGCGTCCCGAGCTGGTGCTGTTGTCGCGATACTCGTTGCGCCGCGAGTCGGGCGGACACTTGTCCGGATCGGACGTCTTGTAGTCGTAGTAGATGGAGTAGTTCTCGGTGGGGTTGAGCGTCACGTACTCCTTGGGCGCGCCGCTCATGTTGTGGCAGTAGATCTTCTTCGGGCGCGATCGCACGTACACCGTGTACTCGCGATCCTGGTAGTACTGGTGCAGTCGGCGCACGTCCTCGCACGACTGCGGCAGACAGTCGCGCGGCGGCTGGCACTTCTCCTTGATCACGTGCTCCTTGGTCGGGCAGATGATGCGGCGACGCGTCGAATCGTAGCAGATGATGCGTCGACGTCGGTAGCCCTCGCAATTGCACTGCAGGTGTGGAAGGAATGTGAGTTGGTGTTATTGCTTGAAGTGCTGTGATCACTTACCGACGAAATGATTTTCGATTCTCGGCGCACGCAATTGTTGCAGATTTTCTTCGACGGCGGCTTCTTGGTGGTGTCGCAGTAGCGATAGGCAATCGGATTGCCCAGCACCGACTCGCAGTAGACGGAACGCGACTGGTACTCGTCGCTACAGTCGGCCGGACACTGGGTCCAGTCCGAGGTGGACCACTTGCAGCTGACCTTGCACGGCTTCTGGGTGCGCTTCGGCGTCGGCTTGCGCAAGTTTCGACAGTAGGAGGGATCGATGATCACACGCCTGCGTGGAGCTCCCTTGATTTCTGGCTTGTAGACGCGCGCACAGTGCAATTCCTTGCGTCGCTGACCCATGCCGCACTCCACCGAACACTAAACGAAAAACAAGAGCCAGACAAAGTGTTGTTTAGAAACAGTACAGATTGAATATAAGGAAAACTGAAGGGAAATATATGTTTGGAGTTTTATCAAATCGATAGAGATCGGTTCTATATGTTTGTTCATAATGTTCATTAAATATGAAACTTGATCTTTTTCAGTCTGAGATCTTATTAAATGTTAGATTTGATATCTTTCAGTCTGAGATCTCATTCAATGCTGAAATTGATCTTCCAATGCTGAATTGGATCTCCGATTTCTTTTACAGATCAACCGATCGTAATTATATTTTAGGGATTCCAATAGTTATTTAATTGTATTGTGAATAATACTTTGCTTACATTTGACCAGTTCGAAACATATTTAATGTTACAGCATTTTCGCTTCGATAGCGGCCGTCGATCAGCTGGACAGCCATAACCGTGTGGACTACGACACGACACCGTACGATTCTTTTCGCAATTGTCATCACATTCGCCCCAATCGCTGGTCATCCAGTAATTCGCAATCGATCTCGAAGATATCTGAAAGAAGAAATCATGAAATGTCCTCAATTATCATAAATAAACTAATCCATAGAGAACATATATGTATAGTCAAAGTTATAGACAAAAACTTCTGAAACTAAGTTAATATGACGAAATGTCCATCTGAGGCACACTACGCACATTGTTTTCTTCATAAGAGCGACACGGTTCCGGCTTGCAGGCTCGCAGCGTATCCTTCAAACTCTTCTTTCGCGGATTGCAGAGCCCATCGCTGACGCGCGTCTGATTCAGGAAGCAAGCAACGCCACGCGACTGTGTGCCGGTACCACACGATTTCGAACACTGCAAGCAATGAAAAGACCATGAAATCATTGTCACTTTGTGACCATTCCCAACACTTACCGGTGACCACTCGGTGTAGTCCCAGCAGCCCTCGCGGCACTGCTCATGCACATTGAACTCGAACTTTGACTTGCAATACGACAGATCGACAATATTCGAACGGCCCATGTCGGGGAAGGTCTGAATGCAGTAGTAGGTCTTCTCGCGTGTGCCCCACATGCCGCACGATGCCGAACACTCCGAAATGCTGGACACATTCAAGCTGCAAGGACAAAGTAAAACATTTCAATGAGCATTTGACAGTTGGTATCGTAAGTTGCGAATGTGACTTACGAGAGCATACAGTCCAGATTGCAGCGACGGTACTCGGTTGGTGGCTTGGCAGCCTCATCGCAGAATTGCGGCGCCACTTTGAGCGCTTTGGTGGTGCTCACGCACACCGGCAGTCGATGTGAGCCGCCCTGGCACAGTGCGTCGCAATTGCTCCACGGCTGCATTTCCCAATTGTAGATCTCCACTTCCGGCTCCATGTAGACCGGCCGGTCCATGGTGTAGGTGTAGGTGACCAGCAGCGAGTCGTTGTCCTTTGGTGCATTCGTGCTGAACGATATTATCTGCGCAAGAAGACACGAGGATTCAATTAAGCAAGGCAGTTCAATGCAAAATGGGTGCAGCTGCAGCCCGCTCACCTCCACAATCAGATCGCGCTTCAGTTTGCGCGAGAAGGTGGTGTTGACGCGTTCAACAGTGTTGTTGGCGCCATTGTACTCGAACGTGACACCGGCGTAGAATTTGATGTTGCGATACGTGCTGATCACCTGATTGCCGTTGAGCAGCGAGTTGCGCTCGTCGTCGCGCAGCACAATGTAGTTTTCGTCATGGTAGCCGGGCTGGGTGATGACAATGTTCGAGGCACCTGCAAGTGTTGAATATGTGGGAAGTTAGTGTATCTGCTGGACGATTGTTTGGCAGCAAATTAAAAAAAACAAATAATTTTCATTCAGTTTTGAAATCTTTTCGCGAAACAAAAGTCTATAAAGTGAAGCCTTTTTTGACATAATATTTTTATGGAATGAAATCGCATAAACTTCTGACAAACCTTTACCTCATCTGATGTTGATTTTCGAACTATCACCGACTTTTAGTACTTTCCCCAAGTCTGAAGTCAATGTACCCAATAAATCAAGCATCCCTTAAGCCTTTGCTGACACCGTCAAATTTTGATGAAAAATACTTGTTTTATTTTATTTTATTTTATTTTATTTTATTTTATTTTATTTTATTTTATTTTATTCTATTTTATTTTATTTTATTTAGTTTATTTTATTTTATTTTATTTTATTTTATTTTATTTTATTTTATTTTATTTTATTTTATTTTATTTTATTTTATTTTATTTTATTTTATTTTATTTTATTTTATTTTATTTTATTTTATTTTATTTTATTTTATTTTATTTTATTTTATTTTATTTTATTTTGTTTTATTGTATTTTTGTTTATTTTATTTTATATTTGAATTTATTTTATTTTATTTTATTTTATTTTATTTTATTTTATTTTATTTTATTTTATTTTACTTTATTTTATTTTATTTTATTTTATTTTATTTTATTTTATTTTATTTTATTTTATTTTATTTTATTTTATTTTATTTTATTTTATTTTATTTTATTTTATTTTATTTTATTTTATTGTATTTTAATTATGTTTTTGTTTTATTTTTTATTTTATTTTATTTTATTTTATTTTATTTTATTTTATTTATTTTTTGTTTTATTTTATTTTATTTTATTTTATTTTATTTTATTTTATTTTATTTTATTTTATTTTATTTTATTTTATTTTATTTTATTTTGTTTTATTTTATTTTATTTTATTTTATTTTATTTTATTTTATTTTATTTTATTTTATTTTATTTTATTTTATTTTATTTTATTTTATTTTATTTTATTTTATTTTATTTTATTTTATTTTATTTTATTTTATTTTATTTTATTTTAATATTTTTTTGTTTTTTTTTTTTTTTTGTTTTTAATATTTTTAAAGTCAATCGGCCCATTAAATCATGTTTCCTCATACAAATTCTTAACTTCTTGTTGACCCCGCCAGATTTTAATTTTCGAAAAAATTTTCAACAAAAAAGTGTACCATGGGTAACAATTGTGAAATCCGCTACCACAAATACATCAGTGTTATTTTTTTGACTTTGGGTATTGTTTTAGAACGTGCGGAGCTCATGATCAGTTTTTTGCGAAACACAACTAATATCGACATCAATATTTTGTTAGGAAATGTTACTTTTGATGAGATTTGAAAATCTGACTAATTGGGCAGAAGAAATTAAAAATTTTAAATCATTAAAAACAATCAATATTAGTCGTCCCTACTATTTCAAAATAAATAACAAAATGAAAGCAATATTTCTAATAACTAATAAAAAATAATTTAAATTAGCCGAAACATAATTTCCTTCAAAAGTCACTCAGACTTGACTTTTCTTCATTAACTGTGCCATTGAACTTCAATTTGCGGGTATTTTCCAAGCAGTGAGGCACATGTGCGTTTGTGTGCCACACAGCACAACAAAACAATGACAACAATAATAAAAATAACAACATCGAGTAGCCAACACTTAATTATTGGACGTGACTTCTGAACAATTGTGTGTTTTTGTTTTTGTTTTTTATTGGCTTCGATGCAAAGATTATCGCATTCAAAGATAGAATTGGCATTTTTCTAGCGCATTTGTATGCGGTGTAACAGCTGATGATAACACAGTCTCAGCTAATCAACGGCAAATTGTCAATGAGCTGTCAATCGACCCAACTGTCAAACTTGTATGGCGCCCCGGCCCCGGCCTGGGCCGCAGCTGAAGCTGAGCTGTGCAAGTTTACACCGCAGTGGCGCCTGATCGGTGCGGCTGATTGACGCGCGCGCGCTCCCAGTCCATTAACCCCGGCGACAGTGCAAGGGGGAGTGGTGCGGTGGCGAGACTTTTGTATAAATTAATGCCAGCAGCAATGATGAGCGAGCCGCAAGCAAAAAATCAAATCGCGAGGCGCAACTGCCGGCACTCTGCCACAGGCGGCGGGCGCGACGGCTAATTTATGGCGTTCACGCGTTCAACTAATTATAAATGGACAAACGTACAAACGTTGAGATGTGTGCATGTGCGTGGAATACGGTTTGTTGTGTTGTGTAATGTTGTTTGTTGTGCGCATCGATTAATTAGCCAATGAAATATGCAACGAGTTAAGCCAAAACAATAATTGCAAAAAAATATTGAAAATATAAAAAAAAATATTTTAAAAAAATTTCTAAAAGGCTATAAAAATTGTTGTGGCTTTTTATGGGTAATTCACATTTGTGCTTAGCTGGTAGCGTTGCAAATTGATTTTGATTTGGTTGTTGTCATCACGGCGCAAATATTGGTGCGACTGCTAGAATTGTGGGCACAGCAGCGAAGTGCCATAACGTAATTTAATGTCCGATGTCAAACATCCGAAAAACCTCTAATAAATGTGTAGCACAAGCTGCGCCGCTTATGGCCCATTAACACGCGCACATTAGCGGCCGAGCAGCCGTGCATTCAAGTGGCCCGCAATTAATTGTCAAGTGTACACATTCGGCCGGGGCACGTCCCTGGCCACACTGCAACCCCTGTCGGGCTCCTCAAGCCTGAGTGCAATTATAATTAAAATTCCGAAATGCTCACTTCATTTAATCAGTTAATGCTTGAGTGGCGTTAGTGGAAATTGCAATCAAAGTTGGCAATAAAAATTACATCACATTGCATGAAAAATAACTCAATTGTCAACAAGTGATAATTGGATGTAAGAATTTATAAAATTAGGCAGTAATTTAGTAATCAATAATTAGTTGGAATTCATGGAGTGAATGGACAAGTAAGGTTTGAATAAAATGGCTCAAGTCGAATTGTCCAATTGATGACAATAAACTGAGAAGAAGCGACAACATTAATTGATGGTAGTAAAAATATGTTTAAATTAAACTCATTTAAGTGCAATTAAAAATCAATTTAAAAACTACTTTTTTAATTTTTTTTTAATTAAGTCGCAATCAAGAATCATAATTTGATTTTAATTAATATTTAAGGAACTGAAAAATTAAAAATTCTATCGTTACAAATAAAAATAATAACTGTTGTAATACATTTAATAATTTTTGACTTTAGTCAACCGAGGCTTTGCACGCAAGTTTGAAGTCAATGGGGCCAAAAAACCAAGCTATTCTTAACCCTTTGTTTAGCCCGTAAGATTTTTATGAACAAATACTTATCCAATTATTTCCCATTTGAAGTGTTTTCACCACATTTTAAGTCAATTGGTGCATTCAGTCAAGTTTCTCCTATATAAACTCTTAACCCATCGTTGACTTGTTAGATTTTTATTATCGAAAAAATAAAACAACTGATGTCAAATTATTTCTCACCAAGAGTACATTCACCAAGTTTGAAGTCAAAAGGTCCATAAAATCTTGTTTCTACATAAACTCTTAACCCATCGTTGACCCCGTCAGAACCCATCGTTGACTCGTTAGATTTTTATTATCGAAAAAATAAAACAACTGATGTCAAATTATTTCTCACCAAGAGTACATTCACCAAGTTTGAAGTCAAGAGGTCCATAAAATCTTGTTTCTACATAAACTCTTAACACATCGTTGACCCCGTCAGATTTTGATTTTCAAAAAAATAAAAAACTCGTATCGAATTATTCCACATTTGAAGTACTTTCACCTAGTTTGTAGTCAAAAGGCGTAAAAAGTTATGTTTCTTCATACAAACTTTTAACCCTTGATTGACCCTTTTAAGTTCTGATTTTCAAGAAATTGAGAAACACGTGTCGAATTATTTTTGATTTCAAGTGTTTTCACCAAATTTAATGTCAATAGTCAAATCGGTTCATGGTTTTTTCGTAGTCTAACCTTAACCCATCGCTAACCCCGTTTAATTAAAAAAAATAAATAAAAACGTGTCGAATGATTTTATTTTTAAGTGTTTTCTCTTAATTTGAAATCAATAGGCCCATTAACAGACTCATTAAATACAACACCTTAACCCATGTTTTGCCCTTTTAGACCCCGAATTAAAAAAAATCCCGTCCTGGTGTCCGACCGAATATTCGGTTTCGGTTTCGGCCCAATTAAGTGGTTTTGGTTTCGGTTTGTTTCGGCCAAAAAAGGGCCGAAACCGAAACTTTCTGGAATATTTTTTCCATTTTATTGGGCATTTTATGTTCTTCAAAAATGAATTAATTGTTTTTATTAATAAGTATTTATTTATGTTTTGTTTGTTTGTTTTTTATTTACTTAAAGTAAAATTCGATTGTTGTAGAATTGTGATTTTTATGCTTGATGTGTTGATTTTTTTTCAACTAGAAAGTTTCGGTTTCGGTTTCGGCCGAATATTAAAAAAAAACCGAAACTCGGTTTCGGTTTCGGTCCAAAAACGTGGTTTCGGTCGGACACTAATATTTCCTATTGTCAGTAAGGACATTTGTTCATTAGCTAAAAAAATAATAATAAATAAATAAAATTTCATGTTCGCAGCTTCAGCGATTTGGCTGGGAGGTGATGAATCAGTCAACCAGTTAGTCTGCACACGAGTTTTATACATAGAAATTTTATAAAAGTTTTTAGTCACCAGTGCTTTCTTTACACAACTTGCACCTCAATGTAGACAATGCTCGCACTGTTGCCCAACTCTGACTGCAGTCACTGCACAACTAACCCAAATATTTTCCAACTATGTCCACTTTGAGCGATTAAACGTCGCACAACATAAAATAAACATTAAAATACTTGTAGGCAACAGTCAATTTACCTTTTGGTATCGTTGTCACATAATAGTAGAATGACTCGCTCTTCGACTTGTAGAGATCGGACACGTAAAAGTTGCCGGTATGCTCCTGACACGTATCGTTGCGTCCCTCACATACGCCGCACTTGTCTGCGCACACGTTCGCACACCGACGAGCGGATTGCATCATTGAAATGAAACGCGAAATGAAACGGAAAAATGTGTTTTAGTAATATTTTTAGGCAGTCAGATGTACGAAAACCAAAACGAGACGAATGAATCAGGCGGCACCTGGTCAGTCGGTGCCAGTTGTGTGTGTTTACCTAATTTTGCGAGGGAATTGAGCTCATTGTCGCAGCCCGCCGGCCGGCAAATGCCATTGACACACTTGTCGAAGCTGTCGAACGAGCATGTGGTGCCGTCTTTCACCTTGTCCGACAGCTGAAAATAGGCGCTGTTGTCTTCCAGGCGACAGTACAGCTTGCACTTGTACTCGGCCGACACTGCGGAAGAAGAACAAGAATTGAAAAAACCACACAACCAAATCAGTGGGCAGCCACTTACAGCCATATTTCGGTATCCACTTGGCCGAGCGATGAATGCCTTTGCTTTCGAAATTGCGTCCGTTCATGTCGTAGCACTGCTGCTCGCGCGAGTCCAGCGAGCCCGGCGGACAGCTGTGCGTATTGCACGATCGATACTTCTTGCGACTGCCCGCGCAATACTTGCCGCCGTTCTTCGGCAGCGGACTGTTGCATTCGCGCTGCGACTCCTGCACGCCGCCGCCGCAGGTGAGGCTGCACGGTGTGAACTGGCTCCAGGGGCCCCAGCCGCCGTGCACCACCTGCAGCGTGTTGCCCTCGCGCGGCACACACTCGCCCTTCTGGCACCAGTAGCGATTGTGATGGCACGGCGTGCCGTCCGCCCAGGGCAGATTGCTCGAGCGACAGTCGCTGCCGCTGCTGTCCGCCTTGCACCACAGCCGCTTGCATTCGCCCTCGATGTAACAGTACTTGGACTGATTGCCATGTATCAGCTGGCACTGATGATCCAGCGAGTAGATTTCGCCGGGCAACTTTGTGTTGAGATTCTTAATGTACACGGTCGGCGTGTCCTCCAGGCATGTTTTGTCTTCTTTTCTTTTGATTGAGAGCGGAATAGAGAGGAGAATAATCTCATGTTAGTTTATTTCGAAAGAGTTCGAGTAAATGAAATGTCTTGTATGGTCTTGTATGAATGTTTGATAAATTGTACACTGACAGAAAAGCAAACCCATATTAGCATGAAATTCAAAATAGCAATGAGATTCATGAGCTTAAGAATTTATTAGTTAGTTTTTGAGTATTTGAAAAAGTTTATGATTTGTTTATTCCAAATCATAAAGAAAAACTACAAATTTTTCCCTCAAGTTGGAAACAACTTCCTACAAAGAATTACAATACCAACTGGTTCTTAGTCAGAATTAGAGGAGAAAATCGTATCAAATCTCTATTACATAACTTCATAAGTAACTCCAGAAATGAAGCATACTATATAACTGGGGCAGCTGGCCAATAAAATATAAAGTGGGCCTCTGGAATTATCCACTGCTCACAACTTTCTAGACGGAAATGCAACATCCAGATTCATCATTCTTCAACTTCTTTGGTGATCTTAGAGCTATTTTATTTCATGAATCAAATTGTCTTAAATTGGCTCTCGATTGACTATATGAGAGACCTGCTGGGATTTATTCCATGAATCAAACTATACAAGAATGTATAAGAGTCCTGCTAGGATTCATTCACGAAGCAAATTGTCTTAAATTGGCTCTCGATTGACTATATGAGAGACCTGCTGGGATTTATTTCTTGAATCAAACTATCTTAAATTGGATCTCAATCGACTATATAAAAGACTTGCTAGGATTTATTTCATGAATAAAATTTTCTTAAATTGGCTAATTGGCTCTCGGTTGACTATATGAGAGACGTGCTAGGATTTATTTCATGAATCAAACTGTCTTGAATTGGATCTCGATTTATTATATAAGAGTCATTTGAGGATTCATTCATGAATCAACGTGTTGTAAACTGACTCTCGATTGACTATATAAGAGTCCTTCTAGGATTCATTCACGAATCAAACTGTCTTAAATTGGCTATCGATTGACTATATACGAGACGTAGGATTCATTTAGGAATCAAACTGTCTTAAACTGGCTTTCGATTGACTATATAAGAGCCCTCCTAGGATTCATTTATGTATCAAACTGTCTTAAACACACATTTCTACATTACATTACAACATATTACTTTACAAAGACACAATATGACTTTCTGTATCAGATTGAACTCAATCTGTGATCGCAATTTGCTGCCACTTTCACTCATTTAATGATCTCTTCTTGTTCTCTATTCTCTCTGTCATTGTTCTCTGTTGCCAGCCTTGACTACAACTTACTCTAAAAATTCCGAGACATAGTAGCGTGAACAATCCGACCAGGACCACGGATGTATATCGTCGCCCATAATGCTTGACATGATGTGCAGTTTGCGCTTTGTGCCCGGCTTGTTGAACTGCTTGCAGCGATCGTCGTCATCGTGTGGCATATTCAAACTAAAAACAAACCATTTGCCACACACAAAAATGAAAATGAACATCACAACAACAACAACAACAAATACTACTTACATATGTCCCAATTCGTGTGCAATGGTGAAGGCCGCCGGCAGTCCGTTGTCCTGAACAATGGAGCACGATTGTCGCTTGCAGACGGTGCCCAGCTCGGCCAGACCCAATGTGTCGCACTGTTCGCCCTCGTTGCGGCAAATTTGATCGCTGCCAAGGCACGAAAATAATTTCAAAGTGACGCTGAATGTGTCAAATGCCACTGACTGACTTACCGTGTTATGAGCATTGCAGTGTCGTAGTGGTAGCCCTGCATCGAAAGAATCGAACAAAACTCCTTCAGCATTGACGAGGCCGACGTGGCTGCGGGAATGAGATGAAAATCAATGCCGATTAGCTGAAGTTGCCGCGAGGGGGAATGTGCGCTCATTGCCAATGCATTAGCACCCAACACCAAACTGCGGACGCACACAGTCAAACACAAAACAAGTACAAATGAACATGCAATACACACACACACACACACACACATACACACAGAATAACATTGCCAATGCATCAGCGCCAACACCAATAACTACACACAAATTCTCACATTTTTTGCGATCATCGCGCAAGATTAAAATATTTGCTACCGATATGTAAATCGAATTGCCTATGCTCGCGTCCGAGAATATATTCGATACGATCGATATCAGCGTTAGTATGTAGGACTTGAGGTCGTCCTTGTGGAATTCGCTCATCGTGCGATCGACGGCGACCAGCACTTCCATGGTGAACAGGTGCCGGTCGACGTAGTTGCGCTTCTTGCGCAGCAGCTTCGTGAATATGTTCTGCTCGAGCACCTGCAGGTCCATGTCGAGATTGCCGGCGACCGCGTGTCTGGCGTTGCGACGCGAGTGACGCCACACCTTGTGCAGCACCTCCGAGTCGTCGCCGGTCTGATTGACGGGCTGTATGAGCAGCGAACCGAAACTCGTTTTGATGTAGCCCGTCTGTCAGTCGGCGTCAATGCGTCAATCATGGACAGCGAACGAGATGGCGAGAAAGAGACAAAACATGCAATTAGTGTTTCGGTAGCATATTTATGCACAGCGTGGCGGCTAAAATTGATTTACTGCTAATTGCAAATTTTCATAATGTTGTCCGCACGCCGGGGCAGAGCTGCCTACATACACGTAGGTGTTTACTTTTTTCATTTTTTTTGTTCTCAATTTTTAGTATTTATTCTTACTTATAGCTACACGAAGGCTGTTTGATTTTGCTTTATGGCTTTTTGTGTTGCCACTTGTATGGATTTTAGAAAAAAAAAATACAATACTTATGTTGTTGTTTTTGTTTTTACTCACCATGCCATTACACAGCGATACGGCCACCGCCGACTGATCATCGCCTTGCACGTTGCCCTTGTAATAACAGCCCAAATAATGGCCGTTTTCTTCGTCATCCTCCTCCTCCGTTCTATTATTTAAAATTCGTATTACCTGCAAAGTGGCCGAAAAAGCATTGAGAGTAAATACAGTGAAATTAAATATGGCATTGACGTTTGAAAAATGTAGTTTCAGAACTTTTGTATTTCACAAAGCGTGTTTCAACCGGAAATTTAGACAGTTCCGACTCAGCTCTGGGTCATGGAAAATATGAAATATTGTTACAAACCAGGTGCGGATCTAGAAAAATATTTCGGACGGGAGGTTTTGAAAAGTAATTCTTTAATTTTTAGAAAATGCCTTTTAATTTGCATGTAGTTTTATAGTCGATCCATATATTTCGGGGGGGGGGTTTCGACCCCCAAAACCTCCCCCTGGATCCGCCACTGTTCCAAACTAATGGCAAATTTTGTTAAAAAATATTTGTAACATTTATATTTTATTAGAATTGAAAAATAGTTACAGTCACGAAAGATTTTCTTCTAGAAAGCCATGAAATTAAATAATTAAAAAAACCCAATTGAGTCATTTTCAAGTTATTCGTCATTCAGCTTTTTCTGTCAGGGAAAAGGGTAAAACGATTTTAAGAATAAGAAAAAATTAATAAATTAATTAAAATTATATTATAAGCCCAAGACATTGTTTGTTAACCTGTGTCTACGTATACATATTTTGTGAATTTTTGGGACACGATAGAAACAAAAAAAAAAATTATTAAATTAATTCATAATTCATATCATTAATTTACAATGGCTATTAATTGCTTTTAATTTCCTTTAATTTAAAATTTTCCTTAATTTAATTGAAACAAATAAAACTAACAAAAATAAATCGATGCGATTTTTGAGAATTGAACCACACTTCTTTAATTGGAAATAAATGTATTGCAAATTTATGAAAATTTATTCATAAAGAATTAAGAATTAAGATGCTTTAACCCTTTCGGGACTACTGGGATAATACCTCCCAGCATCTTTTTAATGTCCCTCAAAACAATTATTCAAATCTTATGATGCAAGCAAAATGTTTTTTCGATTTCGGTGTTCCAGCATAAAAGGATGATTTCAGAATTTGTGAGTACAATATAATTTTCTAACCCCAACATTCGTGGCATGAGAATATTTCCACTGAGAGTATTTTGGATTTCAAAATTAAACTCCGTCCCGAAAGGGTTAAAGAAAATATTTCCAGTAACCCAACTTTCTTGGTGTAAAGTTCTGAAACACAAATCCATTTTAACCATTCAATTGTTTAAACCTATTGAATTGGATTTTCATCTATTTGCCTCTCAACCCAAGAACTTCTGTAGTATTTTACATTTTAAGTTCCAATACTCACTCTAAATGTTTTCGGTGGTATGAACGATGTATCTTGATGCAGTACCAAATGCAATTGATGTCCAAATGCCTTCATTATATACTCCGGATGTGGATCCCATATTTGACTAGATTTTTGACGAAATGTACCCGTTTCGCTGAATGCCGAATAATAATCTGCAATGCACACGAATTCCCACTATGAGCCCTAAACACACTCAACTAAATCGTCCTGTTCAATAAATATACCCTTTTGTTTGTTGTTGTGATTCCGTTTCGACTCGTAGAGCAGATCGTCAGCACTTAAAGTGATATTGTGCATCTTCTTCGGCGTCACATAGTCACTGGTAAATTCATCGGGAATGCTATTATTAATATCATCAATGTCATTCTCTATTTCATCTAAAGAGAGAGCGAGAAAGAGAGAAAGATATCGAGAACGTTTGTGAACTGAGTTGAGCGAAACTGAACTGTGTGGGCGCAACGCACCTTGAACGCTCCAATCTTCGTCACCAATGAATGAATGATTAATGAAAATTGTTTTGATTTCCGGCGATTCAATAATGGGTGGAAATCTTGTTGTTGTGCTGGGCAGTTGTGTGAAATTGGTGAGTTTGTGCAGTGCACCGCCGCCACCAACACCAACGCCGCCGCCGCTGCCACTGCCGATGGGCAGGCAGAGAAAAATGATGAGCGCCAGCAGCAGCAACACGCAGGTTGTCAGTATGAGGAAGGCATTCTGTTTCCAGTGGGTGGACATGTTGCGGCATTTATTTTTATAGAACCACCACTCGCAGGTCTTCTTAAGCACCAGCTGCAAATAGAAATAGAGAAAAGCATTTAGGTTTGGTTTGAAAGTGAAGTATGAAAATATTTAATAGAAAAAAATGTGCATACATTTTGAGTCGGAAGAAAAATTTTCAAAATTAATGACAGCAGGTTGCAAGAAAAAATTACTGAAACAAATTATATATAGAAAAAATTAAAGACACGTTTGCATTAACAATTCACATTAAACCTTTCATGATCAATGAAACATACATGTCTCATGGAAATTTTTACTTTCTTAATTCAATTTTCACTATTACACTTTCACATTTTAGCAAAATTCCCAATTCTTAATTGTTTAATTGTGGGGTGACCATCTGATTCAAATGTTGTTTCAGTTCTTTTATTTTTGTAGATCAATTTCGTTGTAGGCTTATTGCTGCGTTTATTTGTTGGCCCTTTCAGCGCACCACTGTTCAACACACCACTGCCAATAAAAATCAACAATAAATTTTTTGCGCGAAATAATGCGCTACAGTAAATTTTGAAAAACGTGCTTCTAGCTATCGAAATAAGAATACGCAAAGTTGCGTAATGCGGTTCAGGGCGTCAATTGAACAGACGCAACATTTTAATCTCATTATGTGTGCTTTACGGTTCTAGAAAGGGCTGTCATATGGAGAATGTAAACAATACCAAGAAGGATTTAGTTTCATGCTTGAATCCAAAAATTAAATCTTTTACAGAAACTAGGAGAGAAAGAACCAAAATATGTAGCACTGGTATGAACAGTTAGAACTTTTTATGCCATGTTATGATGAGTGAGTTTCTTACAAATGGTCAGTATCTCCTCGAGATGGACAGTTGCAAAGGCTAAGACAGTTTGATAGTCAGAGACCATTCGATTGTCAGAAAACGTCAAAACATCAATTATCGTTTGAGAGTCAAGTACCACATGAAAGTAAAATACAATCTCAGAGCCGTTGATCATTTGAGAGTTCGGAACCCTTTCAGGGGCATGAACAGTTCTATGCTAAAGGACCATTAAACAATTTAGGAATCGTTCAAAAAAAGTTACTGCCAGTCAGTCAGAAATAGAAACAGGAACTCTACCGTAAGAGACCACTCAAGTGTCAGAGACTGTTTGAGAGTTTAACCCATTAGCGCCCAATATTCCCATTTGGGAACACTTACTTAAACGAGCACATTATTCAAAGGCAACAATATATCGAGCTTTCGATAAAATTTCGAATGCGAAGCGAACATCGTGGGATGCATGTTCCGCTGTGCCCAATGATCCCATTTGGAGCAATATTAAAATGAAAATAAAAATATTTGTTTACGTGTTTATATTCGAACTTGTTTTTTAATAAAAATTCCGGCCATTTCTTTCAGAAAATTAGCTCGAAAGTCGAAACAAAAAATTGGGCACTAATGGGTTAAGTACCCTCGGATAGTCAAATATTGCAAAAGATTCAGCGACCATTGAAGAGTCACAGACTATTCCACAGACTAGGAACGTTCCAGAGTTAAGAGCTTTAACTGCCAAATCAGACCGTCCGAGAGTTAACCCTTTCAGTCACAATGTCTAATATATTGGACTACAGCCCATACAATTCATACAGAACGGGTTTATTTTCATGACGGAAAGGGTTAATTAACGTCTGGGTGTCTGATGCCGTGTGAAAGCCAAAAAGTTTCCAAAAGTTAGAGACCACTTGGTTTCCAACTGGTTCCAAAAAGATCTCGTCTGGATCTGCAGGGGTCCCAAGAGATAAGGAAAGACGCCGGTATTTTAAAGAATGAAGGGATACACAGTGGACCCAATGTGGTCTTCTAACCTAACATAGAGACCATTTCAGAATAAGAAATCATTCTGGCTTTTTAAATGACACAGGAATCATTCCACAGTTCAATAGTTAGAAAACCGTCTGAAGTCAATAACATTTTAAAAGCAAAGTACCAGAGAACAGTCGGAAACTGTGCGGGGATAAAGTGTATTTGGCGAGTTTGTTACCGCCAGGTAGTCGGGAACCGCTCTATAGTTAGGAAGCTCTCAGGTGTCAGGGACCGTTCAAGGGTTCAATTACTACCAGAGAACCTAAAAGAAAACGAATACCATTCGTCAGGAAGCATCTGAAGCCATTTAAACCAGTCAGAAACTGTTTGAGAGTCAAAGTCTATTCGAGAGGTTGTTACCGTCAGGCAGTCAGACAGTCCGACAGAATTGTCCAAGTGTCAAGAACAGTTCGGGAGTCCAAGTATTGTTGGAGAGTTAGGGATCCTCGAAGAATCAGAGATCATTTCATAGAAAAGAACCGTTGGATAGTAAGAGCTCCATTCGGCGGTAGTCAGGAACTGCTCAGAAATCTAATATCCTCTAGTTTCAGGTACTATAAAAGAGCCAGTGATTCAAGATAATTTCACAAGAGTCAGAGATCATTTCATAGGAAAGAACTGTTGGATAGTTAGAGTCAGGAACTGCTCAGAAGTCAAATATCCTGTAGAAGTCGGATACTATACTCTTCTTAGAGTAAGAGATCCGAGATTATTTCACAAGAGTCCGAGATCATTCCATGGGAAATAACCAAAAATCCGTTGGATAGTTAGGGCTCTATTCGGCAGTCATAAACTGCTCAGAAGTCAAATAATCTCTAGAAGTCGGGTACCATATGAGAGCTAAAGATCCGAGATCTTTTCACAAGATTCAAAAATCATTCCATAGGAAAAAAGCATTGAAAAGTTATAGCGTCATTCCGCAGTCAGGAACTGGTCAGAAGTCGAATATCTTCTGGTGTCAGGTACTATATAGAGCAGGTACTATATCCGAGATTATTTAACAAATAGGAACAATTCCCAAGACAAGGATTATTCGGTAACATACAACTGTCAGAGATTGTCTAAGAATATATTTGCACAACACAGACTTAAACTGACTGGGAGTTGGAGACCGTCGGAGAGTCGCAGACCATTCGAAAAGTAAGAACCGTCAATAATTAGATATGGTTTCTAGAGATGGTCTTAAACTATCGATGAACCTTTCACCCATCCATAAAATCTTAATTCATTCGTAGATCATGAACCACTCAGGCGACAGGAATTGTTTGTATGAGCCAATTGTGTGATTAAACTGAATCAGCGAATGAAATTACAAAACGACTGCAATGAGTTATGACTAACCAAAAGTTCCTTAATGAGATTGGATTACTTTGAAAGCAATTATAGAAATAGTCAAACAGAAATTCCGAGTTAAAAACGCAGCGTAGAAACGTAGAAACGTCGCAATTAAATGCTTACATTGTGGCAAAAAAAAGACATAACTTCAATTAGCATAAATATCATTTTATATAAATGGAAGCAACTGTTGAATAACAACACCGACTAACAACAGTAACAACAATAGTCAGAACAGTTAAGAAGGAAATGCCCAAGCAATGCGAATGAGCAGCAACAGCCATCGGAAAGCAAACGAGCTGCATTAAAGCCACAACGGCAAAGCATGCAAACGTGACCAAAGTGGGAGACAATGAGCGACAAGAATTTAATTGAATAATAAGAATGCACGACTGTAACGGTATTTATGGGCATTTCAATGTGCGTCGAGATATGGTCGACTATGCCGATTGGGCCACACAAAGAACAAACAAAGTGGCAACACGTAACTGCAACGGCGCAACTTAGGTGAGCGGCAGCAAGAAAGTTACATTGCACATTGGCACGTTTTGTGAATACGGGTTTCAAGAAATTTAATGAAAAATATTTCCGAGAGTGTTGAGAGTTGTTGGCAGAAATAAAGAATTGAATTTAACTGGTAACTATTCCAGTTACTAGTTAAATAAGTTGGGCTGTTGCTTGTATTGACTGCTAAATAGAGAAGAAGCTAAATTTATAAATAGCAGAAATAATTAAAAAAAAATATATTAAAATTTTTCAATATTAAAGTAATTAAAACAAAAATATTCAAATTTGTCAATATTAAAATAATTTAAAAAATATTAACATTAAAAGTGTTTTTGTTTATTCAGTTGAAATGAAAATTTGTTCATTTACTGTAGAAGAGTCATTCGTTCTTTTAGTTTCTTGCTGACATGCAACTGAAAAGTGTCTCGTTTGACTTGGTTTTGTCCTGCTAAATTTCTACCTTAGTCTTCTTTGGACATTTTTAGATCCTCCATAACTTTAACCACATAATTTGTAGTATTTTTATGCCCCTTCATACAATTTTTGCTGCTTGACATTTAATATTTTTCCACCTGGCGCACTTGAGACGCCCCAATAAGTTTAATAAATAACAAATATTTGCATTAAATAGTTTCGTGCTGTTTTGCATTGTTCTCCAGCTTGTGCTGGTTGCATAAATTGTGTTCCCAGCGCCTTATGACGCTTTTGTTGTTGCGCTATCGACGCGCCATTAGCCACCGGCTCGCACGTTGCTTTGCTTATCTGACTATCTCTATGTGTTTTTTTGGTATTGGTTTTGTTTTGCTGCTTATTGTTGTTGTTGCTATTATGATTGCTATTATTACAATACTGTTCGTTGTTGTTGTTGTTATTGTAAGTGCTTTGCTTCTTAAAATAGCTGAAATGGCCAAACCAGTTTAAGCTTCATTTGAGATTTTGCCGCCAGTCGCTTCTCTCCTCTACCCACTTTTCCGTTCGTTCTTTGTTTGTTCTCTTGAATTTTTTACCGCACAAGTTTGGTTTATTCGTTGCGTTATTTGTATGGTTGTTGTTGTTGTATTTTTTTTCTTTACGCTTTGCAATTTCAATTTTAAGACCAACGTCGACACACTGTCTGTGCTGGTATTTTTATGTGCGTGGCAACTGGTTAATTTTGTTTTGCATTATTTTTTTGTTGTTTTTATTATCATAACTGTGTTGTTGTAGGCGCATTTTTCACTACATGGTTTTCGTTATGCCGCATTCTATTTACATGCTATATGAATTGCTGCTGGGAAGGTAAGGCAGCAGCAGGTTTTATTTGTCGAAAAGTGTTTGTCTGAGTGAGACTGGGCCGACTGACTGGCTGACTTTCTGGCTGGCTGGTTGGCTGTCTGGCGCGTCTGTTTGTCTGTTTACCTACTACTGTTGCTTATTGCTAAACACACTTTGGGTTATTGCTGTTTTTGTTGAAGTTGTTGCGCTAGTGATGTTTATTTGCTGCACTACACGGCGTATGAGTGACATTTGCAGCGAAACGAGGCAATTCGGTCAACAGCAGCGTATGAGTGACATTAATTACGCTTGCATGCTTTCGAAAGGCATCTTCACCACCAATCCAACCACCTACGCACCGGCAGACCGTCAGGCGTGCAGTGCTCACAGAGCGGCTAATCCCAGATAGGTGGACAGACGTGGGTGTGCGCGGCTGTTGTTTGTTTGTGTGTTTGTTGTTGGAAAATTGACAAAGCATTTACGAGGCCGCTTCGTTTATGTGCAATAAACGAAAATTTCGCATTGCAACAGACGTTTTATGTTTAGTCAGAAATTTAGCGGCTTTTATGCGTTTCGAAAGTTTGTGCTATTTGGGTGCGATGCGAAGAGGCGTTGGCAGCAAAAACGAACATCGAAATGGCAATGCTTAGTAATGCTGTGAAATGGAATTTTTTAACAGTATTTTTGTTATTTTGTGTTGACCAGCAAAAAATTGAAAGTTTTATGGGCAATTTGCTGCGGACACCCGAGACGTATGAGTGACATTTAAAGCTAACTGTGAGCATTAAAAAAAAACGATTTTTTTAATTTTATAAGAAAAAAGAAGAAGGCGGTGAAAGGCCTTGTGGACGACAACTACTGGGCGTTGTTTTGAAATATTTCATTAAAATATTTTATGAAATGAAATATTATGAAATATTATGTTTATGCAAAAGTGTTTTCCATTAATTTTTTTAGAATCAATTGTATACCTGATTCCTTAGTTTTAAAGAATAATCGTCAAAGCAGTGCCAATGTTTCTATATTCTATTCTCTAAGAATTATATTTTCAACTCTTATTCCTTCAAGTTGCAGAACATTCACTCATAAAAACCACTTCACACCGTTGGCAGAGACGCGTGCAACGCTCTGCAGTTAAGTGAGAACTGTTAACCAGCACAGCAGAAGCCAAATATTTAAACACTTTTCGCCTCAAAACAGCAACCACCATTTAAGGCGCGTTGCTTGCAAAAATTCTATCAATAAAAATTCTATCAACAACAAATGCTCAACAACATTTTTGGGAAAATTTCCAGTGAACTTACGAACCAAAACGAAAAAAACTGCCGAACAAAACAAAACAATTTTCGCAAAGCCGGAAAATTGAGTCCAACATTTAGGCAACGAGAGCATAAATCAACAATTGACAATAACAAAAGACAAAACATGGCCAAAATGTTTGTATGTTAGTGATGTAAAACAACAACAACAATACAAATTAGTTTCAAAAATCAAACAACAACGTTTTCCAAATATTTACTCACAGTGCCGCCCAACACCAAATCGACCCACACGCCGCATTCAAGTTTAAAACAACAAAAAACCATAACAACATAAATGCCATAAAAACAACACAAACCAATAGAAATTGCCCAAAATTCTGCAAATCTGTTGAGTAATTTTTGAAGAAAATCCCCTCAAAAACAACAAAAACAAAATGCCATGTGGCATTGAATGAAATTCGCAGAAAAATCACAAAAGTACAAATTTTTCGGAATTCTGTGTTGCAGTTTGGCGGAAAATAACAATAATTGCAACATTGTAGAGAGATTGTTATCAAAACAATAACAACAAATGCAATAATGATATAATTAAGAGCAACAACCAGCAACGTCATCATGAAACTTTTGAAATATCTCAACAGCAATGTTTTGATTTGCAACAACAACATCATTTAATTGCAGACAACAACAAAAAACGACAATTTAGCTGTCAATTGTGTAAGGCAACTTTGGACTTTGATTTGGCTAATGAAATCGTCTGATGGATAATGGGTTTGCATTGAATAGAACCAGATGGCCACGATGACTGCATATAAGAGAGAAGAGAGAAGTACAGGGTCTTTATTTATCTATTAATGTTTTAAAATTTGAAAAAAAACTTCTGTAGGCTTGAACTGTGAACGATTTGGTATGCAATAAACAAAAAGAAGAAGCAAAGGAGAAAGCAAAAAGCTTAACAAATCAACTCTGGCTATGCTAAGAAGAACCAATCGATTGTTGTTTCAAATTTATGAATGTCATATATCTTCAATTTTTAGTAGGTTTCCATCTTTTGATGTTTAATTTTCGAGATGAAAAGTGATATGAAGCAGAACTCTGATCTGACTCGGAGGTCTATAGGCCAAAAGGCTATGTAGACTACTGATTGGCATATTTTAAGCAGATTAATAAAAAAAATAAAGAAATAAAATAAATACAAATTTTGGTAGTGGAAATCTTTCAAAATTTTACTGAATTCTTAACCATAGTTAACCAAAACATAACTTTTACAAACATTTTACCTCAATGTGGAAATACTTAGTCAGAAAAGCGGAACATACTTATTAATAACCGATACTTACATTAGTACTAAGTATTACAAAAATTTGACCTCTTTGCGGAAGTAGACCGAAAAGCAAAAAATCATGTCAAATCACTTGGGATCAGCTAAGGAGACTTTGATTCTTCAACACCGATATCTAGTCTATGTGTCAAAGTAGAGCGAAAGATCAGGTCGGACCCTTTTTGGATCAAGCTTTGGAAGTCTTTAATTCTCTAGCACCGGTATCTGCTTTCAGTGTCGAAGTAGAGAGAATTATCATGTCGAATCTCTTTAGATCAACTAAAGACAAATCATTGAAATGTGTTATCTGTGTCGAAGTAGAGAGAAAGATCATGACGAATCTCTTTAGATCACCTAAGGCTCTCTAGAGGCTTTGGTTCTCTAGAGTGAAAGATCAGGTCGAATCACTTGCGATCAACCTTTGGAAGACTTTGGTTCTCTATCACCGAAATCTAGTCTCTGTGTCGAAGTAGAGAGAAAGATCATATAGAATCTCTCTGGATCAACTAAAGACACCAAACTGGATCTCCAAAAAGTGTTATCTGTGTCGAAGTAGAGAAAAAGATCATTTCGAATCTCTTTAGATCAACTAAAGACGCTTTGGTTCTCTAGAAAGTGAAAGATCAGGTCGAGTCACTTGAGATCAACCTTTGGAAGACTTTGGTGCTCTCTCACCAAAATCTGTTATCTTTTTCGAAGTAGCGCAAATGATCATATTGAATAACTTGGGATCAAGTAGGAAGATTTTGATTCTCTATCACCAATATCTGCTCTTTGTGTCGAAGTAGAGTGAAAGATCATGGCAAATCACTTGGGATCAACTAGGGAGACTTTAGATTCATTCAGTTCACTGTGAAGAAAGTAGAAACTATAAAACATTTTCTTATGCCGCTTTTCGACTCTATAAGAACGACAATCATTCACAATCACGAGATAATTATGTGGCCCGGTTAGCACAGGAAAGTAGCTAGGCTACTCGATCCACTTAACTTTTAAAGGACTTTAAAGTATTTTTAACCATAAATTCGAAGAAGTAGGGTTCATAAAGTGATTTACAATGGGGTGAAATGAAAATCGAATGTAAGTAGACATATTTGCAGTCCTCACAACCTAACCTAACTGAACCAAACCTAATCGAATCTTGTCTTTCTAAGATTCATTACTGGAAAATGTATTACACCATGCGACAAAAATGAAAAAAATGTTTCACACTGGAAAAAATCCATATGGGCGTGAAACTAGAGACCAAACATAATAATACTGCATACTCAGTTTTTCATTTCTACATCCTTTGTCCTTTTAAAAGGACTTCAAAATTTTGAAGGGGATTTTTTAATTAATTTTGCGGAAAGGCTCAAGAGCTTAAATAAAGTTAATTTGTTATCTATTTGTAAAAAGCGGATATGAAAAAGGTCCTTTGAAAATTTTAATCCCTTATATCCTTGAAAATTTATAAAGAATTTTCTTGAAAAGTAAGTATGTTAAAACCCAAAATCTCCTTGATCACGTGTCAGAATTTCATTACTCTATATTACATTTAAAATTGACCGAATAAGCCAAGAAAGAATAATTGCAATATTCGGAATATTCTAGATTTCATTACATGCCCGAAGATCTACAAAAACATATTGAAATATTTGTATAATTGAATGGAAGTCCATATTGCATAGCTGGACAAATGTTTATAGAGAAACTGACAGAAATATTTACACAATCAATGAATAATAATAATCAAACATAGAAAATTATGATCAATTTTTTTTTTAGCGAATTCTTGTGTGACCCTGTGCAACAATCGGCTGACTGCTTCGCTGCATTTGCACTGCAAATCGCAACGTGCGCGCATAATAAACATTTCAAAGACCAAACGAAAACGCACGCAGAAGTGTATATGAAATGTATTTTGGCAAGTCGATTGCAACCCTGAAATGCCGAAATATTTACTGTAAATTGCAATATTTTCGCATGTTGCACAAAAGTTTGCCATTTTCGTAGGCAATTCAGGCAAATGCGAATCGAGTGGAATGGAAGGCAGAGTTTTTAATTAAAAGCAGACACTCGCCTGTAACAATAACCAGACGGCGCGATAGATATGAATGAAAGATATATAGCAGAAAAATTATGGGCAGCGGCCACAAGTGGAGGTGGCGCTACTTGAGTTGCTTGCGGCTATGGCGGCGCATCAGACGGCCGCCACGTGTGTGTGCGGAGCGTAGCAACCGAAGCGGTGTGGCTGCGTGCGTGTAACCTT
The DNA here is from genome assembly GCA_963971225.1 of Melieria omissa. Taxonomy (NCBI): domain Eukaryota; kingdom Metazoa; phylum Arthropoda; class Insecta; order Diptera; family Ulidiidae; genus Melieria; species Melieria omissa. The sequence goes on along the minus strand of OZ020267.1, from coordinate 55,809,786 downwards.
GAATTGTAGCCAAACGATCTGGCGATGTACTGAGACTGTTCGCCTTCACCTCTCGGCCGAATTAATTTCGAATAAACAAACAAACTGCCCTGCCGCTTTTGGCAGCATCCTTTGAGATTTCTACTACACACACGATACGGTTTGTGTGTGTGTGAGTGTGTGTTTGGTTTCGCTTTTCAATTTGTTGCTCGTTTTTATGTCGATTTAACTGCCACAATGTGCGCCGCAGTGAGTCATGCAGCAGCCAGCACAGACAGCCGTCAATAGCGCAACAGTTGCGGACCGACTGGCCGACTGGGCGTCTCCGCCACTGGCCGGCCACATTATGCAACAATTTCCGAGCATACAAAATTCAGCATTGTTTATGCAAATCGCGCGAAATGTTCTTCCTTATTAACGCGTTGCGTTGGTTTGTTTTTTCATCATCTTTTTTTTTATTGGTTTTTTTTAATTTTGTTAAAACCAACTCTATTAAAAGTAATTTAATTTACTCGACGGCTTTTGTTGCTGGGCGAGGGAATTTAAATTCAATTTACATTAAATTCCATACAATTTGCTTAATTCGCTGCTAATGATGATGTTTTATTTGTTATTATTGTTGTTGTTGCTAGTAAAAGTTGCTGCTGTTGGCATTGTTGCCATTGCATTGTTGCTTTTTCTGTTGTTTCTCATATTATGTGCGCACACTTGTTGTGCTGCTTTGGCAGCTGAAACGTTTTGTCGTCGCTGTTGACGTTTGTTTTTGTTTTTGTAACCGACGCTTTTGAACGTGACAAGCCAAGCGTCCAGCAGATCGGCGGCCCATTGCAAAATAATTATTATAATCAGCTGCTGCTGTGCACTCTCACAGCTGGGCGTGACACGTTGACGCTGTGCAGCATTTTTGCCACCAACACACAAGTTGTCAAATTATGCTCGCACAGCTTAAGCGAATTCAAATTAATTATTATGTTATGGCTTCAAATTAGTTATTGTTGTTGTTTTTGATACTGACAACAATTTCCCTATTAGTGGTAAATTTTTTCAAGTATTATATTCGAAAAATGCCAATGCTGCTCACTTTCGGGTTGTATGGTCGAAGACAAATTTAAGCCGCTTACAAGCGAACCAAATGTGTGCACTCAAGTGTGAAACGATTGACAGCCGTGTAAGCTCAGATATGTGGATTAGTTATACCTACACGTCTAGATGGACAGGTATAAATATAGGGTGTTCCAATAAAAGTCAACTTAACGTTCTGAAATTTGATTTGAATTGTTTCGATGATTAAAAATGAAGCGCTAAACGAACAAAAAACGCTTTATCATTGTGAAAAGAATCGATTTATTAAAAGAACAATTTCCAGACTGAAACATCTGCTGAAATTCCAATGTCAACTGGAGACAAGATTACTTGATTCTGCGCTGTGCGATTTCTTTCTTTGGGATTTTGTGAAATCCCTGGGCGAATAAACCACAAATTATTTCTGGTCCCAGATCCAATGTGTTATTGTTGAAATATGTTTCAAAATTTCTAGTATAATCAAAAAAACCACAAGTAATTCCTGTCCTCAGGGCTGAAATTCAACGCGTCGTTGAGTTAAGACCACAAAATCTCAAAAATATCATCGAGAATCAAAAGAGAGCAAAGTCTTGTGATCAGATTATATTTTATTCCATACTTAATCGTTCAAAATCTACTTTGCGACAGTATTGCCAGTTAACTGAAATTACTTTCTCCTAAATCTTAAAACAAGCTGAAATCTCCTTCCAAAAATTTAAAAATCACACAATATTTTTTTATAATTTTTGTCATTATAAACTAAGGAATTAAACTTCTCATAAAAAATAAAAATATGTAAATTTTTTTTTGTAGGTTTATCATTCATTCAGCTTCAGCTTAACAAACCACAAACTAAACATTCAACAAATTTAGATCGGTAAGGAATTCGCTTTTGTAAACTTCTTTCACTCATTGCATAAAATATACATTTTGAAGCATACAATTTAATTGAAATAAATTAGACACTTTAGTTTTCAATATTCAAAGCTTCAGTACCCCAAATGATGTCAAATGTATTACCATCAAAATCTTCTAAAATTTCTTCTAAACAATTCTTCCTCCCAAATATTCTCCTAAAAGGCAAAGAATTTCCTAAATCTAGAAGGAAATCTCCTGATCTGGCAACACTGCTTTGCAATGGAATAAATTGCTTTCGCTCAATAAATATGAGTTATATTTTTAAACTAAATTGTGTGCTTTTTTGTGACTTCTATATGAATATTTGTTTTGAATTTTTTAATTGAATTTATTTATTTTAATTTATTATTATAAGTAGCCAAAATGTTTGAAACCATTTCGACCAATGAAACCTTCTCTTTCCTCTTAAACAACTTTTATTAACTTAGTCCCATTACCGAAATTCTACAAATATTTAAAAACAAAAACTTATAAACACACACACAAGAACACACAAAGACACACAAAGCCTAATAAAAGACGCACATGTCCCATGATCATAAATTCATCAAATACATATAAATTTATTTTGATGTGTTGACTCGTTACAGTTTTTATGTTGTATGCGTTGAAAGGTCCTTGGAGCACAGTGAAATTTATCTCTTTTTCCCCAATAATCTTTTGGCCTAAAAAACTAAAAACATTTTTAAATTTTAATTATGATCGGAACAACTTTTATTTGCTATTTTGAATGTACAATCACTTAGATCAACTTTGGTTTGAGTTATGCAAAAAGTCTGTCATTTGATGAAGAAATATGAATGACAGTTCATATTGACATCCGCAAACGATGCCTAAAGCTACTCATTAATGATTGGTGATCATTAAAGCAGCTACGAAAAGATTTATTTCTATAGTTATAACACAGCTAACGCATCAACCAATCAATCAACCAAGGAGCTTTCTATGTTAATTTAAATTACAGTCAAGAAAAAAGATAGAGCCATATGACACTCAAACATGAATGGAAAGCATAGTCAATGTTTTTAGAATATCTCCACATTAAAACATTACGTATCGGGTATCACAATGGACCTTTGAGGCCTCAGAGTGTACTTGCTAGCAAGCTGCCTATCTTATCTAATCTAACCTAAAACATTACATCGTATTCTAGCCTTTGAAATATTGGTAAAACAAAGCGAGACCAGTGATCCCAAAATGTTTATAATAAACAGACATTTGGAAGGTTAAAATCACTAAACCCCATCATGCAAAAACAAAGAAAATACGCTCCGTGTGAACTCAAGTCAAGCGGTGTCGAAAGCCGTTTTTTCACATTGTAGCGAAAAACAAAAAGTTTAACCATTATAACAACTCAAAGTGGAGAAAATCGTGGAGTAAGAACAGTCATGCATCAACTTTAGTGGTCAAACCGAATATTCATTCCAAGAAGCTAATGCTGTGCATATGGTAGGATTAGCTCAGTGTGATCTACTATAAACAATGCCAGCCTAACAAAACCATCACTGGGAAATGCAACCATCAATTATTATGCCATTGAGCCGAGCTTTGAAGCTTAAAGGCTCCCAATATGCTGAACAACAAAAAATTTTAATCGTTCTGCACAACAACGCTTGGCCACATGTTGCAAATGCCATCAATAAAACTATGAAAACTCTTCAATGATATGTTCTACCCCAGCTGTGGTATTCACCAGATTTTTTTGCTCCTTTTGACGAGCACTTGTTTCGGTCGATGACCTGATCTCGAAGGACCTGATCTCACTTCTTACGCAGAAGCCAAAAATTGTGTCAATTCTTGGATCGCCTTGAAGAACGAGAACTTCTTTCAAATCCCTCTGCTGCCTCAAAGATGGCAAAAAGTCGTAGCTTTCGATGGACAATAGTTTGAAAAAAAATATTATTATTAACGGGGAATAGTGCACTGCAACCTAGAAGATCTATTATGTCTCTTGAACAAAATATCTGTGGTCAAAAGGAATAACCGCCTCGTCGAAAATTGCTGTTTCGAGCAATCTCGTTTTAAAGTTTTAGCGAGCAGTGTGTTCGTTATGGGAATGCGAATAGGTTTTTATTAATAACTTTTTTATTTTAAAGTTACAAACTCCCCGATTTTACACAAACGTAGAGCGCAGTCAAGGAATTGTGGTGGCATCCATAACTCAATTTCTTCTTAAGTCGACTTAAGCGGTTATTGCTTTTGACCACAGATATGTACATTGTAGCAATTTCTGCACAGTTACAAAGAAAAACCTAAAAACTTACTCGCAATATAGAAAGTGAATACGTTGTGCCATTGGTTGCGATAGCTTTGAATCGTTTCAATAAAGACAGTTAATCTTTTTCGAACTCTCAACAAAAACAGTTTTGTTTTTGAAATTTTTTGGTATGAAACTATAAACTGGTTTAAATTTTTAGAAGAATTGTCAAGAGACTTCATTGGAAACTTGTCATCATTTTTTATTTGAGTTTTGATGATTAAAATAAAATGAAATAAAATAAAATAAAATAAAATAAAATAAAATAAAATAAAATAAAATAAAATAAAATAAAATAAAATAAAATAAAATAAAATAAAACAAAATAAAATAAAATAGAGCAAAATTAAATAAAATAAAATAAAATAAAATAAAATAAAATAAAATAAAATAAAATAAAATAAAATAAAATAAAACAAAAAAATAAAATAAATTGTTCTCTCTTTGTCCATTTACCCATTACCATTAAAACCATATTTTTTATCAGCAAATTTTGTTTGGGGGGTTTGAACCACCAAAGTCTTCCCTGATGAGAAGCCTAGAAATTGTAGTATTTCCTAGCCTCTTCGACTTATTATTTTTTTTAATTATTTGTAATATTATCATTACTTCACTACAACTACCGAAAACATATATTTAAGCTAGCAAAACCCATTCATACCACGGCGTCCTTTAAGTACTGCAACATCTTCATTGTACCGGCAACTTTTCTATATCGCAAGCATTATTGAAGCAGCAAAACTGTGCTGCCGTTCTAGAATCGAGCGCAGCACGAGTCTGAGCCAATAAAACGTTGCAAAAGCGTACACAATGCAAAATAGTCGGCCACACCACCAAGTCGGCTAAGTGGTAAACATTCCACGGCAAATTGTTAATCGTTGCTCGTACAATTTGGACAACGCCACCAACAACAACAACTTTGGCAAAAGCAGTACAAGCAGCCGCAGCAGCCACAGTGCGTTTATTTAAATTTACGAAGCAACCGACCGGCACAACGACCGACCGACCGAACGCACCGACTGACAATTGGTCCAATGAGGTGTTTGCATTTAAATTCCGGCGCGTTTTTAAAGATGGCCAACACGAATTTCGATTCGACTAAACAAATCTCATTTATATTTTGTACACAAAACCGCACGCGCAAAGCTCATTAGATGCCGCTGGGCGGACGCCGATGCGAGGCGGAGGGCAGCAACAGCCGCACTTAATTATGCTACAAAGTATATACAGACTGTGCAAAAAAATCTCGCGCACCTATTTAAATGAATTTTCAACACAAAAAATTGAAGGAAAAAAACCAAAAATTTAAACAAGAACAAATGCCAACGAATTTAAACATTCCACAACTAAGCAATTAACACAAACACTTGTTAACGGTAAAGGCGATAGCCAAGACGAAGAAGAAGCAGGAGGTGATTATATGAAAATATTTACAAAATATTTTCCAAATGCTTTCAACACTTTAAACGGCCAAGCAAAGGTCGCTTTTTAGCATTCATTGCGCTCTAATTTTATTTATTTAGAAATTTCTTTTTTTGTTTCAATTGTTTAAATCAGCATGAACAGTGATGCAGATGGACGCGTTTCTGCAGCACAAAATAAATCGGTAGCTGCGTGCAGTGCGCTGCACAGTGGGTGTGGAGGATGAAAGCGTCGTTGTGTGTTCTGAAAGCACAAAGCAGACGGAAATTCGCGGCACGTACTCGACACTTGACGACACGACACACACGGTACGGTACACCTTGGCGCAACGCAGTGATTCGACTCGATTCCACAGCGGGTGACGACTTACGGGCGACTGATTGGAGATTGCACTGTCGCTGCGGCCGGAGCTGCAGGCTGCAGCCGATTGCCATTGACACTGGCGCGCCACGCACAAGAGCTGCGGAAACAACAAAAGACAACAACAATTACAACAAAAACAAGTCATGACGTTGACATGCATTGACTTAAATGTTGTTGTTGTTGTTGTTGTGGTTGTTCAAGCAAAATGAGAAAACAAAGGACAGCACAGCAACCAGCTCGATGCTGTTCGATGTGGTCGCTGTTGCTGCAGCTGTTGTTGTTATTGTTGTTGCTATAATGAGCTGTATACGCCTCAGCTGAGCGCAACAGATCGCAACCAGCCGATCGGACCACAAGTCACTTGACAAGGCGCTCTGGCTAAGGAGGCGCTCGGGCTCGGCCGACGTCAATGTCAGCCATGGCCCAAGCCAAGGAATCACCGCAGAGGTGAATGCTTTCACGGTCGAAACGTCAATTGTGGCCGCTGTCGCTGTGGCTGTGGCTGTCACTGTCTACTTTTAGTTTTGCTCTTGTTCTTCTTCTGCTTCTTCTTCAACGACTTGTTCTCTGCTCTGACGCCTATACAGTTAGGCTTGCAGATGCAGCCCAAAGAAAAACAACAAAGAAGCTGCTGATCACAAGTGTAGCATACAAAACGTTTACAACGTTGTGGTTGTTATTGTGGTTGTAGCGATGATTAAACCAATTGCGACAACCCAGTGGAAATGTTTCTGAATACAAATTTTGCCGTGTACGCGCTTCTTTTTTAACAAAAACAAGTGAGAATTGCAGGACATTGAAAAATGATGTATGACAGAAAAGTTTTGATGCCTAAACGACTCCACATAAGTACTCGAAATTTCTTATACAAGATCATATTTTTAAGTAGGGTTATGTTGAAGGTGCAAACAATCTTTGGATGGAGGAACACAACTACAACTACGACACCACCTGCTTTACTTAGTCTTATAAACTTCTTCGTTCCAATCAGAACTACTCGCACAAATAAATTATTTGTAGTAAAGCATTACAAGACGAACTATGCTTATAATCAACCGCTTGCTAGATCATTAATGCAATTAAATAATTTGGCTTGCAGCAATGATGTCGATTTCTCCATTCCAAAACCAAAATTTAAAGAATTAATTAATATGTTTTTTACTTAGCTCAATTGTTATTCTAATTCTTAAGTTATGTTACTTTTTGTATTTTTTCTAGCCTGTAGATATTTTTGTATTTCGATTGGCTTAAATAAATAAATAAATAATACCCAAACAAGCCACGTAATCATGCAATTTCTTCGTTCTCTGTAAGAAAACTATTAGTCCTTCAAAGATCTTTCGGAGTCATTGACCTCTTTCCTGCTGACTGTGTGTTCTTGATCAACTGGCCATTACTAGGTTAGGTTAGGTTATTAAGTAAGGTCATACTGGAATTTACGGCGTTCATAACACTTTAAAAGAAAAAAGTTGCACCATCACAATGGGATATAAAAAAATACAATCTTTTGTGATTCGGTCAGCTTTTTCAGAAGAACACTGCCAATTCCACCTAACCTAGAAGGTTTCTAGATATCAGACAGATAGGGTGTTACATACTAAAATCTTCGTGACTTGCTGCATCTTGGAAGGGTGTGATCAATGTTGTTAGTCATGAAAATTGGTTTTCTAAAAATAATAAAAAAAAAACCTCAAAAAACGATTCACTCTTCGCATCTCAAACAAGCTTTCGGCTATAATTTAAGTGCATTTCCTTCTTTAGTCTTCGATAAACTTTTAGTTGACTTTCAAATTTCTTTCTAGATCAACAGTGAAATTTTTCATAATAAAAAATAACCTAAAGGAGTTTGCTCTTCTCTTCTCATCTCAAGAAAGCTTTCAGCTATAATTTTAATGTACTTCCATTACGTTCTTTGGTAAACTTTCTGTTGCCTTTCAAATTGATTTCTCGAACAAAAGTGATGTTTTTTATTAATAAAATAATAGCGTAAAGGAAACCGTTCGTATTCCTTTTTTCAAGCAAGCTTTCAGCAAAGAAGAAGAATTTATATTATCTTTGCTTTAAGTGCAAAGCAAATCTTTGATTCTAAGTGCATTTCATCTTTATTTCCTTTCGCACAAAAGGTAAGTTTTTCATTAAAAAAAAAACTCAAAAAACGGTTTGTTCTTTTCATCTCAAGCAAGATTCCAGCTAAATTTTAGCAAATTTAATTCAAAAGTGACGGTTTTAATAATAAAAAAACCTAAACAAGGGTTTGCTCTTCTCATCCCAAGCAAGCTTGAAGCTTCCAGTAACTTAATTTTTAATTTCTAGTTAACTTTCAGTTGACTTTAAAATAAGTTTCTCGAAAAAAATGGAGGAGTATAAACCATTTTCAATTCGCCCGTTAACTTTTTTTATTGAAATAACCAATTTTTTTAACTAAAAAGTGAAACTTCTTATCAAACATAATCAAAGCAATGTTCACATAATTTTAGGGTCCTTCCCTAAGTGTTGCTTGAAAAGAAATGAACAACAAATTCCACTAATAAAATTTAGCTCAAAACTACAGAAAGCCACACAAATTCCATAACTTTGCTTATGTTTAATTAAAAAAATTATTGTTGTAGCAATCAACTTCTGCTCCGGCTGCTAAGAATTTCTCCTACTGACTTTTCCTAGAGGCACGTTTGTCAGCTGCGCTCAGCTGGAAGGCAGAACACCAAGCTGCCAGACAACTGAGCAACACGAACGAACGAAGGAACGCATCATTCGAAGGACAAGTAACGCCTTCATTTACTGCATTTATTTCATTTTTCATAAACTTTCCTTTTACATTGGCGCACTGGCAAACTGCTTCCTTTGTCTCACGTTCACTGCTCCATAAATTTTTGCAGTGCAAATACAACAATGCAAAAAATTTCAACTCTGCTTTGTGCATTGAACAAAAAACCGATCGAATGCTGGAAACGTATGCAAATAAACACAAAGCGAACGAATGAAAAAAACAAAAAAAAAAGCATCCAAGCACAAAAAACCTGCGCAACAATCAACAGTCATTCAACTCGTGCAACTCGTGCAACATGTGGTGTGCGGCATGCAGCGCCACAGCACACTTTAAATTGGCAGCACATGTCCAGCGTCGCCTGTCGCCTATCGGCGCGTTGGCATCTGGCGGCGCGCACGCGTGCAGCACAGCGTTGCGCTGCAGTTGGAGCATTTGAAGAAGGTCAGACCAGAACCTGCCTCAATTGCAAACAAATACACTCGCACACGATAAACAATTCCTAGTGAAAGAGGCGGCGGCGGCGTTGGCATCTTGAAGAAGCATTGAACATCGACTGGAATGTTAAATACAGCAACGCATCAAGTATGCTTTATGGTCAACTAGACGCGTTGTTCTCTGCCACAAAAGGCAACGGCGTCGTCGTCCACACACACACACACACACACGCGCTCGACTGTCTGGCCAGATGCCCTGGCGCGGCACGCACCGGCCGCATTGGCCGCCAGTGCGCCGGGCCTCAAGTGCGTTTGTGTTGAAATTTGCACCATTTATGGGCATTTTGTGCAGCGTATTTTTGTTGTGGCTCATTATTTTCACTACGCTGCTCTTCAATCACGAAGCAGCAACAGCAATTTTTGTACAGGGTGAGGCCAATTTGGTAAAAAAGGAATTGAATTTCATGTCGCTTCATTGTGACACTTTAGCGAGTATCTACTGTACATGTCTGCTGGGCAAAAATAAGTGCTTTCAACTCATGTGATGCAGTCGAGCTTATTAGTGTTTATTTTTCTTTTACTTGTTGTTTTTGTTGCGCTTGTTGTGGTTTGGTTTATTTACCAAGTGGCCAATGTGAATAAACTTTGCGAGCACAGTTCGCAGTTCATAAGAATTTTGATTGAAAAAATCGTCAATTAAGTGTGCGCTGCTTTGTTGTGCTGTCTCATCCTCAGCAGCGCCGACAGTCGCAACGCCGCCAATTCCTGCTTCTTCGTTTCCTTGCAAGAAGCACACACACACACACATTGGGGTGTTGTTCTACTGTGCAGCAATCGCCTCAATTCGATTGCACTCGGCAGCCTCCAAGCCGCCTGTCCCCAATTCGCCCGGCGCACGCACTGCTCGTGGCGCAGAATGCGCGAATCGTGTCTCGCTTCGCTTAATTGTCATTTATTTTTATTGATTATGACTTTTTTTAAGCGAGACTGACATTTTAATTAACTCATAATTTTCCCAGCAATTCCCAACAACTTGTCAATAAATTCAATAACAACAACAACAACAACAACAATTACAATAAATAATTAATGCAAGAAGCCAAGCATTGAATTGTCATACAAAAAATTGCAGCGAAAACCACAATAAAACAAGCAACCAAACGCAACAATGCAGCCAAAGGCAACAAATCATTTGCAGATACTGCAAGCACAACAACAACAACAACGAGAGTAATAAGTCATCGGCATTGCAATATTTGCTGCTTGGCAAATGCCCCGAAATGGGCAAAATGTTGACAGCTGCAAAGGCCAATCAGATTTACGTCGGCTGCGCGGCATTGAGCGCTCAAGTCACGGCGTTAACTGCGTCTGTGCTGCTCCGAGTCTTCACAGCCATGGCGCATTTAATATAATTTGGATCATGCATGACGTGCGCACACTTGCAGCGGCGCCAAGGAGCGGTCGCTGTCGTTGTTGCTCCGCGAAACGCAGCGCCTCACATAAGCGGCTTAAAAACGTTTTCGCTAAATGCAAAATATCGCCCGACCATATCCAATTATAATGGCCTGAATTGTTAAGCTAAGATTAACTAATTGAACGTTGCGCTGAAGACGCACCTCGAGCTGAAGGATGCTCTTGAAAAGATTTCGTAGAGTTCATAATATCTTTGAGTAGTTTTTTTTAGAGTTGAGTGACACCAAAGCTGCAATGACACTGGTGGCATTCACCATGCTTGCAGTAGAATTGTGCAATATGAATGAAGAAAGGCAATGAACTTTTCAACTTTGCTGTTGCTTTACCTGTTTGAAGGGGCCAATGAATCGCTGAATCTGACAGCGGTGCACTTGAATCGATTCAAGGGTTTTCACAGAGCAAAGACAATGAATATCTGAAGTACGAATATAAGTCAAATGTATTATACAAACAAGAGTTGCAAATCACTTGAAACTTTTTGAATTTAAAGAAGAAGAAGAAGTTTAATAGTGAATGGCATATTAAAACTTTTAATACAAATCAGTATTTTTAATTTAAATATTTTAATTTAAAAGTGATTCACTCAACAAAACGAATCAATATCTGCAAAATGTATCGCAAGTCCAATGATTTCACATTCCTTTTTGAAACGAATCATTTATGCTCAAGAAAAATTGGTCATTTACATTGAGATTGAACGAAAAAGATAATGGAAATCAGCACAAATCACATAGAAACTCGAAATGCATCAAACAAAGATTGTTTGATTGCATGTCAATTTGGTGGGATTCAGTGGCGCACACAGGATATCATTTTGGGCAGTGGCGGATTCAGGGGGTGTTTTTTGGGTTGAAACCCCCCGAAATATTTGAATCGCCTATAAAACTACATACAAATTAAAAGGCATTTTACAAATATTAAAGAATTACTTTTTGAAACCCCCCCCGAAATATTTTTCTGAATCCGCGCCTGATTTTGGGGGGTTTTGCGTACAACTTTTGAGCCGAATACCATTCGAGACCATATTTTCTACCAGACATTTTTGTGTTTGGGTCGGGGGTTGAATCCTCAAAAGCTCCCTGTGTGCGCCACTGGTGAGATTACAATAGAGTTGAGGGTTTTGAGTTTCTTTTAAGGCACTAAACGATCAGTTCACATGTTTACTCTCAATTAATAAAACTGAAGGAAACAATCAATAAAGGCGGCCAAAATAAGCAAATCGTAAAGAAATTGTGTTTCATTACGAGAATGAAAAGCCTCATTAATCTTTGGTGACTTGTAGAAAATTACTGCAGCTGGGTTGGGAATTGATATTACATAAGTCTGTCTTTGACCTGGCACCATCAGAACCAGTAGATCACCATTTATTCTGAAGTTTGAAGATGGTAAAACTCGAACTAATGATGTCGACGTGATATTGAATTTGGTTCAGTTTTTTTGTTGATTAGGACCAAACGAACTAAAATATCAATTGATTATATTCCTTGTAGTAAATCTGACGTCCTTTCCTCAGTATTTTCTTGGACCAACTAGCCACGACACACACTGCGATGAGTCCCAACTAGCTGCCAAAAGTAAAAGGGGTAGTCCTGGGTTAATGAAAGTTGGCACACATGATTTTTATATAAAAATATATGTCTGAAGAAAAAATTGACAAAATCGGCAGACACACACGCCCACCCCTCCTATAAAAGTAATGTTTAAATCTCAATAACTGCCAAAAAAAAGGTATTTTCAAAATATTGAATTCAAATTCTCAAATTTGTGGATTAAGTTAAACAACTAAGTAAATGAATTAAATAAAATAAAATATAATTAAATAAATTAAATCAATAAAATTAAATAAATAGGTAAATTAATGAAACGAAAAAAATATAAAAAAATTCAAAATATTGAATCCAAATTCTAAAATTTGTTAATTAAATTAAACAACTAAGTAAATGAATTAAATAAAAAAAATATAAGTAAATAAATTAAATCAATAAAATTAAATAAATAAGTAAATTAATGAAACGATATAATAAATAAATAAATAAATAAATTAAATAAGTAAATTAAATAAATAAATTAAATTTAAATAAATAAGTAAATTAATTAAAAAAAACAAAATATAAATAAATAAATTAAATAAGTAAATTAAATAAATCAACTAAATCAATAAAATCATAAATATTAATAATTTTTGTTTGGCAATCAAGTTTACGTACTTCACACCGCACATAGTAAATTTTATAAGTTCCACTACAAAAATAAACAAAACAAAAAAAAGTAGCAAATCGAAGCCATTAACATTTTGATGTTGAATAATTTCAGTTTATAAAAGACTTTTAAGTTATTGCTTTTGAAACTTTTTGTTTACTTCTCCTTTGAACTGTTTATGAGCTATTTTTCAACGAGCAACAATAACTACAAAATGTTGATTATGTAAACAAACTATGGCATTTTCAACAGAAATAATTACGCACTTTAATTTAATACTAAAATAAAAAAAAAATCTTAGTTAAAAAACGCCTTCCAGACTGCTTCAAAGTTGGAAGTGTGAAACTTATTTATTACGCTGTTTAATTTTCTGTTTGAAAATATAAATTCTAATGTCAACTTGTGACTTTATTAATAACTTTTTGAAACTTTTTTTATATTTCTCTTTTTTATTTATGATATAAATACAATTGCATTATATGGGAGATTAATGGGGTTTCGACAATACATTTTGATAACTGTTTCGTGGAAGCCCAAAAGTTGACAATCTCACAACTCCGATTGTATGCAAGACGCCCTCTGGTGGCAAATTTCTGAACCTTAATTAATTTTGTATTTTTGGTACTTAAAAATGTTGCCAATTGCTGAATAAATCATTAAAATCTATGGAATAGTTACCGAGATACGATGTTTCATTGCTTAATAAATTACACAAGTTGGAAGCCAATTCCATAGAAATGGCCAACTTTGTATGGCAGCGCCCTTAAAACTTGGAGATAGCGGGTAAGTATATTTGGAAGAAACATTTGGAAGAGAAAATAAATGAGTGTCGGCTTACATTTGACACATCTGGCACCAACCTGGAAGCAGTTGAAGCCTATTTTATAAAAACGAACATTTTGTATGGAAGACCCATTAAGGGTTGGAGATAAGGTATAAATATGATTGAAAGAAATGTTCAGTAGAGAAAAATAGTGGGGGTCAGTCATAGATTTTAACCCTCTAAGATCAATTTGATCAGCTGTGAAGCAATTTGTCCAATTTACCAGCTGTTTTGTGACCTTTTTCTAGCTTCAAAATTTTTTGGCTGATGTACTTTTTCACCAAATGAAATGAAATGAAACGCAATAAAATGAAATGAAAAGAGATATAGTATCAACTATTGAGCACAGAATTATGAAGTTACTAGAAAGATGGTAAAAGGTCATCGTAGAAAATGGATAATACAGTCGTGTCTGGATATAGTGAACTAATTACTGCAAGGCCTGTTCACAGTACTGAGGTTGTTCACCATATCAAGGTTAACATTTTTGTTCAAACACTCGTTTTATTTGTTCAAAATACACTTTTTGTTTTTTGCTTGAAATGGCTTTCAAAATTTTGTTCAATATTTAGAGGCTCCATTTCAAAATTATCGAGGTGTTCACTATACCCAGACACGACTGTATATCATCAGTTCATTAGTTGTGTAGAAAGTTGCTATTTAGTTAGTTGTGTTTTATTTTGCACTACGAAATCGAATTGCTTTTTTGCCAACCCAATACATGGAGCAATATGTGGCGGCTTCTGGAGTTCAGCTAATTAGTGCATTGAACCGCATCTCTGGATCACACTGTAGAGTCTGAGAACCACTGCAACCAACGTTAAAATATGAAAAACAAAATTTCTTTCAGCGACTTAAAACTAACATAAAGCTGGACCTTAGACTGTTAACCAAGCAATCTGTGCTAAATATGTATGAATGTAAATATTATTAAATACATAATGAGTATTAATTAATTTATTTTTTTGTATTCTCTTAAACTCTTCTTACAATCTTAAAAGTTCTTTGTTGTTCGTTGACTTCAACTGAGATTTTCTGAAAGTCTTTCTTGCATTGAATGATTGCCTCAGAAATAATTGCAACCCTGAACTTTTTGCCACTGTCTGTAAAACACGCATCCAGCAAAAAGTCGGTCTAGGCCGTAGAAACCATTAAACCCTGACTTGTTCCACAAAACTGTGCGCTCACTTTATGCGAAATGCAGCAACAAAATCGAAACAACAAAAATAGAAACCAGGAAACTTACGCACATAGCTGCCGTGCAGTGCAGATAACGCGAAAGCGGAATTTAATGCGATTTTATTATCAATCAAAATGCAATAAACAGCTGATAGCATTAATCAAATGTGTGTGCAAAAAGTGCGCGGCAATTGTGCAAGTGGGGACTGCGCAAGGGAGCAGCGGTGACAGGTGCCGCAGCGAACACAAAGTGAACACTTCATGACTGACTGGCGAGTTGGGTGCGTGCCCGGTCTGTGTTGTATTGTGGCGTGAACTGCTAATCGCAGCGACTGCCGCATATGGCGCGATACAGCAACAACAACAACAACAACAAGAACAGTCAGTATAGTCCATAGCAAATAAAATGGCAAAACAACAACTGAGTAGAAAAAAGTACAAACAGCAAAAAAGCGCCAAGAATTTAAACGATTAAAAAGCAATAATTCACAATAATCAAGACAAAAACGTTTGCCGGCTAATTGACAGCTCCGAATAGGAAATGTAGACAATTACATTTGTCGGCTGGCGAGCGCGTCAGTGTGCGCGCTTTAGCGGTTAATGAGTGCGGAGTGCAGCTCTCGCTTTTGGGCTTCCGCCAATTGGCTTTTTGTATTTTTTGTTTGGTTTTTGTTTTTCGATAATTGATTTAATTTTTGCACAGCGGCAGCAAAAAACAAAAAATACAAAATTCGCACGCCTAATTAAAGTGAACTTGGACGGCTTTGTGACAGTTGTCGCATAGCCCATAGACGCGCAGTCTAAGGCGGAAATAACAGCGCGCGCTCTCAGCTTGATTTTCGATCTAAAAAAACAAAATGCCATAAATCAAAATTCAAGAGCCGGAAGTGCGGCACATGGCTGAGACAAATTGAACGTTTTAGCCAATATGGCTTTGTGTAATGTGTCGTTTTCGGTAACGAAACGCCATTGAACGCGTGTCAATGCTCCGGGCTTGGCGCAATTTTTGATATATTTGCTAGCTTGGCCACACACAAAAGTAAAAAATAAAAAAATTAAAATTTACATATTTATCACACTGTCCATTTATAACTCTTTTACATGGCTACATTTGTCAGGCAGTACTGCCATATGCACAAAGGTGGAAGGCAAGAAATATCAGAAATGAACTTGTGGATTATGTAGCAAAAAAGTCAATAATAATTCAATTAAAAACAAAACTCATAGATAAAAGAATGCTTCTGTCTTCCAAGGACTCAATATTCAGTAAAGAACACAAATCAAAAACCAAAGTCAGTGACAAAATGTTCCTGCTGTCTTCAAAAAACTGGTTGTCCAGTAGGGAAAACATGAAATTTGTTACTAGTATTGGAAGCATTAAAATGTATCCTTTCAAGCAACATGCAAATGTCAATGCCACCACCAATTAAAGCAAAACCAAAACTCATAGATAGAAACTAATCCCTGTCTTCCAAGGATTTAATATTCAGTAAGGAACACCAATCAAAAACAAAAGTCAATGACAAAATTTTTTGCTGTTTTCCAAAAACTTGATGTCTTGTGAGCAACACATGGACGTTTTTTTATGGAATTGGGAATATTAAAATTGTCTGTCAGTGCCACCACCAATTAAATCCAAACCAATCTTATAGACAGAAATTTCCCACTTTCAAGGACTCGATGTTTAGTAAGGAACACATGGAATCGAATAATGGAATTGGGTCAACATACCTCATAGCCAGGAACATTACAATTGATCATTTCAAGCAACATGTGATAATCAATGCCAACACCAATTAAACACCAAATAAATCAAAAACAAAACACATGGACAGAAATTTCTCACTGTCTTCCAAGGATTCGATGTTCAGTATGGAACCCAAGGAATCGAATGATGAAATTTGGTCAATAAACCTCACAGCAAGGAGCATCACAATTGATCCTTTCAAGCAACAGATAAACAATACCAACACCAATTAAATCAAAAACAAAACTTAAAGACAGAAGCTTCCCCCTGTCTTCCAAGGATTTGATGTTCGCAAGGAACAATTCGAATCGAATGATGGAATTGGGTAAACACACCTTACATCAAGGTACATTACATTTGATTGGTTCAAGCCACATGTGGTCGTCAAAACCACCACCAATTAAATCAAAAACCAAACTTATAGACAGAAATTTCCCACTGTCTTCCAAGGACGCGATGTTTAGTAAGGAACACATGGAATCGAATAATGGAATTGGGCCAACGAACTTTTCCTTTCAAGCAAACTAAATAGACGAAAAAACGCTCACAATTGATGGCAAATGTTTGCTATTGCATAGATTTGCAATGTCAAATGCACAAATATGTGAATATGGCTAATGTCTACGTAAGACTGAAGGTTTGTGTTGGTCAATTAAAGTTGTTCTACAATAACAACAATAACTTATTTTCGGATCATCCTGAAGGATTCTGGGGGTTCCATATCTCAATATCTGTTTGCTACAAAATTTTTGGGTGGCAACTATAGCTTCAAATAGCATTGGGCCCAAAAGTTATGCACAGAATCCCTTGAAAATAAATCACATGTGCATCACCGACTTTCAAAATTAGGTAAATAGGTAATTCGATTTTCATTAGATTGGGTCATTACACCTTCAATTTGATGAGCAAATTTTTATCAGCACAAAGTTTCCGTAACTTTTTACAATAATTCATTGATTTATGCTTTGCCACAACTATTACAACTGCCACATTTTTTTGTGTTTGCCTATTCAGCAATTTCTTTCAACTTTTTTGCCAACGCCAATTGAGTTCAACATACTAATTTATTTTCATTAGATGAATTTCTTTTGTTGTTGGTGCAAAAGAAAAAAAAATGTTGCCTTTTCTTCTGCACAATCAGCCATGACTGATCACTGCGGCCAGCCGGTTGGACGTACGCAATGTTCGAGTCGAGTGAATCATCAAAATGTGCGAATCATTTTTGCTACTTTTTTCATCGTTGTTGTTGTTGTATTTGTATTTATTTTGTTGTTGCCATCTTATGCTTTAGAGATTAAATTTAAATTTAGTGCCACTTTTATTTTCTTTTCACTGCGCACCACTTAGCAATTTCACTACCCGAGCAATTAAAACGTTTGAAGCAAAGAAGAAATTCAACATAAAATATTGAATCTGTGGAAACATGCAAATTGGACAGGTGAACGATGCAAACGAATTGTGGCTGTAGCTGGGCCAAGACGCGCCCAGTGTGGTTAAAAATATCAGCCAATTTTCGTCAGCAGCGCCAAGTGAATTGTTGAAAAGGCAGTAAATTTCCGAGGCGAAATGAGTGTGTGAAGGAAATTACGCATTTCTTCATATATAGTTTGGTATTTATCCTTGATTTTTTATGAAACTTGCAAGTATTTTTGGGCATCATTCTCATTTGAATTGAATTTAGTGGTTCAATTTAAATATATTTAAAAAATAAAAACCATGATGACATTGAAGTGAATCGTAACACAAGAATGCCAAAAGTAGTAAAAATTGCATATAGACATTGGAGAAAGATTGAATTGGCTGAGCATTTCAGTCTTAGTGGTAATCAAAATCTTTCCATTTTCCAATTTGTTTTGCTTCTTAAGTATTCTTAAGTATTTTTGGTCATAATTCTCATTTTGATTGAATTAAATTATTTATTTTAAATATATTTTTAAAAAATTATCACATTGAAGTGAATATTAACACTAGAATTTCAAAAGAAGTCGCAATTTCATATAAACACTGAAAAAAGATTGGATAGGCTGGGCATTCCAGTTCCATTTTCCCATTTCGTTCCTCTACTCGCCTTGCGTAGTTCACCTGATTTGCTTCTTACTGACTTAAGAACGCCTCACATTTTTGTGTCTCGGGCAGCCCAGAAAATATTGTTGCAATTATTATAAAAATTGCGTTTTGAATATCGCATTACAGTGCGCCCGACTGACACTACGTGCTCACTGAATGCGCTCGCGTTCACAGGCGTTGCCAGTGTTGCTGACATTTGCTTCGAACGCACTGCAGCTGTTGCAACGAATGCATTAAGGCGCCCAGTCGAGCAACGTTTCCAGCAAAATTTGTGCCAAAAACCTGTGCCGAAAAACGTCTGAAGCCGATTTCGTGTGGCGTATTTTACAACAACTTGTAGCATGCCACATGTTGCCGGCGCAGTAAAAACAAAAATATTGTTTCAAAAACTGTAAACTGCAAACAACAACAACAATCAGACCGCGTTGATTTGCATTAATTTTGCCAATCATTTTGTGGTTTTATTAAAAATATAATAAAAGCAGCCAACAAGTGGAGACAATTTTTCGTTTGTTCGCGTTCGCAATTTTATTGCAATGCTGCACTTGGCTATTTTTATTTCTGTCATTCGCTGCAGCAGACATTGCTCACACACATTCAGACAAACATTCAAACACATATGTATGTATGTATGTACATATTTATATTTCGCTGTCTGGCGCAGCGCAGCTGAAGCTGATAAATATTTATTTTAATTTTGTGATGATTGATGTGGCGCCACTGCAGCTGGCAACAGCACCCAAAACTGACAGCCAGCCGCTGACAAGCCGCATTTTTGTGCACTCGCTCGCATGCACACACACACACAAACACTTGGTTTAGCGAAATGTTTTCTTAATTTATGGCGCCCTCCCCATGTCCTGCCGAATCATCGGAGCCGAAATTCCGCTATAACGATCGGCCAATTAACAGAAAATCCGCACTCAAGGCAATCACACAACGCTTGGCTGCTTATCGCTCGACTGCGGCGCATGCGCACACAATCCGGCTGACTGTCAGTTGTTGGCCGCATGTGACAATTAGTCTTTTCGTCTTTTCGAACTTTTTGGAAATTTGCAAATTTTCGTGGTTTTTATTGCATAAGAAAATTTGCCAATTCAGCAGTTATAAGCCAATTTTTAAGACGACTTTTTATTGTGACAGCAAAAAGTGACAGTAAAAATGTGCAAATGAGAAGATTTTGTTGCTAAATTGAAAATATTATTAATTATTAGAAGAAAAACTGGAAATGGTATATGCGAAGCCTTGCACCAGTGCCACTAAAATATTTATAGAACCCTTAGGCCCATTGTGATAGCACAACTCAAAGCCGCTCACTCAATGAATCAGTTTGAGTTCCTTATGAAACCAAGAAGAATGGGAATAGTCTTATCGGCTAGATTACCTTGGTTTTCAAAGAAGACGTTGTCCAGGTGAGTCTTCCCTCTGTTAGATAATGCAGGAAAAAACATAGAAGGTAAGTGCAATCTCTTTGCCGTTCATACAGTTTCAAAAGAATATTATACAGTAACCCATCAGAACACCAATGATTCTGCTTCGGTCAATTTTTAGTGAGACAAGTTATCTAAATTAACGAAATTTTCAGGTGGGATAGTTTTCAAATGTTACTTTCAGCCTATTAAGTGTAAGTTTCCTGTTTGGAGCTTTATTCGTACCAAATTTACAGTCTCAAAGAGGGATTCCCAGTTGTACTCTGCCGAGTGAACTCATCTACACTACAGTTCCCTAAATGCAAATCTTAAAAGATATTAAACGATAAAATGGGTGAAAAGTGATTATGATTGGAATCAGCATTTGAGAAAAGTCCATTCTGGCTTTTCTTATGGTCATTCGTTCATTCGGATTATAATTTGTATCAAGTTTTCGAAGCATTTCTATGACCCAATTGCACCGCCGCACAGTGCTTCGACTCCATACAAAATTGCGGCAAAAATAGAAGGAGTACGTTAAATTCGCTGAAAATTTGCAGTCTAAGTCATTTTGGGCTGCTGATTTCAAAATTTGTGTTTGTTTAAAAAAAAAATATATAGTTAAAAAAAAATCGAATATATATGGTTATATATTATCTTGTCATCACAGAGCCCAAACCGCTAGAGCTATTATGATGAAATTTGGTCAAAAGTTGTATTTTAGAAAGTCAACCCTTAAACAGAAGCGATTTCGAAAACGTCGACCTGGAAAGGGCGGAAAGGCGGTGGTGAAGCTTATATGGACAGACATTGTTTTTTGGTCGGATTGTTTAAAAATTATGTATATGTATACTAAAAAAGCAATAACAAAATACATATCTTAGCGTTTTTCTAAATTCGATATTTAAAGGGTAGAAAGAGGGCGGTAAAGTTGCTAAAGGCATATAGTTTTTGTTTATTTGATATTCGTAGAGCTTAACATGGAGATGAGGCAGGTGAATATGCAATGCAGCTCAACCTATAACGGCGAGACTATTCTTCAAGACTTATTCTTCAAAATTGGACCTTCTTCAAAGTTATACATTCCTCCTTTTTTTTAGAATATATTAGCGTTAAATCACATTTTAGCTAACAAATTTCATAATAATGAAAAAATTTGGATTGTATGGCTTATAATGGGTTAAATATGCGTACCAAACCTATTTTTTATAAAAAACATTCATAATTCGTTGCATTGCCTTAGTTAAACATTTTAATCGCAATTTTAACTCAAGCGATTTCTATACAAAAATCAACATTAGTAGTTTCGAAAAAATTGAATATTTTCCATAGGCGCAAAAAGACGCAAAATTTTTTTTACGGATTTAAGAGAAGAAAGTCCATCCAAAAAGGGCCATAAAAAGGATTTACGCCAGTTGACGCCATTCGATATTAATTGCCTTTCTAAATTTGGTTCTTTTTAATTTTCATGGGTTTGAAAAACATTCATTTTTGAAAATTCGTACAAAAAAAATTATATATGCTAAATAAAAAAAACTGATCAGTGGTCTTGCTCCTATCAATTAAGTTTTAATATTACAAGAAATTGGAAGCCTATCTACAACAACACATTTTCTACCATTTTTTTTATACAAGCACCTAAATTTCATTTTTCCCCTTCATACATTTTTGTAAAAATATATCCGACTTTGACAAGCTATATCTCCTAATCTCGACAATTTTTCGATAAAGTATTTCGGATCCAGCTTAATTAAACAATTACCTTTAACATGATATTACTTTTGTCAAAATCCGCGATAATTTTTTTTCTTATTTTTGTCCACTCTCGAAGCACTGTGCGCCGGCTAAAAAACCAACTAAACTGTCACTTGTTTTGGTTTAAGAGTTATTCCACTACTTTCTTGAGGTTTTCGGAACCTCAGATGGTTATTAACATACCCAGTCAAAAGAAAAATTAAGTAGGACATCTCACCAAATGCTTTGATTGCGAGGAATGTCTAATTGTTAGTTAGATAGTTTTATCGCTTACCTTCTACAATTTGTAAGGTAACACTAACCCAGACCTGTGTTTGAAAGTAGAGTTAGAGGCCTAAGAAAGGCTTAGAGGTTGAAGGTAAGTGGATATATGTAGACGACGCAGAAGGGGTTAAGGGTTTAGGGGTTGAAGGTAAACACCTACATTGATCGGCCTTAGAAGGGATTTAAGGATTAAAGGTAAACGCCTACATTTAGAAACCTTAGAAAGTGTTATTTGTTCTATTATAGTATTTGCATTACTAGTAATCGGTCAAATAGGCTTGTTATCCCTTGAACTTCACCTGAACCATAGAATAATAGAAAAAAATTTACCATTATTCTCTACATTATCTATACGACTATTCTACACCTGAACCATAGAACACTCAAGAAATTTACCATTATTCTCTACATTATCTATAAGACTATTCTACAAAATATGAGCTCATCATGTGTTTTAAAAAAAAGGATTTGCTAGACTATTTTCTGATTGAGAATCTAATTGGATTTTCTGAAAATCTGTTCGTTTGGTTGAAAACCTAATTTAGTTACTCATCTCCTTATTTTCATACTGAAATAAACCAAGTGATCCAAGTAGACAATAGAGACAGCACTCTTATTTTGACAACCGCTTTTGTCTAATTGTTTTATTAAATGTCTTTTCTATCATTAAACTACTTGAAATAATTCTACCTGAACAGGGCCTTAGAAAAATAAATTTTTTGTATTCTTCCTTAACCCTTTTCGGCATGAAAATAAACCGGTTCTGTATGAATTGTATGTCCAATATATTGGACATTGTGACTCAAAGGTTTAAAACAACATTATAGCGGAGTTCACTGTTCATAGCATTTAAGGTGTAAAGTTGCTATCGTAGCAATTTTTGAATTTTTGCAATGTTTTCAAAAGCAGTTGTAGCGACAGTTTGCTACGATAGCAAATTTACAACTAAAATGTAATCAAGAGTCAACTCCACTAATGTGTTATGTATTCTGTATAACTATATAACTTTATATATTCGTATAACTACAAAGACAATAACAAAACACAAAAAAGCATTTAGTATTTTTGTTTTATTTCGTTGGCAAATTTTCACTTGTTTCATAAAAATAAATTTTTTTATTTACTTGAATTTTGTGATAATTTTATTGTAAAGTTTTGACACATACGAGTATTTTTTTTACTTTGTTTTATATGAAAAATCAAAGCGCCGAATTTTGACAGCTGTCACTACTTGGCTTATTTCACTGTGCTAGTTTTCACTTGTCAAATGTATTCACAATGAAAGTTTGCGTCAGTAAAAAAAATGCGCATAATTTCAATTGCCGAAATATACATATATAGTGAAATCATAGTATATATTATATAGAAATTATAATATATATAGTGAAATTATTCAAGTGAAACAAATAGAATGACGGTGTCTTTTTTGTATGACAAAAAGAGAGAAAATTGAATAAGTATTTGTCATTTATGTCATATTGCTGAAAAGAAAATTAACCATAAATAATACAAAAATTTCAAATTCCAAGAAAATTCTAGGAAATTGTTGCTGTATTGACAGCAGCGCATCTAACATAACAATTTTTGTAGGTGTCCAACGTAGTAACTAATGGCTAAAAATTGATCGAGAGAGAATTGTGCTGCACTTCAAAGAATCAGAAAGCGATTTGAGGGGTGTTGGGTTAATGTAATAGGAAAACTCTTTGACAAAATATGTGTCATGTTTTTTTTTTTATTTTTTTTATTCAGGTGTACAACTTTGCTTCCGCCGTTTTCCGATAGGTGGCTGTACCGGCTGAGGCTGGTTGAAATACATAGATGGTAATGCCTTTAAAGTGAGTGTGGACAGTGCCTAACGAATTGTCATCGCCGTTTCAGTGACAGTTGTTCTTGTTTTCGTATTATTCACGCTCGAAAATGTCAGTTTATGTGCCCAATTCTCGCCATTTGCGGGAAGTTTTACTTTTCTGTTACAATTCGAAAAAAAATGCAGCTGCAGCGCATCGAATGCTCTCAGAAACTTACGGTGATGCTGCTCTGAGTGAAAGAACGTGTCGGGAGTGGTTTCAACGTTTTAAAAATGGTGATTTCGATGTCGAAGACAAACATGGTGGTGGCCACTTTTGCGGCCTCACGTCGCAAAAGTGGTCAAAAAGTATCTGGAAACGCTGAAATGGGAAGTCTTGCCCCACCCGCCGTATTCCCCAGATGTCGCCCATTCTGACTTCCACCTATTCCGTTCGATGGCACACGGCCTGGCAGATCAACATTTTCAATCCTTCGAAGAATTGGAAAAATGGATTGCTTCATGGATAGCGTCAAAAGAGGACTCCTTTTTTCGAGCCGGGATCCGAAAATTGCCCGAAAGATGGGAGAAAGTTGTCGCTAGCGACGGACAATTTTTTGAATAATACATCTGTAAGCACTTTTTCGCAATAAAGCTTTTAATTTTGGAAAAAAAAACGGCGGAAGCAAAGTTGTACACCTGATATGAATAAATATGAAGCCGTGTCAAAATCTGGTCTAACTAACTTAACTATACTTTTTTTAGTAAAATTTATCTACAGAACATCTCTCGAATCAGAACTTTCAACATTGTAGCTTATTAAACTGAAAACCAAGCATTATTTACACCATGCAATTTTTGTATTGTTAACAACTTTTTCTTAGATTTATCAGCCCGCTTCTGCAACATTAAAAATCAACCGGCAACTTAAGAAATAATGCCGAAATCGTTAAAATTATTGCCATGTGCCGCACATGAATCACCCAGCCAACAGAAGAGAAAACCTTAAGCGTTGACTCCATTATGGAATCCAAACACATGCGGCGCATTTCTGTCGCATTTCGCACAATACAACGTACAACGAAAAACGTACAACACAATACTTTCAGTTTCCGCGACTAAATATGTTAAATACTTTGCGACGCCCCGATAGAAACGAGAGACAAAAGTGCGCATGAAAAAATGTTTGGCAAATTTGTCAGTCGACTTTAGTTTCAAGTGCAATGACCGCAGAGACGCGTGCTGTCGCTAAAACACTCCCTCGGCGGCAACAAAAAAAAACCGCAACAACAACAACAATAACAGCGCCTAACAACAATGATACCCAGCAAAGCAGCAATGGACCTGCGTCATCGCCGCCCGCGCAGCAAAGTCGCGCTCATACAATCGCGCTAATTGCGTCAACCTGACACGCCCATTTTTTGCAAAAAGCACGCTGAGCGCATCTTGCTAAAATTAAGCACTACAACAACAACACAAGCGAGCACTTTAAATGCTCGAAAATGTGAAATTTCCTTGAAATGTGCCCATTATTGCCGCCTTGCAAATGATTATTGTGCAATATCGAATGTCAATAAAGTTTATTAATGACACCGACACGCACACCGGCGGCGCGACACACGCGTATTTAGCATAATTAATCTCCGTCGCGCTGAGCGTTGTTCGAAATGTGCGTTTCGGGGTTCGGTCCCATGCGGCAGCAACGGCCAAATCGGCTGATACGTTGCAATCGTTGTTGTTGTTGTAGTTCGGTTTTTTTTTTACGGCACTATTTAAACAGTTTGTTGTTTTTGCACTTTATTTTGGCAAACGATTTTTGCTTTTATTCTTATTTTCATTTGTGTGTTTTTTATCTATTTTCATTGTTGTTGGCTTCATTGTCTTTGCCGCATGGGCAATGACCGCAAAACGTTTTAATTACCGCATTTTATGCGAAAGCGATTAATTAATTGTTTAATTAAAATGACAAAAAGCCTTTTTGCTACAACTGCCGTTGTTGTTGTGGTTGTTGCTAGTTGCCTTCATTTGGCACTTTTCTCGACTTTATCATTGCTGTCGGCTAATTTGTAACACAAAAACTTTCAGCAAATGATGAATTTGTATGTTTTGCAAATTTGCTGCTTCTTCTTGCAATTTTTGTGTCTATTTTTTTGGGAGTTGTCAAAAAAATTTCGCGACTGCGTTGGTTATTGACATCGAACAGCGAAAACGTCGCCGACAACATTTAAAGTCCACACATGTCGCCGTTGCCGCTTCGGCTGTTGACCGCCAATGGGCGCTGCGGGCGTGCGCTTTCAATTTGTTTGCCATTTCTTAAGTAAATTGATTGACCAATTTCATAAATTAACAAATGGCTTTTGCATTCAAATTTCATTTTCGCAAAAACCACCAAAAAAAAAACCACACATTCGAATGGGCGCAAGAATGAACGATCGCACCCTGCGCGGAATAATGAGCGATTCGCCTAATGTCAGTCAAATTTAGGGAAGTGAGGGGATGGGCAGCTGCTGTCGTGCCTCGGTTTAAGTTGGAAATTTCGGGCAATGAATACAAGGAACGGTAAAAAATCCAATAGTAGAAAAGAAGAAGTCTGAGCATGGATTCGTTGAGCTCGTAAGGGGCAATTTTTCCACTAAAAAAAACACAAACTCAAAAAAAATTGACATACTCAAAAATTGTATTCGAACCCAGCAATGTCTACAATTTCTTCTATTATGTAATTATTCAAATATTTTCGCGCTCTCATCGATGCGTGGCTAGAATTGTCACCTGTATTTTGCATCTATGAACCATTCATACCTATGAATTAATATTTGCAATTCTTTTATATTCACAAAGAAATGTTTTTCAAAGATCAAAGCATACTAAATTGAAAATATTTTTCAGAAAATGTGAAAATACTGCAAAAACTGTTTCCTTTACTTAAGTGCGCGTCAGTGCAAAATAATCAACATAACAAGTGGGGCGGAAAGACTGAACGCCTTTCGTTTCGCCAGGCCCCTTCACATTTACATTGAATATTTACCATATAACACTGTACTACATAGGCGAAAGTTCAGAAGAAAAATTTAATGTTGATATGAAAGAAGGGATCAATGTTTTCTAAACTCTTTTGTTGTTCCATATTTTTTGTTGTACATATCCACAGACAAGACGACGGCTAAAAAGGAATCGACCATGTGACCTATTGTCCCTAAACTAAAAATCTGTTACCTAAATATTAAGAAACAATTGTAAATTCCAATCCTGACTGTATCGCTCTAGGCACTGGCCTTATTGTGATGTTTTTATTGATCTTCCTACCTAAATGTTTAACCAAATACTTGATGTCAACGACAGTTGTATAAATAAATGGGAAAAAAAAAAAAAAAAAAATATTGTTGGCAGTGTCCATGGACATTCATAGACATTGCTGTCCATTATAAATCAGCTGTTGCCTTCTTCTTGATTACCAAGTGCTCGTAATTGCAACTACTTGAAGTAGATTCGATGTTTCTGACCATTAGATGATTCTGTGGCTTTCAAGAGGCAGCACAGACATCAAGTTTTCTTTGGACTCTAAATCTCGTTTAGAGTCCAAACCTGAACCAGGGTTTTAAAACTATGGCCTAAATTTTTTAAATAAATTTTTTTAATTTAAAAGAAGAAGAAGATTTCATTGACTGTATTTGAATAAAAAATTATAAGTCAAATCTTACGGGTTTTGGCATTTTTCTAGTTAAGCAGAGCTTTAAGGCTTTGAGAGCACAAAACGTAAATAATTTTTAGCAAACTTTATGTGTTCGAATAAGAAGCCAATTATTCAAGAGTTTTATAGTTTTATTTTTTATTATTATTTATTTTTTTGTTATTATGTTTTTTTATTTTGGTGAATTTTTTCAAAAAATATGTACAAATTAAATATTGAAATGTACTAAAAAACAAACACAAAACCATGCTTCGCATGTTTCAAATAAAATGTTTTAAGGTTAATAACTTGTGGAAAACAAAAGAGAAAACAGCGCGCACCAACCTGATCTAGCGAGGTCCCCAACCATTCTGCTGTAACCTCCTCACAACAGATGGCGCTACGAGCGGAGGCGACATTCCTGAGCGGCGTTAGATGATTCCATCACTTAGGACTACCTGCGGCAGGCCAATCACCTACCCTGGCAGAACAACACAACTGATTTATGTAACCAACACAAGGCTGTCTTGTGGAGGCCCTATGCTTCCGAGAGGAGTGAACAAGGAACAACAAAAAAAACTTGTGGACAGATTTGTCAGTCGGGGTTCTGGAACCAGCGAACAATCTATAGGGTTCAAAACCAATCAACAGAATTAATACTGCAGGAATTCTTCAATGGATTGAAATCTCTCAACCCTTATGTGTGTGATGGGGTACCCGGGTACCCAAATAATTTTGTTTATCAAATCATAAAATTAAAGCTAAGCAGAAACGGCAGAAGTTCGTACATTGCGAACAAACAGCATTTTTCATACAATTTGTACTGTGGTTCCGGGTACCTCATCACAAGGGTAAGGGTGTTTTTTCAACTAGGGTTAAGTGTGAGTGCTGTGTTAGCGTATTAGAGGTGTTCTCATATTTTTATTTATACATATAATATCTAAAGCTTTCTTTTGTACCGTGACTTATAGTGAAATTTTGCGTTCAACATGTTTCCCATACACACTAACCCTCAAAAATTAAGTTTTTCAGAACATTTTAGTACCAGTTTTGAATAAGTACGAAATAAACACATTTTCAGTTTTGACTTAATTCTGGCGTTCAAGTTAATTTCTGAGCTTTAATGTATTCAGAGACCTATAGCAGAATTTTATGTCGCATATTTTCGTGATACATTTTGTCCTTAATAAGTCCTGTTTTACAGGACATTTTTGGCATTTAAGAAACAAAGTGTCAAATTGACCCATACAAATAGGAGCTACAGGGTTAAAGTGCTCCACAAAAATGTTCTACGTAGTATTTGACATCAAATTGCTGAACAAATCATATTCCTAAAATGTGAGGTTAAATGGTTTTCGTATGCCGATTCACCATAAGAATGTGCAAAAAGGGAAAACTTTGACCCCCACCTAAAAAATTCAGACTTTAATCTTCAAAACGCCGATACACGTGTATTTTTTTGGCCCCCTCTACCAGAATCCGTTGTCAGAACCTTTATATCTTTTTTGTGTTGTAGAGTGTGAGTGAAAATTAAATTTCAGAACGATTCAAATGTACATGGAATTTTAGTATTTAATTTTAAAACTCCTTAACGTATCTATCTAAAAACTATACTCTGTTCTTTCATTAAATTTTTTTTTAGGACGACAGTAACTGACAGACAGTGAGTTCAAAACTGTCCAATCAACAGAAATTTTAGATAAGAATAAAAAACCTTAGTATGCAGTTGTATAAAATTTGGCCAATATTTTAATATTTATACAATTTTTCTCATGTTGCAAAATGTCTGTTGCACAGTATTATTTGTACGCGACAATGCAGTTCAGTATCTCGTAAGTAGATGACATCCAAACAGTTGCAGGCACTCAGCAGTTTCGTTGCTTTAGAGAATTGTTGTTGTTGTTGTTGTAGATGTAGTTGCAATGGCATGCATTGAACTTCCGTTAGTAGCTGGTTGCATTATGCATTTCTCGCATTCTTTGCGCTATTAACAACTCACTCAACGCAGCAAGCAACGCCAACGGCAACACCTACAACACGACGCACGTCAACGCGCATTATTGTCAATTGACAAAATGACAATTGGCAACAACGGCAACAACAACATCAACAATAACAACAACAACCGTAGCACTAACGGCAGCTTCAACTGCAACTGCAGCGCGTACAATGCAAATGCCGCATAAATTGTTGCAGTTTTCTTTATTTGTTTGTGTTTTCCTTTTGGTATTTAGCCATTGTTCTTTCATACTCGGTTTACTTGATGTTTTTTGCATTTGTATTTGCTTTTTTATTTCATACTTTTTTTTGTTTTACAATATTTTTACGCTTTCATATATCAGCAGCCATGTCACATGCGCGTTTATTTATTTGTAGACGCGTGTAATAAATAAGCAGCAACAACAACAACTGCACTTTGAACAACAACAATGAAAACAACAACAACAACATCGTGAGAGAGAACACGGAAATGCATTCTAGCTGCCTGTCTGGCTGGCTGGCTGGTCGTTCGTTCGGTTGGTTGAGTTGAGTTGGCGCGCTGCCGGCTCGCGTTTATTAACCCAAACACGCACATTAATCAAAATTGCAGACGCTTCGATTTGAGGGACGCGACTAATTGTTGCTGCTAATGCTGCTCGCTTTTTTTTTATTAATAACCTTACAACAACAATCAACAGCTGGGAAGAAAATAATTATAGCCACAGATACTTTGTGCGACATGAGTGAAAAAAATCCGCAACCACAAAATAAACAAAATGAAAATCAACAAATACAACACGGAAAGTGACAAATGACAAATGTGCCAGCGCACAACTTTAACGGTCGCTATTTATGGCGTCTGGGGCAGCCAGCCATTCCTTGGCCCCCAAGTCGCTAATCTCCGACCAAAGCCACTTAATTGCTCATCTCACGTTCAAACAAAAATTCACCACATCTCCACTTTTTCGTCTGTGTTTGCTTTCAATTTCTCGAAGGCATTTCTCGTAATTTCCACTCAGCCTTTGCTGGCCTCGATTTATTTCGCATTTTTCACGCTGCTATTCGCTTCTTTAAATCTTTCAGTTGCACCGTTCATATGTCAGTCAAACAGTCTGTCAGTTAATTCATTTGCGTGTCTGTCTTTCTGTCACAGCGGCTCTTGTCTGCAGTCCATATTGTCCATCTGTTCTGGTCGCAAAGTTCTTCAAGGCGCTGACACGCGTTCGCTTTAAAAATTCCTCGGGCCAACACATTTTTTTCCTCTAATTTTTATTGCTAACAATTTTATTTTTATATTGCTATATGTATCTGTGTGTGTGTGTGTATATTTTCGTTTTATTATTGAAGGCAATTTTTCTTGAATTTGTTATTGTTGTTGCTGTTTGATTATATTTCTTTAGACTGGATGCTATAAATTTTCAAACGAGAAAACTTTACGCTTGCCGCCACATTGTCATTAATTCGTACTCAGACGATTCAGTAAAAAGAGCAACGTGACCAACAACAAAAACAACATTAAAAGCATCAAAAACACAAACTTAATTATGTTGTCGATCATTATGTGACATCATTATTGGACACATCAGCCCACAGGTTTCCATAAATTCCTCTAAATGTGGGACAGTTGATTTTTAAACATTTTTCTTTAGACAAATTTTTCACCAGCAAATCATTTCCTATAGATATAGAAAGCTGATAATCACGTGGTGCCAGGTTTTGACTATAAAATGGATACATAAGTATCTGCGAACCAATCTCCCGGAGCTTCTGACGAGTCACGAACGATGTGTGTTAGTGGAATACAATTCTACTTCTTTTGACCAAAGCTGGGCGCTTCTGGACGCTTTCTGGGGTCTAGCGAGTCACTATCGATGTGTGTTCTAAAGGAAAACACATCCTCGCCTACTGGCCAAAACTGGCCACTTCTGTGCAGACTTGCTTCCTTCAGTCGGTCCAATTGTTGACAATGCAGTTCCGAATTAAGAGTTTGACCACAGGAGAGCAGTTCATAGTAGATGATTTCCTTCCAATGCCATCAAACACATAGCAAAATCTTTCTGACCATCAATCCCGGCTTGAGCGCGATTTGACCACAACTGTGATCCTACTTTCATCATCAGTGGAACAGTGGTGATCTTCTGCAAAAATGGGTTGCTTGCGATTCAGTAGCGATTCGGAAATGGATTCGGCCCATGAGGTTTTTTGCTTCAACTCGGGGGACTCCCATACATCGAGCTACTTTTTCTACGCAAACTTATTCAAGTGGTTCCAAACAGGTTTTTGTGAAATGTTTCACTCCTGGACAATCGAAACAGTCAATTTTCCAGAACTTGGTTCACCTTTGACATTCAAATTTCAGATATGGGATCAACGAAAGCAACTATAAACATTTTTCACATTCTCAGTCGTTTTTATCTAAGGAAAACTGTAAAATCTGGCACACATCTGGCACTTCTTCTCTTCTTCTCTCCAAAATATCTGAATTCAGCAATCTCAAAATTGTCTGAAAAGTTTTTTTAGTACAAAATCTTATTTTTCTAACGCCATCTAACATAACTCAACCACACTTTTACAAAGAGAAATACAACTTAATAAATGCAGCTATTGAAAAAATTATGAATTTATATATTTCCCTCCCCATTGTCCTTTCCCCCCTTTCATTTGCACCCTCATTCACCGGCACCGTTCCGCAATGCCGCATTCACTGTAAATATTAAATAAGTTTCGTCTTTGCTTTTAATTTGCATGGTCCATTCTGCACGCTTTTCCAGTCCGTCGAGTAGTTTTTGTTTTATTTTTTTTTGTTTGGTCGTTCGAATCGAAGACGCGTTCAATCGTGCGGTCGACTGCCCGTTCAGCTGCTGACGGCCGATTTTGGCTCTATTTTTAGTTAAGGGTGTGTTTCGTGTGGTTTATTTTTCGCTTTTATAGTTTTCCAAATTTTCTTCTCCACCCCTTCTCCTGACCCCGTGACTTGGCCGTAGCGAAAAATCATTTATGTATATGTTTTCTCTTTTGCGGCTTCGGCTCTTGACTGCCGCTGGTTGTAGTCACTCGTTGAGTTGTGCGCGTGTAGCTTTCGGTACGTGTTCTTTGATTATACAAAACGTTCGATCCATGCCAAATCGAAATCGACTCGATTTCATGCGTTTTTCGTATTGCGAGTTAATTAAATTTCACTAGAGAACCAAATTAAAAGCAACGAATATAATTAAGCAAAAATAGCATTCAACATGAGCCAAATGCAAAATAGACAAAAAAAATATATATGAAAAGTTTTTCGATAAACATTTGATTCAAACGAAATGGAATGAATCGGCGAAATGCATTCGTGCACCGGTGAATTTGAAGAACAAGAAGCATTTTCAAACACCGGATGCTGCCATGAAAATTTTCCATTATGTGCAGGAAGTTTAGAATATCAAGTTCAATATTCATGTGCAGAGATTTCACAGAAAATCGGACCATTTTATGCAATGCAAAATGTTTTCGAACGCATGACGATGGGGGAAATTTTCAGTTTTATTTCGGTGTTGCATGACGGCACGAAAATTTTGCAAAAATTTTGAAAGCTAAGAGGATATGTTTTTTTGGCAATGTATAAAGCTGAAAGAATTGAGTTCAGAGGGTTCTTGAAGTGGAGTAAATCGAGACTAGAATAAAACTATTTGAATGGATTTAAGTTGAGAAAACTTGGGCGTTGTGTAGATGGGTTAAAAACCATAATTTACCACAGTTAAATGTTGTACCAACTTGGGAGACAATGAACGCTCGAGACGTCCAGAAACTGCAACCACTGATGACAGCATTGGTCATGTTCAAGTACAAGTGAAAGAAATAGCAGATACTACTAATTTTTATGTCTATAGAACACGTTGTCACATATTGATTCAAGCTTTGGATCACATGAGACCAAGACCGTGTTTGAGTGAATATTTCTAACGCTTTCTTATTGCAATTTTTTGCAATAAATCAGAACTGGGAGAAGTGTGAAGACTTACAGGGACACTCTGTAGACAAATAAACATAAATTTGAATAACAAATTTCTTATATCGTTGTTAAATCAGAAACTTTTCAGACCAACCTCTTACTCACACTGTACCAACATTTACAATGGATTCCAAAAGTAGTCTTGTTGCAGATCTTAGCAACATATAACATGTTAAAAATTGTATTCACCTCATGGACATAGTGTTTTCATAGAGAATGCCTAACATAACCTAACTTTATCCAACCTGACCTATGAATAGTTATAGTTGTTAGTAGTTGACATAAGCTGACCTTGTCCAACCTAAACTAACCTATGAATTGCTCTGAAATTTGAGCATATTTTCTTTACACAAAAACTATGGAAATATAAGAAATTCTTCGAACTATTCAAAGTGTCAAACATAGTGTTTTCATAGAGAATGCCTAACATAACCTAACTTTATCCAACCTAACCTATGAATAGTTATAGTAGTTAGTAGTTGACATAAGCTGACCTTGAACTGCTCTAAAATTTGAGCATATTTTCTATAAACAACAACTATGGAAATATAAGAAATTCTTCGAACTATACAAAGTGTCAAACATTGTGTTTTCATAGAGAATGCCTAACATAACCTAACTTTATCCAACCTTACCTATGAATAGTTATAGTAGTTAGTAGTTGACATAAGCTGACCTTGAACTGCTCTAAAATTTGAGCATATTTTCTATAAACAACAACTATGGAAATATAAGAAATTCTTCGAACTATTCAAAGTGTCAAACATAGTGTTTTCATAGAGAATGCCTAACATAACCTAACTTTATCCAACCTAACCTATGAATAGTTATAGTAGTTAGTAGTTGACATAAGCTGACCTTGTCCAACCTAACCTAACCTATGAATTGTTATAGTTGCTCTGAAATTTGAGCATATTTTCTGTACACAAAAACTATGGAAATATAAGAAATTCTTCGAACTATTCAAAGTGTCAAACATAGTGTTTTCATAGAGAATGCTTAACATAACCTAACTTTATCTAACCTAACCTATGAATAGTTATAGTTGTTAGTAGTTGACATAAGCTGACCTTGAATTGCTCTGAACTTTGAGCATATTTTCTGTACACAAAAACTATGGAAATATAATAAATTCTTCGAGCTATTCAAAGTGTCAAACATAGGGTTTTCATAAAGAATGCCTAACATAACCTAACTTTATTCAACCTAACCAAACTTTGGATATAGTTGTCTTGAAATTTGAACACATTTTCTGTTCACAAAAACTATAGAAAATATCATAAATTCTGCGAACTATTCATACAATAAAATTCATTTTGAAATATTCTCCAAAATTCATACATGTCCGGCCATATTTTACAAAATCGCATCAAAATCGAATTTCAATTCAACACCAACCAAATCGTCCCATAAACAATATTTACGATTTGTTATTGTAATGAGAATTGTTTCGTAAACTTTTCATAACTTTACATAGTAATGTGCTTTGCGAACGCCAATGTTTACAGCTTCTAGCCACGATTTCAAATTGCCACTCAAGTCTAAAGGTACCAATAATAATTGTATTTAATTGTTAGAAAACAACAACAAGTATCAGTAATAAAGAGCAAAGCCGCAATATTCAGCACATTAAACTTTAATAAACTCATCAAAGTGTATGATATAGTGGCTCAAGTTTACATAACTCTACATACATATATACATAGTGTAGATATGTATTGATAATTACACATTCGTATGCATCGTTGTGTGGTATACAATCATGTAAGAACATAGCTTTAGGTATAAATTTGCTTTGACGATTGACTACTGCACTTTTGCATGAATATTGCAAATAAAAGTCATAAAAGTGAAGTTATGAAAACTTGAAAGGCTTAGCTTAGTTTGAAAATTGAGTGATCTTACTAAGATCTCCTTACTCACAGATCTTTTAACATATAGATCTTCTCACTCACAGCTCTTTTTATAAAAACGTTATCTGATAAAATTTGACACTTTATTTTTAAGTACAGAATCTTGTAAGCAATAGTTTCTGAAGAATGTATGTGTGTCTCTCAAAACACTTTCGTTATTACTCACAAATAATTACAGTTTTGAAACAAACAAAACTTTTTCCAATGCAACCATTGGCAGATTAACGTTCACTAAGAAATTTCCATGCAATTGGCACATTTAGTTTATTGTGTTGTTTAAGGAATGCTTCCTTTGGTTAAAGTAATGAATGCAGATTTACCATTTCCATTGAACAATTCAACAATTCTACAACACTTTCCAGCCACTTTAGGCCAATTCACACTTAAGTTAACACTCAATTAACGGTTAATTGACAGCAAGAACACAACATCGAATGCATCAAACAGAAATGCAACAAAAGTTCACCTCTTCCTTTCCGCTGAATGAAACTATGAAAGCGTTGAATGTGTGTAGTCGTGCGTGCGACACGTCAAACGTTGCGTGCGCACAATCGATGAATTAAAATGTTAAAATGCGAATTTGAAAAAAAAACGCAAACAATCGACAAACTTCCGCGCACTTCTATTAACTCAAAACGACTCAACAAAACTCAACTCAACTCGACTCAATTTAATTCAACTCAACTGAATTCAATTGAATTCGACTTAAAGGCGCAGCAAGGCGTGGCCGTTTCGCTGTTAATTTTTACTTTTTTTGACAAACGTTTTCTACTTTTCCGGCTTTCGTTGATTTCGTTTTATTTTCGCACACTTTACGGACGCCGCCGATGACAACAAAAATGCAACCAAATTGTTGCAATTAAATGAAAAAAATTTAATTTTATGCAATTTGCTTTGGGTTTCGTTGGTTTTTTCGCATACAAAAAAAAAACTAAATATTGGAACTTTTCGATTTTGTCGGCAACATTAGAAAACTCACAAAACATCGAACGCTACGTACATTTGTGTGTAGACAATTCTGTTGTATGGATATATGTTGATGGTTGTGTGTGTGTGTGTGTGTAGACTGCGGCAGTGGGCGCTTTAAGAAAATTTTTGCCACTTTGAACAAGAAAGAAATCGCCGATTCGTTTCCTCTTATATATTCGAGCCGGTGTAGTGTGCGAAAAATTTTCCGAAATGCCGCGACGCCGCCGAGCCTGAGAGAAAATCGAAACAAGACTGAAAATTCGCAGATTTGCAAAGCGCGTCGAGAGCGGCTGCCGGCCGCCGCCAGCAACTTGTTTAGCGGCTGACGCAGGCGGGCCGGCGCTGGGCGGATGCCGTGCGGCGCGGCGCGGTGCGATGCGATGCCTGGAGGTCGGTGCGCTTGCGGCACCAGCACCGCCCGAAGCGGCAGCGCGGTGCAGGTCAGCAAGGATACAAAGCTCGCTCGGCCAGTGTAAACAATTTGCAGGCGCACGCGTTGTCGCTGCGCAAATAGTGTCGGCAGTGGCGGTGTCGGCGCGGCCTACGGGGCGTATACGTGTGTGTATATATTTAGAAGTCTAATTTTATGTGCGCGCCGCTTCCTCGCCTTCCACCGCGCGCCATTGCCAGGCGTGTCTATGCTGCTCACGCGGACGCTGACGCTCTTGTTGTAGTTCTTGTTGCTTTAGCTATACAAGTATTTCGAAATTTGATTTCTTTTTCGGATTCTCTTCGTTTTGTTCGCTTCGCCTTCCTGTATGCTTTGCTTTGAGCATTCATTTTCTTGGCGTCGATTCGGTTTTCTTTTTGTGCGAATTTTTATGTTTGATCAGCTAAGGCGGCAACCGGCAACCAGTCGGCATTTGCTTGTATGGGCGTGTGTGTTTTTTTTTGGCATATGAAATTTGAAAATTTTATAAAAATAAGCAAAAGAAAGCTTGTTCAATTTAGTGTGATTTTTATGTATTTCAAGTTTTTCCTAATTTTTTTGTGTACGCAAAAAGCACTTCTGCAAAGTTGCATCATTTGTCTCTTTTTTGCTATGAAATTGTTTATTTTTTTTCACTCATACACAGGAAAATCTTAACCCATTAAGGCATATAAAAGTTAAAAAACAAAAATTAACCCATTTGATGGGAGAATCTGACAAAAGAGTTCAATCAGTGAAAGTTTTTAGTTATTTTTGCTTTTAAAGTAACAAAAATGTTTAAACTTTTTGTGTGTTCAATCAGTGAAAGTTCTTAGTTATTTTTGCTGTAACAGTAACAAAAATCGTGTAACTTTTTGTGTGTTCAATCATTGTTCTTACTTATTTTTGCTTTTAAAGTAACAAAAATTTTTAAACTTTTCAACACAAATGTGAAGAATGTGTCAGTTAACTCTTTTGCTTTTTTGTAGCCATACGACAACATGCAACTTTGTGTATGCCTGAGCTCTCCATCATCATTGCCGTTTAATCATTACCATCAGTGGCACCATAACCTCTTTGAAATCTTCGTTTGCATGAACACTTTATGGCTCCAAGAATCCAAAATGTTTTCGATCTTTGAAATAGTTTGAAGTTTTAAAAATATTTTGAATTAAAACAATTCATATTTACGACAACGTAAACACATATTGCACACACATATATTGCTTTATGACAGCGAAACCTGGACTCTGAGTGAGGCAGATAAGCAAAAGCTCCTGGTTTTCGAGAGAAAGGTTTTGCGCAGAATTTTCGGTGCGATCTGCGATAACGGCGAATGGCGGAAGCGGTACAACCACGAACTTGAAAAGCTGTATGCGCACCCATCTTTGATTACAACAATAATGGTCAACAAACTCAGATGGGCCGGTCACATCCTACGCGCGAACGCTGTATACCCGCCACAACAAATCCTTTATGCAAAGTGCCAGCAAAACAGAAGAAGGGGCCGCCCGCCACTTAGATGGATTGACGGCGTGGACGATGACGCACGGAGTCTGGGAATAAGAGCTTGGAGAACGCAAGCAAGAAATAAAGACGACTGGAGGTTTCTACTGCAGCAATCGAAGACCCGACCGGGATTGTCCAGCCAACTATGATGATGATGATGAAACACAGAGGAAGTTTATACAAAGTAGCCGAAATTCTCCACATAGGGAAGTGTGTCAGCGTGTGTGTGTCCTAGAAAACGATAGATGACAGCAACATTCCCTGCTAGCAATTGGTTAATCACTCATCCTGGCAGAATTTCAATTAATTATTGTAGCCAGCATGATGAAAAGGCTGCAGTAGATGAACAATAGATACAAATGAAAACAAATCTCTAAACACAGCAGATAAGTCGGTATAACTAACTGGCCACGAATGACCAGACCTGGACGCTTTGTGGGTCCTGAGCTATGGCAGAATATGTGTGCTTTGGGCAACTTCAGCAAACGCTTCAGGCCGTCACGAAGCAGGTTGTGAAATCCACTCAGGAGACAAATCTAAGTCTTGAGATTCAGCTCAGTCTTGAGAATCTCTACTGTGAGACCTGAGAGAATAGCAATCTGTGAGTCTTCAAGCAGGTTTAGGGTAATAAGAATATCAGCTTATGATATTTTGATACTCTTACACTACCAAACCGTTTTAACCCGTTTAGGACTATTGGAAATTCAAATTATTTAATATAAAAAGAAAATTCAAAAACTAAAAATATAAATACACAAAATTATTGTTCTAGTAACCATAAAGTTAGATTAGATTAGATTAGATCTAATCTAATCTAATCTAACCATAAAGTTGTGTAACTTTGTAATTGAATTAATTTTGTAATTTAATTTTTTTAGAAATTTAATTAATTTAGTAATCATATTAATTAAATAAATTAACTTAAATTAATTAATTAATTTTTGTTTTAAATAAAAAATGAATAAGTAATAAAATTAAACAAATTATAATTTTGTAATTTAATTAATTGTGCAATTTAATTAATTAATTAATTTTTGTTTTAAACTAAAAATAAATAAATAAAAAAATTCTAATTTTTAATTTAATTTATTTAAAAATTTAATATATTTTTTAATTTAATTAATTTTTGTTTTAAATTAAAAATAAATAAATAAAAAAATTAAAAAAATAATAATACTTTGTAATTGAAGTTATTTAAAATTTAATTAATTTTTTAATTTAATTAATTTTTGTTTTAAATTAAAAGTAAATAAATAAAAAACTTAAAAAAATAATAATAAATTGTAACTTAATTTATTTAAAAATTTAATTAATTTTTTAATTTAATTAATTTTTGTTTTAAATTAAAAATAAATAAATGAAAAAATTTTAAAAATAATAATAATTTTGTAATTAAATTTATTTAAAAATTTTATTAATTTTTTAATTTAATTGATTTTTGTTTTAAATTAAAAATAAATAAATAAAAATGTTCAAAAAAAAATTATAATAATTTTATAATTTAATGAATTGAGTAATTTAATTAATTTAGAAATTTGATTGATTTTGTAATTTAATTAATTAATCATTTTTTGTTTAAAATTAAAAATAAAAAAAATTAAAACTTACAAAGAATTAAAAAAAAAATACAAAAAAAAATTAAAAAATTATACATAAGATAATGCTTACTTATCAATATTAATTTAATATAATTCAATTATTTGTACTAATGTTTTTTTGATTAAATTGACTTTAAATTTCATACAAACATTCAAATCAACAAAAGTTAATTAATTTTTTTATCAAATGAAAATTAAAACTCACTTCAATTAATTTAATTTATTTAGAAATTTTATTAATTTAGTAATATTAATAAATAAGTAATTTTTGTTTTAAAGTAAAAATAAATAAATAAAAAAATTACAAAAAAATAATTTTGTTATTTAATTAATTGTTATTTGTTACTTAATTAATACATTTTTGTTTTAAATTAAAAATAAATAAATAAAAAATTAAAAAAATAATAATAATTTTGTAATTTAATTTATTTACAAATGTAATTAATTTTTTAATTTAATTGATTTTTGATTTAAATTAAAAATAAATAAATAAAAAAGTTACAAAAAAAATAATTATAATAATTTTATAATTTAATAAATTGCGTAATTTAATTAATTTAGAAATTTAATTAATTTTGTAATTTAATTAATTAATAATTTTTTGTTTTAAATTAAAAATTTAAAAAATTTAAAAATTATAAAGAATTAAAAAAAATACAAAAAAATTCAATTAAAACATTATACATAAGAAAATGCTTACTTATCAATATTAATTTAATATAATTAAATTTTTTTTACTAATGTTTTTTTTGAATAAAATTTACTTTAAATTTCATACAAATTTAAAGTAAAAAATAATTTTTTTATAAAATGAAAATTTAAAATCACCGAAACTCTTCAACTTTTTCGATTTTCTAGTTATTTTTGATTTAATTTAATTAATATTACTGATTTATTTTGCGAGAATTTTTTTTTTCATTTAAATTCAATTTAAATTTCATGCAAACACTAATACCAAAAAAAATAAATCATAATTTTTTTCATCAAATGAAAATTTAAAATCAACAAAATTTTTACATTTTTCAAATTTCTAGTTATTTTTGTCTATGATTATTAATTAATATCACTTTTAATAATATTGTCAATTTATTTTATTTATGATTTTTAAATTAAATTCAATTAAAATTAAAAAAAAATAGTCAAACCAAATAAAATCATAGTAATAATTTTTCTCTTCAAATGAAAATGTAAAATCATCAAAAATGTTCAACTGTTTCGTTTTTTGTTTTTGCCTATGATTACAAAAATGAGCAGACAGCCAGAACTGTGTTAATTAATAAAATTAAAATTTTAAATTAAATACAAATTTAAAACCACACACAGTTTTTTTTTATTTTAATTTTTTTTTTATATTTTATTTTTGTCTATGATTACAAAAACGAACAGAAGGTCAGAACTGTGTTAAGGTGACGCTTTGTGCACAGCAAAAAGAATTGCGTACGCTGCAGCAGCCACATGTGGTCAGCGTACCGTGGCTGGGCCGCAGTTTGTCTTAATTCAAGGAAGCTTGCAATAAATTTGCAGCTTTATGGGCTTTGGCCAATTTTTTTTTTATGAAAAGCAAAAAACAAAAACCATGATTTTCAAAGAACTCGAAACGGAATGAAAATGATGCCATGCGCCGTTTGCATTCCGTTTGCGCGCGGCCACGCCTGGACGCTGACATAAGCGGCCGCCCGGCATCGAGGTCACGCCCTTGTCGCTGCCCAAATACGAACAGCAACACAAGCGAAAATTATGCAATTTGTTGTAGCTATTTTTTATACAATTATTTGTCATGTCGCATATATTTTCGTTTGGTTTTTATATTTGGCCATTTGCAAAAAAAAAATTTCATAGTTAAATTTATGGCGCTATAAATTAATCTAAAATAGCTAAATTTAATTTATGTTAATTTTGCTATTGTTTTTTTTTCTTTATTCGATTTGGGTTTATTGCCAGTATTTGAATTTTTTTGTTTTTTGGTTTTTGTACATATTTGTGATTTGATTTGGTCAGTCGGCTTTTACGTTTAATTTTTATGATTATGGTTTTTATTAAAATTTTTTATATTCTATTTTTTCATTTGCCATTCATTTGCGTCCAATGTCGGTGTTAATTGTCGCCGCCAAATGACACGTTCGCCGACAATGCCTCCTCTGCACTATGGGCATAGACAGGCAATAAAGACAACAACAACAACAACAATAGTGGAATCAAAGACTGCGCATACGCCTCCAAAAATAAACTCATTACGGCACATGCGCGCATCTTTTTGCATGAATGCCAACGCCTCGCTGCAGCCGCGCCCCACTGTGTCATTTTTCCATCGAATTGACAATTTGAATCGCAGCCGTTTTTTAATAAATTCGGCCAACTGCTTTTTTTTTTGTGTGTTATTGCCGTTTTTATGACTTTTTTGTGGTCATTTTTTATGGTTTGATTGAACAAAACTAGCAACAACAACAACATTGTCCAGCTCGCATACCAGCGCCGAATCTGCGCAACGACCTTGCGAAACGTTTGAACGCTTCTTCACATTTTGTTCTTGTGATTCTTGCTCGCCGCCTACCTTTCAAGCTCCACTGCCGCCCCCCCTTTTCACCCTCTGCCACTTTGGCATTATCTCACCGCTCTGCTGGCTGGCAAATTAAGTCAGCGGCCGCTTTTGTTCGGCGAACACGGAAGAAGCACCGGCGCGTTCTGAAACCGGCGTTCGACAAATCTCTCACCGCCAAAGTTCATTGAAACCGCATGCCGCAGAAAACTGGTCCAGCCGCTTTGTGCTGTGCCAAGTTTCGGTCGGTCTGGTTTGCCGCGAATTAGCAGCGACATGCGAAATCTTCGCATTGTCTGAACAAACCGTTCGACAGACGGCAAGGAGAAATGACAAGGTCGTTCCGGCCTGACCGCATCCCGGTGCCAGAGTGGTTTGTCGCGCTTCCATTGTGTGTTGGTGTCAACGAAACGCGACACACACTGCTATATGTACATATGTGTAGAACGGATGATGAGACAAATTTTACTTAAACAGTGATGCAATCGATTTGATAGAAGATTGACAGAATGCGAATACTTGGCCGAACCTGAGAACAAAGCTGAAATTTCAGGCGGTGTTTGGAGCTTCGGTTGGGAACGAAGCTGATCAGTAGTTTTCTTTTTTGCTGCATGTGACCAACACTTAGGGAATCCATCATACAATAGACGAGGGTTTCCGAGTCCGGGCTAGGAATCGAACCTGTGGACTCGGGTATGAGAAGCCAGCGCACTTAGGTAAGAAGATAGAGAACTAAAGAAGAAAGTTTTGAACAGTGAAGAAGCTTGAATTTATGAAGTTTTGGTTTAATATTGAAAAACAAAGTGGACTTTTTAAACTAAAAGGCATCCACTAGATGATCCCTGACATACTTTAAAAAAAATTATACATATGGTATATTTTGTTTATATTTTTGTTGATAGAAATTAGTTCCTAAGCTTTATTTATTTATTTATTTATTCTGCAAAGATTTTCACATTCTAGAAAACAAATTTATTTCAATTCGACATCAGTGAACAACTAATT
This sequence comes from Melieria omissa, assembly GCA_963971225.1. Lineage (NCBI taxonomy): Eukaryota > Metazoa > Arthropoda > Insecta > Diptera > Ulidiidae > Melieria > Melieria omissa. The sequence goes on along the minus strand of OZ020267.1, from coordinate 55,766,305 downwards.
AAGTAGCTAATGAAAAAATTAAAAAATTAAATTAAAAAAAAATCTCAAAAATTCTAAAACCACGATTTTTTTCAACAATTTGTATTGTTTGTGTTCTGCCAATTAAGTTTCTTTTTCATATTTTCGAATCTCAAAAACCAGTCTTAAATCAGTCCAAATTTGTGTTTAATAATTTTCATTATTTGTTTTTGTTCTACCAATTTTGTTACAAATATATAAAGGAATTTTTAATATCTTCAAATCTTTTACACTTTGTTTAATCATAACTCTGAGTTTCGTGTCTTCGTGTTTATAAACTCGACTGAAAGTTTGCACTGTTCGAATTGAATATTTGTTTGCATCATCAAAAGTAAACAAAATTAATTATCAAAATAAGAAATATTAATGATATGAACAAAATAATTGCAGAAAATCACCAAATACGTCGTTTAGAATCATTTCAAAGATAAATCATAAAACCGGTTAAAAATATAAATAACTATAGATTTATTTAAGCTAAATTGTAATTATGGCTAAATGGTTTAGTATAGAGTTTATAGTTGCCCACTGTTGATTACAATGATGATGAAGTTTGTCAACATAAAAAATCAAAATTTGAAACTTCGCAAATTCTTTACAGGATCATCACTGTGATCCATGATTTGGATTTTCTTCCATGGCATTCTGAAGATGTGAGAATGATTTACCCAAGAATTATTAAATACGAAGACTAGTTTAGCGTTAAAGTCCGGTAAAACCACATATTCGGTTGAATACTAAAAGTTTAAAGGAAGATATTACAGGCAAACAGGGAATGAGTTGTGGACCCATCGCTACAAAGATAACTGATGACACGGTGATGCATTTTGTTGTAAAAAGGAGAAATTTAAATTTTAACAGATTTTTGAATAGTTTAATCAACAATTGAATGAAAGGGGTCCGAGTAGGTAATTGGTTTGAGTTAGTTTCTCATCGAAACATATTAGATCTTACTAGTCAAATCTAATTTCATGGTGTCGGATCTCAGGACTGCTGAGTTTTGGATTAAGGCCGCAAACTGGTCAAAATAGAAGTCAATCAAAAGGATTTCCTATAGGCGAACTTTTTCAAAATTGAAGCCAAATCAATTGGGGAGAAAACTATTGCAGTGAAAAACTGAAGCTTATGGAAAAATAAAGCATATAGTATTTTATTCAGTTAAAAAAGATAGTAGGTAGGTATGTATGTAAGTTGTAGTGACCGAATCTGTATGAGACACACTTAGGCCATATAGAGGGGCCCGTTGTGATACCAAAAATTCCACCCTTATGAAATGTGTATACAACATTGTTTTTTCAAAATGTGTCACAACATACACAGTGCGACAATTATGTATTAAGACTGCCTAAAACACAATTAAAACACGATATCTGCTAATTTTTCGGTATATTTATTCGAAATATTCTCCTCCTGATTCAATACACTTGTTACATCGATTTAATAGCGATTCAAACGCGTGTTCCAGCTCATTTTCAGCATTTCCTCCAGTGCCCTCGTCGAAGCCCGTTGTATGGTCTGAATGTCATCAAAAAAGCATCCTTTCAACTTCAATTTCAGTTTCGGGAACAAAGAGAAGTCGCACGGTGCCAAATCAGGTGAATACGGCGGATGATTCAACACACATACCTGATTCCGAGCTAAAAATTTACGAACAATGAGTGCAACAGAGACCAACTTTTTGGATCGCGGTATTCTGGTCGAATACGACGGATTCTGGCCATCAAACGCTTCAAAACTTCGAGGTAATATGCGGCAGTAACTGTTTGTCCAGTTGGAACAAATTCTTTGTGGATAATTTCTTTACTATCGAAGAATTTGATGAGTATTGTTTTGATTTTTGATGGAACTTTTCGTGTTTTTTTGGCTTGTGGTGTTTTTTGATTTTCATTCCGCACTTTGACGTTTGGTTTCTGGATCGTATTGGAAACACCATGTTTCATCACCCGTAACAATTGTTTTCAGGAAGTTTGGATAATTTTCTGCAGCTGCAACGATGTCTCCGAAATGACTGACTTTCATTAATTTTTGCTCCTCGTTCAATGTGTGTGGAACAAATTTTGCGCAGACCTTTGTTTTGCACAAATCCTCGTGAAGAATGAGTCGGATAGTTTCTCTGTTGATGTTTAAGACCTCTTCCATCATTTTCAGTAAAGCGTTGCGGTCTTCTGCAATAAAATCACAAACTTTTTGGATCATTTCCGGTGTCCGAACTGAAATTGGCCTTCCCTCTTTTATTTCATCTTCCAGCGACTCTCTGCCATCCACAAAACGTTTATGCCATAAAAAAACATTTGATCTTGATAAACAAGCATCGCCATACGCTTGCTGCATCATTCGGAATGTTTCTGATGCAGATTTACCAATTTTTGCGTGGATTTTAATGACCGCTCTTTGCTCCATGTTAACATTTCAACATCAAACGAAAACGTGTTTTGCAAACTTGAAAGTATGTTTAGTAAAAAAATAGTTCAATAAAACAAAGTTTTTTTCAACTTTAAAAATACAAAACACTTTGAATAGAAACCTGTGGTGGCAGTTTTTGCAAGATTTTTTTCATCATTTTCAACAATTAAAATTATAATCTAATAAGTGCTTAAACAAAATCCATTAAATCGATCGAAATAAAGAGAGCAATGTAAAAAATCATTCAACTGTCTGTAACTCCTAAACTAAAAAGGCTTTGGTTGGTCAAAAACTAAGCTCAAGGTGGCCGATACTCAGATTGGAAATATGTACGTAATCGAATCGAATCAAATCGTTCAACACCTAAACCATGAAAGATACTAATCTGTTCGCTCATTTCAGACCTGTCTAATGGGCCCAAAGTTGATAACTTGATGATGATTGATTGATGATTAAAACTATGTAAACGGAAGAGTGCCTTTGATAAAATTCTACTGCTTCCACAAGAATTCATTCAACCCGTACATCTTCCTTTCCCCAATCTACTTCATTATTGAAATTCACACAAAATATCCACAACTAAACGTTTTACAAATGAATATCACTTCTCAACACATTCAGTCAGAACAATTACCTTTGTATTGGCCGCAAAGCTGTTGTGCAGCATTTTGTTGTTGTGCTGCCGCTGCGCATGCGCAGCACTCTTGTTCCTCATTACGCTCCAGCTGTGAGGCATTTCAACTCGCACTATTTAGAGGCAATTTTGCCGCCCACGAATATGCGGCAACACACACACCAACACTTTTTAGACGCTTCGACGTTTACACGTTGCTGCGAAATTTTCACTTTTCGCCAAACACACACAGAAGCACAGCGGGCAGTCGCGTTCTTGGCCAATTGAACGCAGCGGTGGTCGCCGCAAGTCAGGCGTCAGCAATTTCCTTTAGCCAAAAGCAACGCAAACACACACAAACGTACACGAATTTCACATCAACGAAATAAAATGTTGAAAGCAAAACGCTTCAATGGGTAGCAACCAGAACAGCGACAGTTGTGCAAAAAGCAACAAGTATGATACAACAAATTTAGCAAACAAGATTAGTGACTGACTGACAACAGCAGCTAAACTTTTTTAAATAGAAAAATCTCACTCAAATCACAGCAACTTGCGCGTTTTATTAAATCCTTTTTAGCTTTTAATAGCTTTATTGAAATTTATAAAAAAAATTTTAAATAATTAAATTATAATTTTTTTTAATTTTCTTCAATTTTTTTTAAGAATTTTTTTTTTGCAGTCACAAACGGCTAAGCGCGCACTCGTTCAATTACTCCTGTCACAATCGCACGCAAATCGCCGCCAACCGTTTAGTGGATCCGCGCCACTGCGCAACCGAACAGCCAATCGAAACCGTTACGACGCACGAACGAGCGGTCGAGCTTGCGTGCTGCCGCCAGTGCAAGTGAAACGCGAAGAAGTGACGGCGCAACACTTCGCGGCGGCCCAGGCCCAGGCGGCACCAGCACGAAAAAAGAGCGCCCCAACACAACTGCGCGCGCACACACACACACACACACACAGTCGCATGCGCACAGTGGTACAATATCAATCATAATTTCTATTAATGACATTAATGACGTCGACACTGACGGCGCGCTAATGCCGATAATGGGCCGCTTCGTCGCTATTAATTGGCGTTCTTGGTGCTGCTGCTGCTTCTGCTGCTGGTGTTGTTGTTGTTATTGTTATTATTGTTACTGTGTTGATGATTATGCACACAGCTGTTGTTCTAGTTGCGCTGTACTCATTAACAATCAGCTGCAAATGAGTATAATTCAAATTAATTGGTGGAACCGGAGGAACGAACAACAACAAAACACAAACATTGGCATTTCATTTGTTGCACTCGGGACGCATTGGTGCTGTCCTTAAGAGTAATGAGATGCTGTAGCAAGTTCCAAGCAAAAGTATTACATATTTTCAGTCGATAACAGATTCAATGTTTAGTGGGTCTGAGCTATGACACTGAAAGTTGTTGTGGTAACTAATTCTTTAGTAGTGAGAGTGAGTGAGAAGAATAGAGAAAAACATATGGAAATCAAACAAGAGAGTTGAAATACAACTCGAAGTCTAATTGGGATGCAGTGGAGCAGTAACGCACCCAGGATTTTATTTTGGGGTATTTCGCGTACAACTTTTGAGCCGAATATCATTCGAAACTATATTTTGAACAAGCAATTTTGTGTTTTGGTGAAGCATTATGCAGTCGCAATTATGACCATACAGCAATTAATAGAGTGAAAGAGACGAGCGCAGCAGAATAAGATGGGCCCGGACAATGCTCAGGGTCTTCCTCTGTGACGTAATGCCGGAAGGCGATACTGAAGTTAGTATGCGAGGGCAGGGGTTTAGTTGGTACAAATCGGGCGTGATGTCGAACTGAAGTCCGATATCTTATGAAGATTTTTCACCTCCAACAGAAAGCAAAAAGACCTTAAAATAGGTCAAACAAAATATATGTGGTATATGCTGTACGAACTGAAAGAGTCGGGAAAAGTAAGAAAGACCAACTTTATTGAATGAGGCTATACAACATTTCAGTATATTAAAAAACTTCTCCAAAAAATCTCCTTAGGATGCCACTCCAGAGGGTCTTTAAAGAGGCAAGATTGACTAAAACAATGCTACCTCTTGTATCCAACAGAACGTCTGGGTTTCTTGCATTGCTGGACGTAAGAGTGTAGAATCATGATAGGATCATTTTGAGTACGTTTACTTCTGGTTCTCTAGAATCTGTTTCGAGGATTTTAGCACTAATAAACCTAGTGGAAGAAACTCTTCTTTTAAAGCTTTTAAATTTGGTTGGATTAGATAAGCTTTCGGGTAAGGTCAGCCACGCATAGACCCTGTTAGATCCCAAGCGGCACGAGTTGAAGCTCCATAGTGTTGCAAGTCTACATAGAAGTAATCGTGGATCATGTAGTAGCTCAGCAACGATTTGATGTCATTTTTGGCGATCTTCACCTAACCCAGAGAAGAACACAATAGGCCTCCGAGTGTGCCTCTCTGTGCGATAAACATTTTTGAGTTTAGGAATTGTTGTCCAAGTACAAAGTTGGCCCATGAAATGTCTCTATTCGATGCCTTTTCTTAAGATGATATGACACTCTATAAGATATCTTGGAACAAAAGACGGTGGTTGAACCAGAGTAAACAAACGCAATGCTATGCCGCATTACACAGAGAAGTGCCTCTCTTGAATGCTTCTCTACAGCTCCGGCTATCTCTTTATGAGCCTTTTTCTACAGCTTTCAGTTCTCCCTTCTATTAGATCCCATCGTATATCGTATATGATGTCCCCTTAATTGAGAACGCAAGTTTAAAATTCCAAACGAATAACACTACTCGACACGAAAAATGCTCCTAAAAACAAAAGTATTGTTTAGACTAATGTTCGGCTGCTGAACACGAAACTGAAAATCAAAACATTGTCTTAAGAAGCGTTTTCGAAAAATCTTCGAAAAACACGTTTTCCCCTCTTATTTCAGTTTTGAGCACATATCTCGTAAACCAACCATCCGACTGAACACATGTGACCCGTCGTTCAGAAGGTAATTAACTAACCTTTCTAAGGATATATAGATTGTCTGACGGTGAAAGTTGTAAAAAAGTGAATTTTCGACCATTTTCAAAAATTATATGTTTTCGAATGGTTTTTTTATAGATAAAATAAATGGGCTCCTCTGGTTTTAAGATCTAATATGAAACATATATTATTTGAGCAAATATTAAGCCTAACATCAAAAGAATTGCAAGAAAAATGACAAAGTTATGATGCACGAACTGAAAACACCAACTTTTCATTTATTACACCGTGCGAAAAAATTTTTTTATTTTTCCGAGACCCATCCAAATGTTGATATAGACGTCAAACTAGAGGCCATTTATAATATCCGGGCATAGTCAGTTTTTCATTTTCTGACCCAAAAACCTTCTTAAAGGACTTAAAAATTTTAAGGATATACACATTTCAAATATTTTTTTAAATATATGCGATTGTGCAATGATGAAGAAATGGGTATCAAATAAAAGAGGAAAATTGTCTCCTTTTAACTAAATTTTCTATTTTGAACTTTCATTTCTTTAAATAAAATGTTTTTAAACTTTTGCTCTCATTAACGCCATTTCTAAGTCTTTCTCTATATTTGGTTCCGTTCGGAAATAATTTTCCTGTAAACAAAATTAGAGTCGGAGAATCGAGTGTTGATTAAATCATTCAATAACGCAGATCAAATGGTATTTATAATTTTTAATATATATTATAATTACATATATTTTCAAATTAAAACGAACGTAAATACAACCGAACCAACATTACCAACGCAAAAAAAATTTAACCCACAAAACTTTTGTAAAATCAGTCCAGATGCTGTTGGTTTTAAACATACCTAACACACATGTCTGATACATACATGTATGTATGTGTGTGTGTGTACATCCGCTCATACTCATCAAAAATAATAATTTCCCTTTAATGCCATAATTGTAATTAATGCCCAAAAACGAAGAAGAAATGTATGAAACAGAGAAATGAATGAATAATAATTTCTTTACAGCCGATTTCATGACCTCATAAATCATATTAAGAAAAAAAAGTTGTTGAATGCATATTCATACTTGAAGATGGTGGTAGTGTTATACACCCTACAATCGTCCATATAACAATGTGACAAAAAGGAAATATTTACCAAGGAGAGAAAAAAGTTTTGTGAAGTCGTTTTAATGAACGAACAAAGAGAAAGAGAGAGAAAACTCAAAACAAATTTTAAGTTATGTTCACAACTAAAAATACTAAAGTAAAAAAATGTATTGAATTCGTTGAAAAAGAAAAAATAACCGAATAAAAATTCAAATAAATTTTAAATTGTGTTCAGGATTCAGAGCCATTAAATGTGTCAAATGTATTACCACCAAAATCTTCTAAAATTTCTTCTTAGCATTTTTCCCACCTAAGAATTCTCCTAAAAGGCCAAGTATCTCCTAAATCTAGGAGGAAAACTCCTGATCTGGCAACACTGCTCCGATGTGTGTTAAGATTTTTCTTCCCCATTCAGACAGTGATGGTATTCTGATTTAGAAAAGTGTTTCAAAGACCACGTTGGGAGTGCTACAGTCTGTTTCCGATCTATAGATTTGGCTTCTGTGTCCAAAAGGCCTCTTAGGCCCAGTTCCTTTAAAGATATGTGATACGTACAGAAGAACTTGGAAGTATTTGATGTTATTGCTTCTTCTGGCTTTGGATCTTCAACCTAAGATCCCAAAGGGTTACTTGCAAGTAGTAAGAAAATAAGAGCTTCGTACTATGAAAGAAATAATGAAAGCATGAAGGCAATAGACACAATTTCAATTAAACCTCAGACAGTTCAGTAGATTTCTCAACGAGACTGCCAACCATCTGTCGGTTTCGGTCATCCAAAAGATATCGTTAGTGATTTTATTCTTTCGACCGCCTGTAGGGTACCACACCCAACCGAATTGCTAGCTTATTGTACGCTTTTAATTGTTTTACAAACGAAAATTAGAGCATGTAACGCTGCAGCATTAAATAATTAAACAATACCAACGGAAAGCAATGGAGCTCGCACTGGTCACACATGGGTTTAACAAAAGAAGAATTTTTCAGTTTTTAATAAAAATATTTCAATAATAGTTTTGCTGATTGTCTTAACTGTTAGATCCATCAAGAGCGATTAGCTTCATTAGAAATCATGGCAATTCCACTGCGACCGTCACACACGCCTAGAAACTTGACTATTTCGATTAGAGCTGCGCAGTGAGACATCTGCGCATTGCGTTCTGACAGGTCTTTGAAGTTCGCACTCGAGACGAGACGAGATGTGCTGTCGCGTCGTGCTGTTGCAATTTGACAAGTTAATTCCCGGCAATCCACTTCAATCGCAGCCAATCGAATTGACAATTAATGACGACGCCAAATGGCGCGTTTCACATCATTTCATTACTCGCCCATTCCATTTCATTGGATTCGCTTCCATTCGAGTTTTTACGACCTCGCTAACTGTTGGGCTGCCAGCCACAAGCTGCCGCGTAGGCCTTGTCGCTCAGGGCGCCTCGGAGCTAACCTTGTGAGCTGCTCCAGCGCAGCTGCCGGAACTCATCACCACAGCATTTTTCCATATTTTCGGAATTATCGGCGCTTCAAAAGTGCCTCAACTAAAGTGAGGCGACGCGTTGTTGTGTGTTGTTGCTGCGGCGCACGCACCCTTTTGCGTCATTGCTATGAATGTTGCTGTTGTTCGGCCAACTCTGCAATGACACGTTCACATAAACACAGCGTCGTCTGCCCTATAAATCTGAATATTTGCGGTTTTCCAACGCCAACAGCTGGTTTTCATCTGCACTTCCTTTCAGCTTTAATGCATTGTTGAAAGATTTTTCTTGAAAATTGCTTTCTTTCTGTGTAATTTTTCATACAATATTTGTAAATATTTTCATTTGCATTCATTTTGCAGCAGCTGTGCCCTTTCGAAAGCAAAACCAGAAGTAGAAAACGAAGCAGAAGAGCTCCAAAACAAGAAGAAGACGCAGCAATGACATAAAAGCCTTTCAAGTTCTTTTGAATTTTGTCTGCAGGCGAATAGCCTTCTTCGACTTCTTTTGCTGTCACGAATGTCGTGTCGTGTGCCGTTCAAGTTTTGTCGTTTGTTTTTGTTGCCGTTCTTGAGTGTCTTAGCTTCTTGCCCCCAAGTGATTGCTTACTTGTTGGTCGTTGTGCGGCACACTTGGCTCGAAAAAAAAGTGGCGCACCGAAGTGGGTGTCGCAGTGGCAGACATTCTGGCCAGAAAACGAGTTTTACTCGCTTCCAGTTTGTATGTTTTGACCCAATTATGCTTGACAGCAGTTTGTGGGTTTTATTGTTGCGCACTGAATTTTTACTTTTTTGACTGATTTTTCAATGTTCAACAAGCAGCAAGAAACGCTGTAATTGCAAAAAATATGCTTGAAGAACATTGACTTTCAACCAGAGAATCGCGTGAGTCAACGCTGCTGCAGCGCAGAAAATTGTCATTTCGTTTTGTGTATTTTCATAGCAACCAAACCTCAGTTGATTGTTTTGAGATGAAATCTTAACTCTTGCGCTATTTGATAGTCATGTGGACGTCTGAACCCTCTATGGTTTCAAGAATAAATATTTTTGTTGGTCCTTAATAAAGTTTGAAGTTTTGTGAATAATACAAAATTAATCAACTGTATATTTCAGTTTAGTAAAGAAGGTAGAAGTAGAAACATATTAGAGACATTTTTTATTTGCCTTTTTACTTCAATTCAAATAAATTTTTTTGGAATAATTTTAGCTGAAGTAAATGAAGAATTGGAATATGGTTTCAAGAATACATTTTTTTTCTTGGTCCTAAGAAAAGTTTGAAGTTTTGTAAATAAACAGAAATTAATCAACTGAATATTTAAGTTTAGTAAAGGAAGAAGAAGCAGAAACAAATTAGAGAAATTTTTATTTGACTTTGTATTTCAATTCAAATAAATTTTGTTTGAATAATTTCAGCTGAAATAAATGGAGAATTGGAATATGTTTCAAGAATACATATTTTTGTTGATCCTTAAAAAAGTTTGAAGTTTTGTAAATAATAAAAACTTAATCAACTGAATATTTAAGTTTAGTAAAGGAAGAAGAAGCAGAAAACTATTAGAGAAATTTTTTATTTGACGTTTTACTTCAATTCAAATAAATTTTTTTGGAATAATTTTAGCTGAAATAAATGAAGAATTGGAATATGGTTTCAAGAATACATTTTTTCTTAGTCCTAAGAGAAGTTTGAAGTTTAGTAAAGGAGGAAGAAGCAGAAAAAATAAAAAAAGTTTTATTTGACTTTTTACTTCAATTCAAATACATTTTTTTTCATAACTTTAGCTTAGCTTTTTTAGTAAATGAAGAATTGAATGAGCGCTGGCTTCTCATACCAGAGGCCCTAGGTTCGATTCCTAGCTCCAAGTTTGAAAGAGAAAACAGCCAACCGCCCTTCGGATTCAGCGTTAAACTCCAGGTACCCTCCCCCTTTCTCATGTAACATGTGTTGGAGAAAAAGTGTTGCATACACATTTCAAAAACAGGTGAAATATGTGGTATCACAATAGGCCTCCGACTGTGTCTCTTACAGAGGCAGCCACTAGAACCTAACGTTACCTAAATGAAGAAACATTCGTAGAGAATAGAAGAGGAAATATGGAGCTCGAACTTGCAATACTTCCACTGTTCTATCAGTAATTAAGGTTTTGGTTTGACCCTTTAACCTATTAGCGCCCATTCGACTGGCTTACATTAACCAGTTCTTTCATAAATTGGAAAAATTTCGAACTTTACCGCATGAACGAATGTTTTTTTTAATCTTTTTTCAGTGACTTTTTCATGTACAACATTGGACATAAAAAATCGATTCATAAACTTTCCTAATAAAAACTTGCAGGAAGAGCGTATGAAACAATTTAAAAGAAATACTCTCCCAAAGAGAATGCTAGAGAGGAAAGTAAATGAACAGAAAACCCACAAACATTTGCAAGCAAGGAGCTTCGACAACTGTCAATTCAATGATTGTTAAAAATAAACAATTGGGAAAGTTGAGAAAAATAACGTAGCATTTTATGGCTTTTTTTTAACCATTTTAACCATTTGGGATATGGCAACCGCATTTGCCACTTTGCCAATTTTCCCTTTCTCTATAATATTTGAAATTGAAAATCGCCATAAAATTTCGAAGAACAAATAAATTTGTTTTGTTGATGCGACAGTTTGACAGCTGATATCTTTTTTCATGAGTTGAACATTCTGGCAAGTAAAACTTTTAGCAGCAGACATTTTATGCTCTTATTTCTGCTCTCTCTTGCAAGTTTTTTGAGTTCGTAACGCATTTTCCTTCCTTGAGCCAAATCAACAAAGCCACATGATTTTGAAAAATTGAAGGAATTTGTTGCACAATCTAATTTATAAATAAACCAGTGCTTTGTCATCAGATAAAAAACCTAGTCGAATAATACTTTTAACAAACAAATTTCTATTCTATTAATCACAATTTTTCGAAAATCTCCAAAGTGTATAAAAAAAACTAAAATATAGCAACAATTCCAACAATTTCAATTTTAAACACAAAATTCAAATGACATAATTTGTGTCACCAAAGGCTGCAAAACTCATCTAAATTATTTGAGCGTCGCAGTAATTACTGGAAAAAAATACTTAAAGACCGCACATCTTAATCCGCTCAACTGACATTAAAATTCCGCGAATTCCATCACATAAATTTCATTATATTGATGACATATGAAAGCGCGTAGGGGCGCAGTTTTCAAACGATTAGAAAAATATATATTTATGGATCTGTGACATATTGTCACAAGGCAAATAATAGGCCAAACAAATCCAATTAACTGAACCAATGTGCGCTGCATACAAGCGCGAGATAACATTGGGTCTCCCATCGTACGTATTCGGTGGATCTGCATCAATGAAATTATAATGAAATGACTCAGATTGATAATGAAAATGAATCATAGTAGATGGCAACCGAATATGTGACGCACATAAGATCTGTATTTCATTTAATAGCGTCAGACAAAATGCGAAATGTTTGAATACAAATGTGATAAAAACAGCTGTACAAAAAATTGAAATGACAAACAAAATACAACAACAAAATCAGCATAGAGACCAGACTAGAGACAAGAATATTGTGTAATCTATAACAGGTGGTCGATAGGCAAAAAGACATATTGACGTATATTGACACACGAGTATTTCAAACTGATCTCTATGCCATACTGAAGAACAAAAATTACTAGAGAATGCATCCAAAGAATTAAGTTTGCAATACTTTTGGATTGTCTGTAAAAAAGTCCCTTCGAAAAATCCTCCTCGAACGATACAAATAACTTCTTAATTCATTCATAAACAGGGTCGTACTGGTCTGGATAACTGGTCATGAGAACCATGAGGGCAATGGGAGAGTAGTTATAAAGGGTGACCAAAGACTAAAACAAAAAAAAAAATAAAAAATTAAATAAATAAAATTAAACTACACTACAATGCACAACATTTAATAAAATCATTTCTGTTTCTTCTTCTATATGCAAGTACATTTTTTATACATCAATGACTTTTGTTTACTAAAGAGCTGCACAAAATTTCTATTTGGCACACTTCACTACTGCACAATACTGTCAAGTACTGTACTTCAGTGTCGCAATGACAGCAAAATCAAATGCTCAATAGTTCTATTCTGCAACAAAGCAAGCACTGCCTCATTCCAAAACCTTTTCGCTACAGCAGCGACAGTGCTTGTGTTCTGTTGCGAAAGAAAACATCAAAACAGAAAGCTATAATGAGGTTAAGTAACGGTAAATCATAGCAAGCAAACTGAGTGAAGTAGAACTTCTACTTCACACCGTGTGAAGCAGAACTTCTACATCACACCGTGTGAAACAGAACTTCTACTTCACAACGAGTGCAACAGACTTAAATAAATATCGAAAAAACATGTTTTAAACCTGCGTTTTTCTTACATTAATGTTGTTGTAATGCTTGAAATGCAGCCCAGATTTCATACAAAATACCAAAAACAAACATCAGCTACTGCGATCGTGCAAAACAAAACACCGTATGCTTGAAAATGTTCTACTTCAGTGCTGCACTTCCGTGTTGTTCCACTGCAGTATTGTTCTACTTCAGTGTTGTTCTATTCCAGTGTTGTTCTACTTCAATGTTGTTCTACTTCAGTGTTGTTCTACTTCAATGTTGTTCTACTTCAGTGTTGTTCTATACTTCAAGGTGCTTGAAGTTCTATTGTCGTTTCGTGCCGTATTTGTATGAATATCAAAAGCTTCCTTCACTGCAGTGCTTGTTTTGTAGTGAAAGTGAAGAAGAGCGACAGTATTTGAAAGCACAGCGATGGCTTGCAAGTCATTTTTATTATGCTTGCGCCGCTCTTTATTGTTTACAAACAGTCTCGTCAATATTATTGCACAACATTGTCTGAGTGGTACACGAATAATTGTCATTTCATTGAAATCATTTGCCAGCAAATTACCCAAAGAATTCTTCAACTAGCTAAACAATGTTCGTCAATGAGAAATGAAGCTGCAACTGACCGCTCGAAGATTTATTGTAAACATAAAAGTTGAAAGCGTACGGACTGCAGCAAGATTGCACTTGGTGCAATTTTCCAGACGCCAATCTACCCCCTCTCCTTTCTTTCATTTTACACTCAACCCAACCATATTTGCCCAACAATCTCGAGACAAAAACCAAAAGCCAACGCCAATTCTCTGCAAATTTATTAACACAAATTGTACGCGTTGCATGCCAATTTCACATATTATTTATATACATTTTTTAGTAATTTTTTTTTCGTTTTCACTATGATTTGTTATTGTATTTACATAGATTCGTTTGGCGCTCGCTCGCTTTAATTTATAGGCCGCAAATGGTTCACTGATGTGGCTTGTTGCATGGGCGAAAACATTTCAAATTTTCCAACAGCAATTACAACCAAAACCAGTGTAATTGGCACAAAAGTAGAGCAAAAAAAGTTTAGGTGTTTAATTTTCATATTAAATAATAAAATGTTGAATTGAATTTTTTCAAAAAAAAATTTCAATTATTACTAACAAGAGATGCGTTTGGGAGGCACGGAGACACAGAGCGCCAAATGAACATGTCGCGCACGTGTTGATTTAATTTTTGCTTTGGTAATGACCCAAATTTATTAACGCCTAATGGTTGTTTAATTATTAGACAACAACAACAACAACAACAAAAACCGCTAAAGCAACATCAATAACACAAGTGGCAACAGCAAACACAACTGGCAGCAGCCACCGTCACAGCCGGTTAGATACCAGTTGGTATAGTCGCAACAACAATAACAACAACAAATGACAAAAACAACAACAATCATAACGAAATGCGGGTCAGTATAACGAAAACATTAAATAAGTAAATAGGGGAAGTGAAGAGCAAAAAAAAAAACGCGCGACATGCCGCACACAGTGAGCTGCAAACAGTGAGCAATGGAAAACGGCCGACAACAACAACTCATCCAATGTAAATAGACAATCAATGCCCGAACCAAAACTAACCTGTTCGCACTGACGCAGCGGCAAAATTAAATATTTACGTGTAATTGATTTTTTAAATAATTCCGCGCGCGCAAACACAAATATCAATGCGCGGCGGAACGATCCAGCTGTTTGTTTAGGTTTGTTACTTAGTCTGTGTGTTTATTCTGGCGCTTCCACGCGTTCGGCTTAATTGATGGCAATTAATTGTGTGTCGTGTACGGGAGAGCGCCAGGCGCCGGGTGCAGGGGGTACGCACCATCAGACACGAACGTCAATTGCAAAGGTCAATGTTTCATAATCTATTTTGACTTGGGGTAGTTTTATCTATGGGTCGGCGTCAATTTATGGCCGACTTGGCCATCACACTACTAAACAACTCGCAGGATGTCCCGAAGTTCGAACAGCTGCTTACAGTGCTGGTGGAAAAGCGAAGGTCGTGATGAAACTTAATTCCAATTCGAATTCCAATTCGAATTCCAATTCAAAAATGAATTGTATTATTTTCTTACTTGAAAAAGAAAGGTAAGGTTGAGCTTTATTATAAGATTTAAAGAATTATTTAGAATTATTTATCTTCGTACATGAAATAGTATGTTTAGGTTGAGCTGAATTACACAGCACAACAAAAAACACTTTTTTTCTGTTGCATGGAGTTTTTCTACTGTTTCTTACTAATTTGGGTGCGCTGATTTCGAATCTATCCTCAGATTATTTCTAGCAGCTCTAGTTAGTGAAATATAGGTACCGTGTCATTTTTTCAGTTTTTCCTCTACTTTTCCCATGTTCGTAATTTCTAAACTAAAAAACCGATTGACATGATTTTCACCTTATCAGATTAACAACACCGCAAAGTCGGAAAATATGGAATTTTAAGGCGTTTTTTTTTATGGTCAAAAACATACAAATTTTTTGTAAAACAATTAACGAGTTAGGTATAAAACGAAAGCGGAAACATAAAATAATACAACACAGCAAAATTTTTTGGCTTAAGTCACATTATCAACGAAACAATAGCAAAAATGTACCATAGTCATTTTCATCATTTTTCAAACGTTTTCCTTTAAAAACTAAGAGCCTCAAAATATGCAAAGTTTTTAATTTTTTTTTTTTGTTTCAAGCAATTCAAAATATTTTTGTTTTTGCTTGTATTCCAAACTATAAATGGAACATAACATATAAAATAGCATATCTTAAGGCTCCCAACTTTTTAAGGAAAAAGTATGAAAAGTGATGAAAATGGTTATGATACATTTTTGCTATTATTTCTTTCGATGCGAATGTGTATTTCGCCAAATAATTTGTCTGTGTTGTCTTGCTTGATGTCTCTTCTTAAGATATTCATGTACTTCGTAACTTGATTTATGAAACATCTGTACAATTTTTGCCATCAGAATTTCCATCAATATTTTCCTACTTTGAAACCTTATTACCACGCCCATTTAGAACGCATAAATGATGTCAGAAAAGATGGCGTGAAATGTTGTGAGAGTAACGATATCATGTCGATAGGATTATTGGTTCAGAAATTACATTCGAAAACGAGAAAAAACCGAGGAAAATTCGAAAAAGTGACACGCCTATTTTTTGCGAAAACTAGAGCTGTTACATAAAAACGGAGTATGGTTTTGAAAACAGCGTGGAAAAACGATTCAGATTCATGTAAAAAACTCCATGCAACAGACATGCTGTTGTGCAGTGTTATAGAATGTATAGGATTGTTTTCGTACTTGAAAAAGTAAGGTTAGGTTGAGCTGAATTATAGACTGTATAGGATTGTTGTCGTACTTGAAAAAGTAAGGTTAGGTTGAGCTGCATTATAGACTGTATAGGATTGTTTTCGTACTCGAAAAAGTAATGTTAGGTTGAGCTGAATTATAGAATGTATAGGCTTGTTTTCGTAGTTGAAAAAGTAAGGTTGGGTTGAGCTGAATTATAGAATGTATAGGATTGTTTTCGTACTTGAAAAAGTATGGTTAGGTTGAGCTGAATTATAGAATGTATAGGATTGTTTTCGTACTTGAAAAAGTAAGGTTAGGTTGAGCTGAATTATAGAATGTATAGGATTGTTTTCGTACTTGAAAAAGTATGGTTAGGTTGAGCTGAATTACAGAATGTATAGGATTGTTTTCGTACTTGAAAAAGTAAGGTTAGGTTGAGCTGAATTATATACTGTATAGGATTGTTTTCGTACTTGTAAAGTAAGGTTAGGTTGAGCTGAATTATAGAATGGATATATATAGGATTATTTAGTAGTTTAGTAGTCGTTTAGTACAGTAAGTAAGTAAGGTTGAACTCAATTATAGAGTTTACTTATATAATTATCTTGGGTTATGAAAAAGTAAGGTCAGATTGAGCTGAATTGTGTGATGTATAGGACTGTTTTCATAATTCAAAATGTAAGGTTAGGTTGAGCTGAGTTGATTTGAGTTGTACAAAAAAGATGCGCTTCAGTTTCTTTGAACTGATGTACACATTTCTGGTACTTAAAATTTTGAAATTTTGAATCAACATACTCGTATGTTGATTAAATTTGCATGCAAATTAAGTTTATGTCAGATTAGGAAAGACAAGGGCCCTCCAAGGCCCATTATCATCTTGTGTTCGGTGTAAACTGAAACCAACCTGAGCGTCAAATGAATCTGTTACTGTTACCCATTTATCTGTCTGCTACTGTTACCCATTAGTGATCTGTCAACAATGAACTTTAGCAACACTGTTTACTTTATCAAAGTGTGTGAACCGTTCTATCTGAACTCTGGGAGGCACATCCTGGCTTTGTCTACAGAGGGATTCCATCACCAAAACGTTGATAGCCGAGTGGTTTTGCCCATAAATTCCCATAATTCGTATCATAGTTGCAGTATCAGATGTAATCCACTCATAAACTATTCCCTTCCTAGAACTTAAGGTTGGCGGAACCCCAGGTTGTCTAAGCCACACTAACTTTTTAATCAGTATTGGTCTATGATCAATGATCTGTTTAGAAATTTGTGGAGCTAATCAAACTTTCGTGCTAATTGAAAGAATCCCTGTTAACTACATAATTAATTATAATTAATTAATTATAATTAATTATAATCATTAACTTGCGTTCTTTCTAGTGTTAAAGCTGAACAACGTTCTCCATATAGAAATAATATTATAGTAATCAGAGAAAAATTGAAAAATTCATTCACAATAGAAACAAAATGCATAAATGCAAATGTAAAAAACGAAGGTCAATATCGGCTGTCGGGTTTGTGTTGGCGTTTCCGAGTCACGTCTCGCTGGCCATTTAGTAGTTTCCGCCCACATTATGCGATCTTGCATCAGAACACTTTATGTTCATATCACTTAAGCATGAGTGAAGCGATTTTTTAAATTCAAAAATCTTTGGATTGCTTAAGCGGCAAAATGTACTCAAATATATTTTCCATTTCCATAAGTTCTGTGCTCGATTGCTAAAATTATTAACTCAACTTGTGTTAAGTGTAAAAGCGTGTTGCTTGCGCCACAGGCGTTTGGAACTGTCAATGAAGCACAGGCAGCTGCACGTCCGCACACATACACACACACACACAAACACACACAGACTTGAGAATATTGACGGACACACGCCATCACTCACTCACTCGCTGTCTTACATGTTCGATTTGAACTTTTTCATTGACAGCCTCCATCCATCCATCTCTCCTACGCGTATTTAGTCCATTTTGACTGGCTCATCTCTTTTCGATTTTGGCTTTTCGCTGTTGCCACTTTGCGCGCCGTAAACACTTCGGCATAAAAGGTGAAAGACCGTTAATGTAAGCGTGTGCGCACGGTGACTGCTGGAAATCAACGCCGAAAACCAGATCTTGCTTGCTCCAATTCCATGTGAGCAGCAACACGCGCCGCTTTTCACTTTCGCAAAAATTGCGAAAAATTTCAATTGTTTATTGAACGAGTGCGAATTTGTGCAGACCACAAGTGGCCGTATGTGCGATTAAGTGTGTGTGTGTGTGTGAGTGTGTGTGTGTATGGCTAAGGAGAGGTCATCGGTGATTTAAAGCGGGCGTTGCTTACGGTGGGTGAGTGCTGATCGGCGCATCTGGCAGCCGATAAGCGAGCAGCGCAAGTCATTTATCATTGCTGGCTTTTTTATGTATGTGGCAAAAGCAAAAACCAGTGGATAGAAGACTGCTTTGGGTTGACTAACCACATATAGTACAGTAAATAGGTATATTTTACTAAAAAAAAATACTTAATGGCTGAAATTTTGAGGGTATGTTCGGGGGCATGTCCTGAGTCTAAAACTGAGTTTTCGTATTCGAGGGGGTGGGGGAAGATACTACCCCCTGCTTATTTAGGGGTGAGTTCGTTTTAATTCCATATCTCCGGTGCTATTGCTCGTACCGACAAGTCCGAGGGATCAAATTTGTGGGGAATAAAATTATCTATCTAATGATAATAAAATCGAGGTCATAGGTCGATTAGGTGAATCACAATGGCCGGTCAAAGGTCAAAAGTGAGGGATAGTTTTTGTTTTTCGTGAATACCGTGAAACCGGTAAGTTTTTCGCATACTGCTTCAATACCATTTTAAAGTACTTGAAATTACCTACAAAATGAGTGCTCAAACACTCATCTACTATAAATAGTTTGCCGTCAATCCAACGACCAAGTTGACCGCGCGCGCCGATGTTGAGCCGCGCAAGTTACGTCACAGGCAATGTCCAGCGATAAGAGCAGACTCTCGACATTGCCAGTGCCCAACCGAAACCTCAAGATAAACTGGGAAACATAAAACCTCCCAAACAGTCCCGATATTGTAAACCATCCAAACAGTCGTAAATCAACTGATAAGAGATGTTTGGGTGCGTAGTAAAAGGGACTGTTAAAAATAGATAAGCAACAATTATGTATATTAAGATAAGGATTATTGAGCTAGCACTTAAGATGATATTTGAAAAATAAAACAGAACATATTTGAGCTCTGAAGAGACCAGACGTGTTTCAATACGAAAAATATAATTGGCGCAGTCGGTAAACCCTACCGAATTCAAAGATTTTTATTGAACTGAAGTTCAAATCGAGAAAAATCACGAATTTGAAAATAAGGACAAGTGATCCGAAGATCCTGTCGTAACATTGAAATTAACGAGAGTACGAATCCCAAGATCGTAACTCAAAAGTGAAGTGAAGTGAATCGATTAAGATCCTGACACAATCACGACGAAGATCAGAACGAGAAACTGAGGGAAGAAGGCGAACAGGTTATGCCAAAAACACAAAAAAGCAAACCTGCAACTTTAAAACCATATACCATACCCGAAGAAGCGACAGAAGACGAGATGGCCCTTTCGATACCAGCGTCGGAGCTCCTGAAGGAGGCATCCAGGATAAGGGAATTCAACGGAAGCGGTGACTACAGTCTGACGTCTTTCATAAGGGAAGTGGACCAAATTCTTCCCCTCTTTGAAACCAACCCCAGCATGAAGGAATTCGTGTTTAGACGATACGTCACCACAAAGATCCAAGGAGCGGCACTCAACGCGGTCCAGACTTTAGACGCTAACGCCTCATGGACGGACATCAAAGCGGAGCTGATCCATTCCTTCGGAATTCGGGAGAGCTACTTGAGCCTCCATCACCAAGCCTTCACGACAAAGCAGTATAACGTAAGTCAATATTTTAATAACCTTAAGTGTATACTAGATAAGCTAAATATGAAATTTGAATTCGACTTAGAAAAGCCAAGTGAGTTTTCTCCTAAGGCTAATGAGAAGATAATTTTAAAAACGTTTTTAAATGGAATTCATCCAAATTTAGCTAGCATAATAATTTCACGTAATATCGTAACTTTAAGAGATGCTTATTATATCTTAGAAGAATCAAATATGATTCAGAAATATACACACCATAAACATAAGGAACAAAGTGTTAACGAGTTATATGGAAATAATAATCAAAATTTAAATCAATCAGGTCAATTTAGAAATAATCAAAACTATTCAAATTATTCAAGAGACTCAAATCAGTCAAGTCAATTTCGGTCAAATAACTTTAATAACAATCAGTCAGGTCAGTTTAGACAAAATTCCAATCAGTCAAGTAATTTTCGACCAAATTACAACCAATCAAATCAATTTAGGCAGAACTATACAAATCAGTCAAATCAATTTCGGCAAAATTATCCAAATCAATCTAACCAGTTCCGACATAACCGACCTGAACCGATGGAAATTGACCACTGCGAACAGTCAAATTTTCAATCGACGGGCTAACAACGAATCTACCGATAGTATTATTAACGATTGGAACCCAAAAAATAAAATGTTTAATAGATACGGGATCCACAACTAGCCTTTTAGATAAAAACAAATTGTTAAATTATAAAAGAAACAGTTTACAACGGAAGATATATTTTAATACACTAAATGGCCAAACTGCTATAGACACGGAAATAATTACAGAACTTCCGCTGGAATTTAATGAAAATAACCTAATGTGTTGGAAAATAACAACATTTATTAATAAAAATTTTGATGCCCTTGTAGGCCAAAATATCCTAAAAGCCCTTAATGCGGTAATAAACTTAAAAGAAGAATACTTAGAAATAAATAATAACAAAATAAAATTTTTAAATGCATGTCCTTTTGAGTATAACAATATTCACACACTAGAAGAAGGAGAAAACAAACTACAAGATTTAATCAGAGAGGACATGAACAATGAGGAAAAAAGTAAATTAAAAACACTTTTAAATAATAATAAAAATGTATTTTACCATGAAGGAGAACAATTATCCCATACTCATGAAATTCAACATGAGATAGTAACAAAATCTGAAAGACCAATATATTGTAAAATATACAGATATCCCCAAATTCACGAGGAAGAGATTAGCAATCAAATAAATGATATGTTAAGACAGGGAATAATTAAAGAAAGCAATTCACCATACAACTCACCTCTTTGGATAGTTCCTAAGAAGCTAGACAATTCGGGAAAGAAAAAATGGCGAATAGTCATTGATTATAGAAAACTGAATGAAGACACCATCGACGACAAATTTCCTATACCCAATATTGAGACTATTTTAGACAAACTTGGTAGAGCACAATATTTTACAACACTTGATCCAGCTAAAGGTTTCCACCAGGTTAACATAAACGAAATAGATCGACCAAAGACAGCTTTCTCAACCCCTCAAGGACATTACGAATTTATAAGAATGCCGTTTGGATTGAAAAACGCACCCGCAACTTTTCAAAGGCTAATGAACTCTGTGCTTAGGGAATACATAAATAAGATATGTGTTGTATATTTAGACGACATTTTAATCTTCAGCTCAAGTCTCGAAGAACACACACAAAATGTACAGAAAATACTAACGAAATTACATGAACACAATTTAAAAATACAAATAGATAAGTGCAAATTTTTTGCAAAATCAACAGAATATCTTGGTCACACTTTAACTGTGGACGGTATAAAACCCAATCTAGATAAAATAAAAAATATTCAAAATTTAAAATTACCTACTACAGTTAAACAAATAAAATCATTCTTAGGTATAACTGGTTACTATAGAAAGTTTGTTAAAGACTACGCAAATGTAGCCTCTGAACTAACAAAATACCTCAAAAAAGGGATGAAAATAAACACAAACGATTCTAATTACATAAACTCTTTTGAAAAATTAAAATCACTTTTAATAAACCCACCAATTCTAAAATATCCCGATTATAAAAAGACTTTTTGCATTGCAACTGACGCCAGCGATTTTGCCATAGGCGCAGTATTAACTCAAGAAAACCATCCTATAAGTTATGCCAGTAGGACTCTGAATGATCATGAAAGAAGGTACTCCACCACAGAAAAAGAATTATTAGCTATAGTATGGGCAGTTAATTATTTTAGACCATATATTTACGGCAGACCTTTTGACCTCCTAACCGATCACCAACCTCTTAAATGGTTGCAAGCTAAACATAAAGGGAAGGACATTAATCCCAGACTTCAACGATGGCTTTTAAAATTAGGAGAATACAATATAAATATCAACTATTTAAAAGGAAAATACAACAACGTAGCAGACTTTTTAAGCCGAATAAATTCAGAAACAGGTGAAATTAATGCAGTAGAAGACGGAATTACGATCAAAACTGACGCAACTATCCACTCTCAAGAGGAGGAACTAAACGATCATTTTCCTATACTTCATACTATTGTCAATCGTTTTAAAACCCAAATAATTTTAACAAATAATAAAACAAAAGAAATCGAAACATTTTTGAATAAAACAAAAATATATCTCAATTCTAATGACATTGAAAATAACAGTATAATAAATATTTGTCGAAAGTATTTAAATACTGGAAAAGTAGGCATTTATTCGGATCTCAGCGAACATCAATACAACATCGTTCAACAAGAATTAATTAAAAACTTTGGTAATCAAATTAAATTTGTAAAATGTGAATTTCATGCCAAAGACATGAAAACTGAAGAAGAAACTTATAAACAAATAGCAAATTTTCATAAAAATGAAACTGGACATGCAGACATAAACGAAAACTACGCGAGTTTGAAAAACCTTATCTATTTTCAAAATTTAAAACTACTTATTCAAAAATTCATAAATAATTGTGATACTTGCAATAGGGCCAAATACGATAGGAAACCAATTAAACCAAAATTCCACTTGACAGAAACCCCTTCAGATACAAATGAAATCGTACATGCCGATACGTACACAAATTCAAGAACACATTATATAACATTCATTGACAGGTTTTCAAAACATGCCTTAGCCTTTAATTTAGAAGATAGAAACAGCGTAACACTGATAGAAAAGATAAGAATGTACTTTTCAGTTATGGGAAAACCAAAATTATTAATCCTAGATAATGAATTCAACTCAATTAATATCAAAGATTTCCTTAAACAAGAAAATATAGAAGTTCATTACACTAAACCAAATAGCCATACTGGAAATTCTGACATTGAAAGATTTCACAGTACATTGAGTGAGAAAATTAGAATATTAGGAATCGAAAACCCGAAACTCTCAGCAGCAGAAAAAGTATTTAAAAGTGTTGAATGGTACAACAAATCATTTCATACTACCATAAAAACTCGTCCAATTGATATAATACTAGGAAAAGCAGACAAACAAATGGTAAAAGAAAATATTATAAAAATGAAACAGCAAATAATGAACACAAGAAATAATAATAGAGAAAATTTTGAAAATTCCAAGGAAGAGGGATACGTAAAGAATTACAAAGCATTACGCCACAAAACCGAACCTAGATTTAGAAAACTTAAATTAGAAAATATACACCCAACAAACATTAAAAGATCAACAAAATTTTTAGATCAAATGGATTCTGCTCGGTATAACACTGGCACTGCTGCTTTCAACAACGATAGCAACATTGGACATTCAACCCATTCATGAAGAAAACGGCTATGTGGAAATCAGCAGTGAATCAAGAGAAATAGTTGTTTCAACGAACCTAATAGTTCATGTAGTTGACCCTCACGAAATACTACTACTAATTAATAACCTTACTTATAACACAAACGTACTTATTAAACCACATCGCGATCTAATTTTAAATGAACTAGAAATATTAAAGACTAAAGTAAAAACCTTAATTCCGAAACCAATCTTCAGTAGAAATAGGAGGGGTTTGATAAATTTTGTCGGCACCGCTTACAAATATTTGTTTGGTACAATGGACGACAATGACCGGAAGGATATTGAGGATCATTTAAAAACTGTTGATACCAACCTTCACAACTCTATAACAAATCTAAATCAACAAATCAAAGTTAACGACTATTTTGAAAAAACATTTAAATATTTAAAAAATATGATGGAGAATGACAGACGAACAATACAGGCATACATAAATGCAACACAGAAAACAATTAAAGATGCACTGTCAAACAATTTCTTTACCGAACAAATTCTACGAATTAACATATTAAAAGAAAAAATTGATCACATTCAAGATAGCATTGTCTCAGCAAGAAGTGGGTTGTTGCATCCAGGTATATTAACCAATGAGGAAGTTGACATGTATAATATCGACCTGCATAAACTAACACACTTAAAAATATGTGCGATTGAGTACGCACAGAAACTACTTCTCCTTATTATTAAAGTGCCGAAAGATTTTGAAAAAATACAATTAAAACATATATATCCTATAACAAACAACCAAAAGTGGGAGATAGAACACAATTCAGAAATAGTTTTTACATATAAAAACAAAACATATACATACGAAGAAAGTAAAACTTTAAACGAATTCAAAATATCGAAACATTGCATTTATACGCAAACTTGTAAATTAATTAGAAATAATATCAGTGAGGTTGCGGTAATTGATGAAGAAACATTATTGTTAAAAAACTTTAAAGATGTCAAGTTATATCAAAATTGTGATGACAGACAAATAATATTGAAAGGTAATTACCTAATTCACTATCATAACTGTTCAATGAAAATAATGGAATACTCGTACTCAAACACGAAGAGTTTCTTTCAACAAAGATTTTACTTTCCAAACGTCGAAGTACAAAATTTCTCACAAAAGTTAACATTCGATGAAATTGTACTCAATAACATTGAAAATATTAAAGAAATAAAAGAATTGCAATACCACAAAAAAGTGATATATTCTGTCTCGACACTTATGATAATTTTAATCACTGCTGCCATTATAACAATAATAATCTTGCTAAAGAAGCAAAGAAAAATGAAAATCGAATTTGTAAACAAAACCCAGGAGTGTTTTGAGTTAAAGAGGGGAGAAGTTACGTCACAGGCAATGTCCAGCGATAAGAGCAGACTCTCGACATTGCCAGTGCCCAACCGAAACCTCAAGATAAACTGGGAAACATAAAACCTCCCAAACAGTCCCGATATTGTAAACCATCCAAACAGTCGTAAATCAACTGATAAGAGATGTTTGGGTGCGTAGTAAAAGGGACTGTTAAAAATAGATAAGCAACAATTATGTATATTAAGATAAGGATTATTGAGCTAGCACTTAAGATGATATTTGAAAAATAAAACAGAACATATTTGAGCTCTGAAGAGACCAGAAGTGTTTCAATACGAAAAATATAATTCGCACGGCGCGAGAAGTACTCATTGCGCATACATTGCACTCTCTACGTGCTCGCACGTACAGCGCGCGCGGTCAACATCGGCGCGCGCGGTCAACTTGGTCGTTGGATTGACGGCAAACTATTTGTAGTAGATGAGTGTTCGAGCACTCATTTTGTAGGTAATTTCAATTACTTTAAAATGGTATTGAAGCAGTATGCGAAAAACTTACCGGTTTCACGGTATTCACGAAAAACAAAAACTATCCCTCACTTTTGACCTTTGACCGGCCATTGTGATTCACCTAATCGACCTATGACCTCGATTTTATTATCACTAGATAGATAATTTTATTCCCCACAAATTTGATCCCTCGGACTTGTCGGTACGAGCAATAGCACCGGAGATAAGGAGTTAAAACGAGCTCACCCCTAAATAAGCAGGGGGTAGTATCTTCCCCCACCCCCTCGAATACGAAAACTCAGTTTTAGACTCAGGACATGCCCCCGAACACACCCTCAAAATTTCAGCCATTAAGTATTTTTTTTTAGTAAATGTGATTTATTTGTCTCTATTTACTGTACTAATATGATTTGATTCGAGCATTAGTGATGTAAAATTTAGTCCAATCTGGATCGATTTTTTCGATTAAATTTCGGTTTCTGATTTCTGATCTGTCATATACAGCGACAAACAAAATGAAGAAAGTATTTGAAGTTTCATAATGGTTTAGTAATAACTAAGTAACTATGAACTGGAAACTGGTTACCTTTCTTCACTCGATAGAATTTATATAGTAGATACTGTCACAATACTATGAATGTAATAATCTTCTTTATGAGAGCAACATGGCAAATTCCCAAACTTTGTTATTAATAAACTTATATAAAGTAACCGGATTGGAAACCCGACTACTACACCGGAAGTAAAAGTTTACCTATGTTTTATCATGCATTACTTGTGAAGAAACATGTTTGATTTAAAATTTTCAATGCCAATTTTTGTTAAAAATTAATCATTGATTACAAACCCGGTTACTTCTTGTGAAAAGGAAAAGTAATATTATTATATTATAAATTGTCTATGAAAATAACATGTGCGATTTAAACCTTCAATGTTAGTGTGTGTTAAAACTTTACCATTGACCGCAATCCCGATTACTTTGTGGCAAAAGATACTACAATACTGTGACATATAATTCATATGTAAAAACTAGGTACAGTTTTAAAATTTTGATATAAAGCAGCAGAAGAAAACCGGTGACTATAAACCTGATTATTTTATTATAAGTGACTGTAAATGAATACATTATTATTTTAATAATACCACAGTTCTATGTAATACAATTTTTCTAAAAAAAATTCATCATATTTTAATAGCTGCTTATAAACTAATAGCTACAAAGGAACCATTTACTGAAAACCCGATTACTTTCTACATGTAGAATGTGCATGTGAATGTAGAAAAATACTTTAAACATTTCTTTGTGAGAGAAGTAGACTAATTTTATACTTTTAATATTACTTTAATTGTTTGAAGTAATTGTTTTAAAGTAATCAGTGACCATAAACCCAATTACTTTTTTGAGAAATAATGCCGCAGACCTATATAATACAATTTTTCTAAAAAAAAATCATCAGAATTTAATATCTGTTTATCACCAAATAGTTTTAAATTAACCATTCACTGAAAACCCGATTACTTTCTACATGTGAATGTAGAAATATACTTTACACATTTCTTTGTGAGAGAAATAGACTAATTTTAAATTTTTAATGTTACTTTAATTGTTTGAAGTAATTGTTTTAATAATTAAGTAATTGTTTACTTTAATTGTTTGAAGTAATTGTTTTAAAGTAATCATTGACCATAAACCCAATTACTTTTTTGAGAAATAATGCCGCAGACCTATATAATACAGTTTTTCTAGAAAACATTAATGAGCTTTTAATATCTGTTTATCACCAAATAGTTTTAAATTAACCATTCACTGAAAACCCGATTACTCTATCACATGTGAATAAAAAAAATATACTTTACACATTTCTTTGTGAGCGAAGTTTGAGTAATTTTGAAAATTCAATGCTACTTTCATTCTTTAAAGTAATCATCGTCTATAAACCCGGTTACTTTTTTAAATAATACCACAGTCCTACATAATACAATTTGTCTAGAAGAAATCCACCAGATTTTAATATCTGTTTATAAACTAATAGTTATAAAGTAACCATTTACTGAAAACTCGATTACTTTATCACAAATGGATGTAAATTCTATTCTAAATATTTCTTTGT
Source organism: Melieria omissa (assembly GCA_963971225.1). Taxonomy (NCBI): domain Eukaryota; kingdom Metazoa; phylum Arthropoda; class Insecta; order Diptera; family Ulidiidae; genus Melieria; species Melieria omissa. The sequence continues at coordinate 55,738,359 of OZ020267.1, read as the reverse complement.
ATGAGAATTATGTATTAGTTGAAAACTTTAATATTACGATATTAATGAAAACTAACCGCTTACTCTAAACCCGATTACTTGTGGAAAAGTTTCACTATATAAAATAATCGTTACAAAAGAGCAAATGTTCCATTTAAAAGGTATTGCATTGAGATTTACAAATTTTGATCTTAATTTACTGTTGAAAGATTGCAGCAAACTCTAATAGAAACCCGATTATTTTTTTGTCAATTGATGGAAACTTAAACTATTCTTTCTGACTTTTTGTCACCACTATTACTGCATGAATAATTCGCGTTAAAAAACCGCCCAAACTGGATAGTCAAACTGCTTCATTGGCAACTCGATAAAAATATTTTCCAGTCCACTCAGCGCGCCAGCAATTCCCAATAGCAATCAGACTTCTGGAAACATTACAATCTCAAACAACAGAAATACCCAATGACTTTACTAAATACCGCATTCGGTTATAATCGATTCGATGAGCCGCCAATTCCCAGTAAAATTAGAATGCAAATTCCGAAAATAACCCCCCACAAGCGAAGCAATTTCCCGCCGCCTCTCGCCACCAAACACAGACGACAAGCAACGAGGCGCGACATAAAAATTGCTGACACATTCTCGCAAATTGTCGACGTATGGTCACATTATGATGAAATTTTTCGTACACATGTCTCGCTCGACTAGACGGAAGTTGGAGCGTAGCTAATGCGACAATTTGCTCTGAATCAACCAAATATAAAAAACATGAATTTCGAAATAAAAACTGCAGAAATTAATTGCCGTGCACAAACATTTCGCTCGCCGCTACTTGACTTCAAATGTTTTGAATGAGATGTTAAAAGTCAGCGATAGCATTATCGGACATTATCGCCGCCTGGTGCGGCGTCGGCGTGACGCTGAGCCGATTTTTTGGCGGGCGCTCGACGGTAATGAACTGGCAAATCTCTATTCTATTTCTATGTTTTGGGTTCAGGCGGCCAACGAAGCCGGCTGACGCTTTGCTCTGATTTGCTGTGCTGTTTGTCGTTGCTGTGCTGTTTGTTGTTTGTTGTGGCAAGTTTTAGGCTGTGGCTGGGATTTCATGTCTAGATTGATTAGGTAGATTTATTATGGTAGGCCTGAAAGTTCGAATTTAGAGCAGCGATTAGATTAGTTTGTTGGTGCGTGTGGAAAGGGACAAGTTCACATTTTCTGTTAACCCCTTTGATAAAGCTGTCGCAAAATTAGACAATTGACAATTAGCGCCACTGACACGTGCATCAAAATGTGTTCGGTATAGGCCAAAAGTGATATGTTAGCTAATGACTGATAGACTTTGAATTTCCAGACGAAAGCAAAGAAGCTTAACACATTTCAGTGTCGGTGAACCCATGTTTTTTAGGAAATAAATAATAGAAAACGCTTATGCAGTTATGCCCTAAGGTCTCCCAGACCTATTTCAAATCTGACTCTGTGAATGTACAGCAGACCGTGACCGGGATTAGACCTACAAAACAATTACTAACGTTAATGTTACAAGTGAACCGCGACCGATTCAGCTTGTCTTTTGGGTTTTGGGCAACGACTCAGTCGAAGAACCGTAGTCCCTCATGTTAGATCCAAAGATTCTTAACCTCAGAATACTGATTTCATTTGGCAACTGTATTAGAGAATGTTTTGTTATGTGAGTGAAAGGTATTTTTAAGAATTAAGGGATTCACGATGGATCCAATGTGATCCGGGTGAGTAAAATCCTTATGTGAGTGAAATCGAAAGGGTTAACCTTTTAATATTAATGTTTATAAATGCAGAGACTCCTTTTAAGGACCTCAATTTTCGAGGCTTAAGTTATTTTATTACCGACGTAATGCTAATTTTTTCTTCTTATTCACTCTACTTGAGAGCATAGGGTCTCAACAAGGCTAATGACTTGATTGAAGTTCTGTCAGGGTGGGCGATTGTCCCTTGTCGTCCCCTAAGAGAGACGCTTCCATATGTGAAAGTTTATTACTGGGTGGTGTAGAAAGCGTCCTCTGCGCACCTGCCGCTGCTATGTTGGAGGTGTTGTTGTTAGACAATGGACAATGCAGAGGTTGATGTCTTTGATGAGCGTATGAATGGATGATTTATACGCTGTAAGGAAGGTTGTTGTATGTGCTGCAATATACAGGTCTCCCTCGTATAACGCGGTGGTTACGTTCCAGGAAAATTCCGCTTTATGTGATTCGCGTTATAGAAGACTAAACTTTCATATAAATTTTAGGGTGTTCCAATAAGCTTTTTCCAAAATAAAATAGGTACTTAATTAAAGATGTATGTACATTCAAACTCAAAATCAAAATGCATACTTTATTTAAAAAAATAAAAAACATAATGAAAAAAATGTCCTTTTTTAAATCGCGTTATATCGAAAAAGCGTTGTAGAAGTACCGCGCTATATGAGGGAGACCTGTATTTTCATTAGTTCGAACTGGCATTGTTAGTGTTGTTGTTGTTGTTGTGCGAGTATGGCTACAGAATATGAAAATGTACTGCGAGCTGCTCATCACAACTGATTGAAGTGGAAAAAATAGGAGTTTGTCCAAAAGTAAAGGATTTGGCTGGGTAATGCTGAAGCTTTAAGAAAAAATATAAGGAAGAAGTAAAAAATTTAAAATTTCGAGACCAAGCCAGGTGGAAATTGAACTCAGAACTTCTGGGATGGGTGACCAGTGCACTATACGCTGGACTACCGAGGCGGCAGTAAAGCTGTATTGAAAAAAGTATGAAAAGGAAGGCTTGGTTTGTTTCGGGCAGTTTCTCGACAGAATAACCATTTATGAACCATTTAACACTAGAAGAAAAGAAAGATGGCAAGTTTCCCATACCCACAAAAACTACATATTATGTATATCCGCTGATATCTCTAAAAGTACACATCGGATTTGGCTAATTGTAATTAAAGAACCATAATTGTGGAACTAATTGTAGAACTTAATAAAAAAAAAGTCATAAAAGGAAAATTTTATTGAAATACTAAAGAAAATACAGATATTTAAAAATGAAAAAACTGTCAAAATTACCGCAATGGTTTCTCTAGTGTTAAGGTTCAGTCTGTTTTTGTGCCTCAGTCTTCGAAAATGAATCTCACTATGTGATCTCTTTAGCCAATAATCTGGTTGTATGACAGGAATTGACATTAGTCTTTAACAGTCCGGTCTGCCAATAGATTTAAATCCATTTCTGGCGCATGTATGGCTGTCTGGGTGTCTGCAAGAATGAAACTCACTAACTGGTCTGCTACAGCCAATTCTCGGGTTGTATAAAAGGCGGTGACTGAGGTCTGTGACAGTCGTGCATGTCAAAGGATGCGAGATCATTTATGACATTTTAAGAACGTCTCTAGTTATAGAGGGTAGTTTTTTCAAGAAAAACAAAATTAATTACAACAAAAAATATTTAATTTAAAATTTCCATAAAAATTTGAATATTGCCATTTCAATGTTTAACCCTTTCCGGAAATTTGTACGATATATTGTACAATTTTTTCGGCGATTTTTTATTTGACAGCGAACGCACTTTTTATGCAACAGCTTTTTAATTTTCATTAAGTAGGCTGTGTTGCATCATTCTGTTTAAAAATATAAATCATAATAGCCGTGGCTACACAGTATGAGTGCGTTTTGTAAGCAGCTTTTTGGAAGAATGTAAAAAACCAGCAAATGACGTTACTTCTGCGTAGGAATTTTTTAAATATGGAATACTTTTTGATACCAAAGAGCGAAACAATTTCAAAGTTTGAATCTCAGTTGATTTATAGAACTTACAAAATTTAACATTTTTGCGTCTAAAAATTGTTCCCAAATCTTTAAAAAAATTGTACGATATATCGTACAAATGACCAAAAGGGTTGCAAAGCTTTGTACGATATATCGTACAAGGGTTGCAAGTTATGTTCGCATTTTTTTAATGTTATAGGTTTGATAACCGATTTTTTTCCGTTTTTATGCCTGCCACGCCCATATGTAAACAACGTGACTTATAAAATTCTACTAATTGGCAATTTTCGACGAAAAATAAGAATTACTAGACGATTTTGTGTTTTACTGGGCAGACACGGGTTACGTAAGGTAAGCCATGCGTACTTGCCACACCCACTACGATAATAAGAATCGGATATATTCAGTATCTTTCTGTAATGCTATACGAACTTTAATTAATTCTGTGTTTTATTGAGAGGAAAAGGGCTTTGTAACAACAACAACGGTTATTTAAGGCCGAATAAATGTGAATCAATTGTTTATATATATTATTTATATAACTTCCGATCAAAATGAAATCACGTTTTGATATTTTGTTGGTATAATTAATGTTTTCTATAAAAAAAATGAATGAATTGTTCATAAAACTTAAAAAACCGAAACCAAAAATTCATGAATTTTTACTCCTTTGCGAACCATTGTACGATATATCGTACAAAATTGATGAAGCTGCAATTCTCAACCAAAATGATTTTTTTGAAATTTTTTTGGTATTTTATTGCTTAAATCTTCAATAAGAGTCAATATTTTGAAGGAACAATTTTTATCTCAAGAAATGTGGAAATTGACCGGAAAGGGTTAAGTGAACCATAAATTTCGACCTTCTATCATTCTTTCAAAATTCAAAACAAATTCCGAAAAAAGGAAAACATATTTCGCACTTTTGTTGAAACTTACATTTTTATTATTTCACATATTGATTTCCTTCATTAATATTTATATTGAATAATCTACAAATATTTTACATAAATTTTGTTTTTAAGTCTTAAAAAAAAGGGCGTGAAGTATTTTTGTTGGCTAATTAAGTGCAGCATTGGCAATGAGCTGATTTAATGTCGATTGTAAATATTTCTTTAGTAAATTTATGTTAAATTATCCAACACGCTTCAAATAAAACGAGCAACCATAACAGAAACTATAACAACAACAACAACATTGAAAGTATGAAATCAACTGTAGATGTACATTAAAATATTCAAAATAAATGACACTCAATAAATTAGCATACAATTCAATAAAAGAAACGCTCTTCGACTATTTGTTGTTGCAAAATACTTTGCGCACGCGTCCAAGTTTTTTTCGATGTGTATGTACGTAAGTGTGTAGGTTAGTAATGTATGCAAGTGTACGCAAGGAGGAAGACGTTGATTATAATCGTCAAGCGGCAACAACAACAACGAAGAACAACAAAACAAAAGCAACAAATTGTGAACAAACAATTTAACAAAACTATTCAACAAAATGTACAACAAGTCGCTAAAAACTATTAAAACAAGAAATATAAAAATCAAAAATGAAAAAATAAATAAATACATAAATACAAATTAAAACTCCCAAAAAACACAACAACAAAAACAATGAATTAAACGAGCAGCAGCGGAATCACATTTTGATGTAAACAAAAGCAAAACAAACACTAAGCCGTACTACAACAAAAAAAAGCTTGTTTAGCCAGCCCAACAACAACAACAATAACAATTTGTAGAGAATAAAGCAGTGGCAGCGAACTGAACAACAAAAGTAATTCATTCAAAAAATCTGTAAGTTTCAAATGATATACAAAAATGTTTTCTATGCCTGTAAGTCAAGTGTCGCGCTTATGCTCATACATAGGCACACACACACACACACATACTGTACACACGTTTGCATATATTAAGATTGAATAATTATGCATAAAATTGTATCTATCTATATTCATTTGAATTTGAATTAATTAAAACTTAAAATTGTGTTAACCAATAAGCGTTGACAGCAGCCGATTTTGAAGTTAAAGTGCTACAGCAACAACGACGGCGAAAGTTAACACTGTTTAAAATTTATTTAGGAATTCAGAAGAGGTTAGGTTGAAAAAGTATTGGAATCGATTCACCACTTTCTATGTTGATATTTAGTGCTGTAAACAAATCCCTTTGATTAGAAATGGGCATTTGCTAAAGTCTGTTCAAAAAATCTGTGACTAGAAAAGGACACTAAAATGTAGAGTAGAAATAGAGAAGAGAAAAGAATATCAGTCAAAATATCTCCACTAAGGGTTTTTATTGTTTTAATTCATTACTTTCTGCAAATAACTCTTCAGTGAATTTTACTGGTTTTAAAGCTAAATTGAATAAAAATACTGAAAATATTATTTTAAAAAATGTTGATTGTATTTTATTTTATTTTATTTTATTTTATTTTATTTTATTTTATTTTATTTTATTTTATTCTATTTTATTTTATTTTATTTTATTTTATTTTATTTTATTTTATTTTATTTTATTCTAATTTATTTTATTTTATTTTATTTTATTTTATTTTATTTTATTTTATTTTATTTTATTTTATTTTGTTTTATTTTATTTTATTTTATTTTATTTTATTTTATTTTATTTTATTTTATTTTACTTTATTTTATTTTATTTTATTTTATTTTATTTTATTTTATTTTATTTCATTTTATTTTATTTGATTTCAATTTATTTTATTTTATTTTATTTTATTTTATTTTATTTTATTTTATTTTATTTTATTTTATTTTATTTTATTTTATTTTATTTTATTTTATTTTATTTTATTTTATTTTACAGTGAGCATTCTTTATAAGCAACCTTTACACAAGCAACATTCTATTGAAGCAACCTCTGCATTAGCAACTTTTTTTATTCCAAAATTTCTGTACAAGCAACCATGGTTTTATTTTTCATTTTAATTTTCATTCTTCCGTAAAAATGGAGAAGAAAGGCAGAGTATCAATTTCTTTGAAAACAAAATTATTAATTTTAAATGAACTCCAAGAAGGCAAGACACCGACAGAGATCTGCAGAAGCTACAACATCCATAAGTCGACTTTAACGAGGATAAAAAATAATAAAGAAAACTTGGAAGAATTCGCCTCAAAAACGTATGTTAATAAAAAAAAAATTAAGCGAATGAAGTCATTAAAAAATCCTGATCCTGATGCTCAAAGTTAAAGCACTAGATTTAAAAAGGTCACTCAATGGACACGAAGAATTTTCAGCCAGTGATGGCTGGCTTGATAAATTCAAAAAACGCCACGGTTATTTTTTTCCACCCAACAATACACCCTTGTTGCAACCACTTGACCAAAATGTCATAAAATCCCTTAAGCAACGGTATCAAAAGCACCTTCTGTCAACACTCTTGGCGTTATGTGTAAACGGCAATAACGACATGGTCTCAGCTCTTAAAAATATTAATTTAAAAGACGTGGCATTTTTGATAGTTGAAGCCAGAGACAATAAAGACTTTACACTTCGAGTTGTTCTCACTTATACAGACTCATTTCTTGCTGTCTAATAAATACCCGCTGTCACATAAATCCCCGAGCCAATAGATACATTTCGTGGTGTGTACATGAGTACCCATGAGTACCCTAAAAATTGAATGTAGTATGTATCATAGAAGTCGTTTCTACATACGGCATTGCTTTACTGGTGCTGCCAAATAAACTTCCTACCATACTTCATGGTGAACATAATTTGAATTCTTATCGTTTGTTTATTGTGCAGCAGACTACGCTGAGGACACCGAGGATTAAAAAAGAAAATAAATACCAATATGACTGTTAAATTAACGTTCGTATCTGTAGCATGTGATGAAAAGTCGGGGTAGGTATATTTTTATTTATGATGCACTCCACGATATCGAACCCTTTGTTTGTTGCAGTAATTGCAACACGGACAAACTTCTTGCTTTATTTGTGCAAGTTAGAATTTTTTTTGTTTTAAAGTTTTTTAATAAAAAACTCTATTCCCAAGTCGAAAGATAAGATTTTGCGTGTATCGCATTTGTAGTTTTTAAAATAATTTTTGTTGATAAAGGTAGAACTAACACTAATGTTTGTAATGCTACTATCATCTTAAAAGACTATAAATTTTCAGTGCAGTTTTTCAGCAAATTCATTCAAAAAACTTGACGGAATTTTTGTATACTGTAAATCGCGTAAAACCGCTCAGGGTTAATATGTATATATGTATTGCTTGTGTACATGCATGCTACTTCTTTAATTTATAAGTTCGCATTGTATTATATGTGAAATGTATGTAATATGGCACATGTAAATATTTTGGTGCTGGTATTAAACAAATGTATTTATTGTACTTATATGCACTTCTCATATGTACTTATGTATATATAATTGTTAAGTTGTTGCACTTATATGCTTTTTGCTTTTTTTACATTTTTTGTGTGCACATTTTGTATCTTTAGTTTTCATTTTATTGTTTTAAAAATATGAATTTCTGATTTCTGTTTATTGGAGAAATATTTTTTTTTGCACATTTTGTATCTTTTGTTTTGTGTTATTGCTTTATGAATATTAATTTTCTGTTTATTGGTGCAATCTACATGTGACTTATATGTTCCTTATATTTTATGAAATGTTGTAATGGGTGAAATATGCCTACAGGGGCACCGAGCACCAAAAAAAAAAAAATATTCGGTAATGCGCCTATTTTGCATACCTCTATGGTGGTGCGGAAATGTAAAGATATTTATAAAAATATATCTATTACGTGTAATAAATTTTTATTATAAATGAATCAAGCATATTGTGATGTACATTAGTTACTTGCAATAAGAGGAATCTTAAAATATTTGTGGTTTGGGTTGTAAGAATTTGCAAAACAAAAAATTACAATATATCAAAACTTAGCACAATACTTCTCAATCTTTTGTTTTTCGAAATTACCCCGGGCGGCATCAGGTTGACGATGAAATATCAAATCCAACAGCTGATATTTTTTCACCACAACTTTTACCAATTGGCAGCACAAAATTTCTATGCAAAAGGGAGGCAGAATAATGCACAAATATAACAATATGAACGAACCACAACAATTTTGATTACTGGCAAACTTTTTGACATCATATTTAGATTACAGAATGAACACATATTCTTGTTCCGGCACCGATTTTACTGTAAATCATAATTTTGTGCACAAACATCCATCCCCGAAAAAGTTTCAAGCAGAAAACAGCTGATTGGGTTTCACCACGAATTGTAAACGCATTGCAGAATTGAAACTTGTATGAAAAATAGCCAATAAGCAATGCAAAATTATAGCAAACTTGAATGAGCTGTAAGCAATTTTATGATCGCGTTTTTCTTAGATATGAATAATTTATTGATTAATATACAGTAAGATGCTTCCGATTGCTGTTTTATTGGAAAACTAATTATCATTTTTCCGGCAGCAAAATAAGTCCGCGAGCTGCTCCGAACAATAGATAAATAGAAAAACCAGCTGAGCACCAATTCACCATGAATTGAATGCAACATAAAAAGGAAATTTGTATGGCAGAAGGCGAAAGTTTTACGTCAAATAACAGACAATCGACGCATTCTAAGACATTGTAAGGCACGCGATCCACATATATGTACTATCTGAGATGTTCAGAGTGAAAAACATTTATACCGGCAATCCTTTTCATATAAAACCAAATGCTTTCAATTTTTTCCCCGGCAACCAAATTGCAAACAGCTGATTTCTTTGCTCTCACGGAGTTTTTATCTTGGTTATCTAGATAATCACACGTATAGGAAATTTCAGCTGTTTTTGGCAAAATGAGCGAGTGTAATGTCTTATTTGTCTCTGGTTGAAGCCTGGAATGATGTCCCACGATCCGTTGTCATGAGTTCATTTAAACATCTGTTTTCATCGATCGACGCAATAGAATTTAATATACCGGAAAATCATTTTGTGGAAGAGGACGATATCCCCCTGGCTAGACTGTACAATTTGGTAATCGAAAATGATTTAACTGAGAACGAAATAATGGAATGGGCGACTGGTAGCAACGAGAGAAGCGTACTTTTTGAAAGAGAAGATGAAATAGCAAATGACGAGAGCATCGCGAACGAAGAGGGTCATATGGAAGAAGAGAGCAGAATCAGCATCGATGTGATAGATTCCTTCAACACCGCGGTAGAATGGGCAGAGGAAAATAACCTTACAAGCAATGAGATCTTGTTTTTGCGACGAATTCGAGAAAAAGCAGTTCTTAAAAGACTTAATTAATATTATTTTAACTATGTAATAAAATATAAAACTGCTTATTTATCTATAAATCACAAAACTGATTTTTCTTAAAATTTATACTCCTTTTTTCTATATAAGCAACTTTTTCTACATAAGAAACTTTTTTGAAAAAATTGGTTCAGATTAGTTGCTTGTATAGAATGCTCACTGTATTTTATTTTATTTTATTTTATTTTATTTTATTTTATTTTATTTTATTTTATTTTATTTTATTTTATTTTATTTTATTTTATTTTATTTTATTTTATTTTATTTTATTTTATTTTATTTTATTTCATTTTATTTTATTTGATTTCAATTTATTTTATTTTATTTTATTTTATTTTATTTTATTTTATTTTATTTTATTTTATTTTATTTTATTTTATTTTATTTTATTTTCTTTTCTTTTCTTTTCTTTTCTTTTCTTTTCTTTTCTTTTCTTTACTTTTCTTTTCTTTTCCTTTCTTTTCTTTTCTTTTATTTTGTTTTATTTTATTTTATTTTATTTTATTTCATTTTATTTTTATTTATTTTATTTTATTTTATTGTATTTTATTTTTATTTATTTTATTTTATTTTATTTTATTTTATTTTATTGTATTTTATTTTATTGTATTGTATTTTATTTTATTTTATTTTATTTTATTTTATTTTATTTTATTTTATTTTATTTTATTTTATTTTATTTTATTTTATTTTATTTTATTTTCTTTTCTTTTCTTTTCTTTTCTTTTCTTTTCTTTTCTTTTCTTTTCTTTTCTTTTCTTTTCTTTTCTTTTCTTTTCTTTACTTTTCTTTTCTTTTCTTTTCTTTTCTTTTCTTTTCTTTTCTTTTCTTTTATTTTGTTTTATTTTATTTTATTTTATTTGATTTCATTTTATTTTTATTTATTTTATTTTATTTTATTGTATTTTATTTTTATTTATTTTATTTTATTTTATTTTATTTTATTTTATTTTATTTTATTGTATTTTATTTTATTGTATTGTATTTTATTTTATTTTATTTTATTTTATTTTATTTTATTTTATTTTATTTTATTTTATTATATTTTATTTTATTTTGTTTTATATTATTTTATTTTATTTCATTTTATTCTATTTTGTTTTATTTTATTTTATTTTATTTTATTTTATTTTATTTTTGTATTTTATTTTATTTTATTTTATTTTATTTTATTTTATTTTATTTTATTTTATTTTATTTTATTTTATTTTATTTTATTTTATTTTATTTTATTTTATCTCATTTTATTTTATTTTATTTTATTTTATTTTTTTTATGTTATTTTATTTTATTTTATTTTATTTTAATTTATTTTATTTTATTTTATTTTATTTTATTTTATTTTATTTTATTTTATTTTATTTTGTTTTATTTTATTTTATTTTATTTTATTTTATTTTATATTATTTTATTTTATTTTATTTTATTTTATTTTATTTTATTTTTTTTTATTCTATTTATTCTATTTTATTATATTATATTATATTTTATTCTATTCTATTTTATTCTATTTTATTTTCTTGTTCCTAATTTATTCCATATTTCATTTAATGTTTTTAGTGACTTAATTAATACATTTTGTTTTTCATTGAAGAAAACTATTTACTAAGATAACAAATATTTGTAAGTACTAAAAAAAACACACATCAAAAATTTTGATTATTTAGTTTGACTTGCTTCATAAATTCTACATTTCTAATTCCACCCCCTATGCCACTTGTAGAGTGCTGGCTTTCCTTGAAACCATCAGGCACGTCTTGTTTAGTACGCTACCTCTCTTCTCCTTCTCTTCTCTCTCCCGTCTTCACTAAATATGCCGCACAATGCTCTGACATTATATCATCCGCCATTTGACTAAATGCATAAATAATACCGTGTCGTTTCAAATCAAACGTATGCAAATGCATTTTTTTGATATCAAGTTAAATTAAAACTCGTGTCATTAAATATAAAAAATATGCCGCTAAGCATAGCATTAAAAACACATAAAACTGATAAAAACAAAAATGCAAATCGTGCATTGTGATTGTTTCATACAATAAACAATAACAAAAATATTTCAGAGGGACCGCATTGGTTCACCTCAACAGGTGACAACTGGCACTTCCTATGCGGCATTTTTCCAAACAATACAATGCTTATTTTTATTTTTTTTTATTAATTTAAACACATTTGTCATAGATTTTGAACTGAAATTCATTATTCTGAAATGTTTTTGCTATGTTGGCTAAAACTTTCCGCTCGCAAAGTATTTTTACCAGATATTAATCTGTGCTAAAACTGCAAATTTCACAGTTTCTAAAAATTATACCAAAGTCATTAATCTTATTGGTTTATATTGTCCGCATGTGCTGGCTTTTAATATTTTAAGTAAATATAAAATATGGCAAATATGTAGAGTGCGGCACGTTTGAGTGGCTCGTAGGCAGTGTGGTGAATTTTTAAATGTTTTGGCGATAATTTTATGTGGTGCTAGAAGATTCTAAAAATTAAGGATGTGCTAAGAAATAATGGCTGATTTTAAAAGAATTTCAAGAACGCAAAGTTTTAAAATGGGCAGCACAAAAAAAAACTAGCCAGTGTTTGGGACAAAACATTTCCAAACAAAATATGACAAGAATATTAAAAAAAATACTAATTGGAGCAAAGTAAAGTTTAGAAAAATGTAATGTTACAGGTTTGCTGGAATTGAAAGGTCTTCTGGGTCATCATTGAGTCAAACAGACAGTTGATTCTGGTTCTTGATTTATTTTGGTTCTCAAGGTTATGTTACAGATCTGTTCTCTATGATTCTGGAGCCTGATCAAAAAAATTGTCTCTGAAGAAGACTGAATTTCAAAGACTGAATTTCTGAAAAAGTTACTGATGCACTTTTTTATAAATAACACAACGATTCTAACTGCCTATTGGCCATGGATCCACCTGCTTAGTGTCTCATTTTCTGTACTTCATTGGGCTGTTATTCCGTCAGTACTGTTGTCACTTTAGAGTTACTCGTTACTCTATAGCACGGCAAATAATAATAATAATCCCGAAATTCCGGGATCCCGAACAATTTCAATCCCGAAAAATCCCGGGATTGACAAAATCCGATCACGGGATCGATACATAAAAATGGCTTTCTGCTTTTGTCATCTTAATTTGGAAAAAGCAAATTCCTAATTTTAAAGCAAAAACGCAGAACGCAGAATTGTATTTAATAAAAAAAATAAAATGTATTTGATTGAAAAAAAGTCTGATTTTGTTTCTTAAAATTATATATTCAATTCCGAAAACATCCCCTAATCCCGGGCTTGGAATTTTTAGTCCCGAAAATCCCGGAATTTTAAAAATGGTTCAGGCTTGAAATCCCTAGTACTCATGTATACAATGGCAGTAAAAATATTAGTACTCTCAATACTCGTTTCGAAACAAGAGCGTGTAATCCGCACTGGTGGCAACACCGGGAAATCCAATGCGTATGAGTCACCCGGTCGGCTGATCGATAATCGAGCAACAAGGTTATTGCGGCCTTCTTGATCGAACCGGCGACAAAAGTGGATGCAAGAAAAGAAGATCGGCCGACATCGAGGCCGACAATTGATTTTCGAATAAAGTAACGTTTATTAAAAGCGTAAACCAAGTAAAAAAGTTATTTAATTTTAACTCAAAACTACAAAAGAAACCAACTTATTTTGGAACGCAAGTTGCAAGTGCCTTCCAGGTCCGCAAAGTTTGACGCTACAGATTTCTAACACACAATTTGAAAGCCTGTAGTCCGAGGAAACCCCCCTGTTGAAAGGTATAATGTTCTCTTCAGGCAATTGAGACAATTAAGCTGTCGAAAATGTTATCGAACATGTTTTTGTTTTGACGGAAGAAAGGCTTTTTCTGTTTATGTATAAAAAGCTCTTAAAAACAGTTATTGAACATTAAGTAATATTCATCTAAAATCCCAACATTTTTTAGTGCAATTTCAAAGCAAACAAATGTTAATAAAAGTCTTTAGCTGCTGTCAGTTTTGGTTTCTTGTGAATGAATTTGTTTATCGATAACAGCATGACACAGGGTTGCATGGTGAATCGAGCTCCATTTATGGTAAATTTTACGCTAGTTGCAATTAGCTAGATTAAGATTTTTGTATGACAAATGTTCAATTCAATTAAGTTCAATTTAGTTCAATGAGTTCAATTTAGACCTTAATTGAGGATCAATTGAGAAAATGTCTTAATTACGCGATTTAACTGGCTGTCTGAATAGAGTATAATCTTTTCTAAGGACTATTTGAATTGGCGTTCTAAGTTGAATCGTTTGGGCAGCGAAAGAAGTGATTAATTATTGAATTGTGCGATCGAATACCAAGAGATGAGTGAGTCCACCCGGACGAGCCCATTAACCGAGACATTTGCTTTCCTAAGGTCCTATGGTCCCAATCGTAGTGAGTAAGGAGAAACAAATACTCAAAAATTACATCTTCATATAGCATGTTCCAGTATTGTTTACCACAACAATTTTGTTGCAAGCAAACGTCAGAAGAAAAAATTATCTCCTTGGGGTTTTTTCCACCATCAAAATCTCATCGCGCATCGTGTTTGGCATATCAAATTGTGCATACATACATATATAGTCTGTCTGTCCATTGGTCAGTCTATCAAATTTGTTGCTAAATTCGTACGGTGCACCGTTTGCGTATGTCGACAACAACAATTAAATGCTTAACAAGCATTCAAATAATTCACTTAAAATATATTTTCGTATAATTTCATATAAAATATCTGGGCGTACTCGAGTGTGTGTGTATGTGTGTGTGTGTATTTGCTTAATTTTTTTTTGCTCAAATGCCAAGCACGTTGGCAACACTGAACGTGCGCAACGTGCAGCTGAAACATGGCAACACAAATCTGTCATCGCTGGCTATCTGACGGTCGATCGGTCTGTCTAACTGTTTTCGAATAATATTTATTTAAACCTTCATCTGTGCGTCGTCAACGTTGTCCTTTTCGCCAGCCGATCGTCAAAGTTCATTAGACTTTTCGCGCACAGATGCGCCTTGTGCGCGAATCCATTTGTGCGTCATGCGTCAGCTCGCTTGGGCGTTGTTTGATGGCTTGACGCGCTGACGGCGTGCCAGGCACTTCAGTTACGCGCACAACGTACAACTACACATTTCGGCATTGTGTGTGAGCTGAATTTAATTTCCTCGCAATAGAACTTTTTCATATATTTTTACAATCCAGTTCAATAATCTTTTTCTTTTTTAATTGATTTTTTTATTGAAGATATTGTATTCGATTTGATATAAAAATATATTTATTTCAGGCAACAATTTCAATAAATATTTGCTTGAAAAGAAACAAAAATTATTAAAAAATACCACAAACCAGAAAAAATATTTTAAAAATTTGTATAAATTATAAAAATATGACATTTGTAATAATATAAAATATTTTTTGTGAAATTTTAAAATAAACATTAAATACAAAATATAATTTTTTAAAATAAACATTAAATTTTAAATTTTTTCCTCCCGCAAATATTAAAACTGATTGCTCAAAAAAAAATCTTATATAATTTTCCATGCATTGTTTTGTCTCGTCTTGTCTTTTTGGTTGTTGGGCCGCCACCCCAAGTCAACGAACGCTTAAAATTTCGCAATACAACAACATAAATTTAAATAAATACAAATAAATAAAAACACCAAAAAATAAATAAATGAAATGAAGCAAAAGCCAGACAACAACAATAATAAACACATCAAAATTCCATACGATATGTAGACAGTTTTGCATGAGCTTTTGTTGTTGTTGTTCTGCTTTAATTTTTATATTTATTTTTGTCTGTAATTTTACGTCGACTCGTCAAGTCTGGCATGTGTCCGCTCGGCCCACATGCGGCTGCGACAATGGCAATTTTGCGGGAAAAAAGAAAGTGGCAAACCGAGAAAAATGTATTATCATTTCAATCAGCCGCGCACTCACGCGATTGCACGTAACCATTGTACGGCACACAGTGTCATAAATCAGCGCTAGATGTCACTCGCATTGTGTCAGTTGCATTGTGCAATGGCGCCGACAGTCGTTTGACAGTTTGTGCCGAAAAATTCTGTTCTGTCGCTTTTACACAATAAATCAGAGGATTTCTAAAGTGTGTCGAGTTGGTTTAAAAAAGCCATAAATCACAGCTTAACAAAGGTTTCAGAGAGGTTTGTAAATTGAAGTTGTTTTGAAAATGTTCTGGAATTGCTATGTTAATATTTGATGTTCCAAATCTATTGAAAACATAAACAATTTGGGTGTGGAGAATCAGCTGATGCGTCTCAAGGTTATGCAACTAACACGTCGCATTCATAACAACAAGTTAGACCATTTATGTCTGAACTGAATGCAAATTTCACAGTAGGATCTTGAAAATTGTTAAATAAATGGCTTTACAAAATTTTAGGTTTGTAGCTATGGCCATATCTGAGATCTGATTCCATATAATGAAAAAATTTCTGAACCTTCCCAATCAAATCCAAATGGAAAATCCACCAAAATGCGTCCACAAATTAGAAGATTTTGAAAAACTGGTTCATATTTTTTTAAATTTTATTTTTTACTTATTTTATTTTTATTTATTATTAATTTTTATTTATTTATTTTTTTAATATTTTGAATTTCCCTGCCTTTCAAACGGCCTACAAAATCAAACCGACACCCAAATCAATAAAAATTTCACCAAAACTCGACAAATTCATAAAAAAAAAACAAGAAACAAAAACATACATAAATATTACATTTTTCTGCTCTTTCGAATGGCTCACAAAATCAAACTAAAAGCCAAATCCCCAAAAAATTCCACAACAAATCAGGAGACCCAGGAAAACAATCCAAATTGAATGAAATAATGCAAAAACCTAAATCACAGCGACATAGGTTCCACTTAAGAACAAAATGTGCACCAAAAATCTTCATTATCCAAGGAAAGTAAGTCCAATAACCCGAAAATGAATCCATCCAAATCCATAGTTCATAAAATGTATGTGTCGGAAAATATACCAAAACATCAACAACTACGCAATTTTCCCAGCTTTCAAAGGAGCCAAGGAACCAAAGTGTAGCATTGTGAATTTCTGAGAGCTTTTAATCGGAAAAAGTTGTGAATGATTAACGAAAACTGTCGCAGGTTTTCGAATCGAATCGAAAAATCTAAAAAATTTTTTTAAATGACCGAAAAATACTTCATTTTCCTCTCTTTTGAAGGATCAAAAACAAGTAGTTGAAAGTCGCTTCAGTTTGAAGCGACAAACAGAAACAAATAGTTGAAAGTTGCTTCAGTTTGAAGCGACTTTAAATTATATAGATTTTCTGAGCTTCCAAAATATGAATCAAAATTCTTCCAAATTTCATAGCTAAACTAAAAAACTTACAAAAAACTTTAACATACAAAATGTTTCGAAAGCAACAAAATCCAAACAAAATCTAATCAAAATCCATAGTTCATAAAATGTCGACCAATCATCAAAAATACTTCAAAGACTGAATTATATATTTTCCGAACTTTCCAAAACTGCATCAAATATCTCAAAAATTTCGCATTAAGAAAAAAAGTGCTAAAAACCTAAACATGGAAAATGTTTCATAAGCATTTCTTCTTCAAGTTCAAAAACTAATGTTCATAAAATATCGGCCAATCATAAACAATGCTTCAAAGAATGAATTATCTATTTTCTGATCTTTCCAAAACTACATCGAAAATCTCCAAAATTTCGCAGTTAGAAAAAGTGCAAAAAACCTAAACATGGAAAATGTTTCGAAAGCATTCAACGTCATTGATCAAGCATTTTTTTCTTTAAGTTCAAAAACGAATGTGCATAAAATTTCGGCCAATCATCAACAAAACTTCAAAGAATGACCACAAATAAACATAAATTCAGTCAAAACGAGGCAAATTTATTGGCCATTCAGAAGTCACATAACGAGAATTCGCGGTCTTGGGTTAATGTGCGAGAACCGAACTGAAAGTGGAAGCTGTGCAAACTGTGCACAGTGGGACGATGAACGGCATGAAACGGCCGCCAAGTCGTAATTCACAAAAGTTTGAACATAAAAAATCAAAATAAAAACATTTAACAAAAGCAAACACAAATCGCAAACATAAATCTGAAACAACTCGACCTTAGGCCATAAAACTGTACAAAAAACCATTCAGATTAAAATAAATGTTTTTTATACAAAGTTAAATTTAAAAAACTACCCGAAAGGAAAAACCAAAATAAAAATAATATAAAAATGAAAAAATGCATAATAAAAGAATATTTGAAAAATTTGGCACAGCAACAACAAATGCAAATTAAAAATTTGTTTAAATAAAAAAAATCTGAAAACATTTGTTTATGATTCTCGGCCCATTTAAACCGTAAAGTAACTTTACAACAAATCACAAAACACGCAACAAAACGAAAAAACCAATAACAAACATGAGACAACTGGCAACAGGCCACTGGCAAAAATTATCGCACTGTGGGCGTCGAAAGGCAAATGTAAAGCAATAATAAATACAAAAACTATGTTTGTGGCCAAATGGGGAGCAACTAATGGACTCGTAAATTTCCCCGAAAAATCCACCAAGAAAGAATATGTGAAGAGCGCTGGCCAAAAGCAGACAATGAATATGAACAAAAAGCATTAAATGCAGATTCGATTTAATTGAATTAAATGCTTTTCAACGAAATGCAATAAAAATTATTTATACTCGAAAAAGATTTGATTTAAATTGGCAAAATGTTGCAGCAAACAACTCAATTTTGGGCATTTTCCATACAAAACTTTACATTTTTTGGATTCTAGTTAATTAATTAATTTTATTTTTTATTTTATATTATTGTGTTTATAATTTTTTGCATTATTGCATATTTTTTGCAAAAGTAAAACGAGACAATAAAAGCTCCAAAACAGAGCAACGAAAAGGTCTTCACGCAAAAGCATAAAAAATTCGCATTGTCGAAACGCGCCGCGCAGCATTGCATTAAAAAGCACACAAACACACACACACACACACAGACACACACACACACACTCATACAATAACAATAATAGTGAAACAAAAATTAACAACAGTAAGAACAAAAGCAACAACAACCACAACACTATCCAATAAAACATCAAAAACAAAACAAAAACAAAAACATAAACGAAAGCAATAAAAAGTAGCAACAACAGCTACAGAATTAGAAATATGTCGGCAAGCAGGCAGGCACGAAAACTCAACTCAGCAACTATATATATACAATGCAAACAATAAAACCAACAACAACAACAACTCTACAAAAACCCGCGCACATGGCTGGTTTTTTTTAAATCGTTTTTTTTTAATTGCTTTCGTTTGTTTTTATTTAATGCTGCTTTATTACACTTTTTTTTGGCATTTGCTGTTATTCCATTAACCCTGTGGTGCCCGAGCGAAAGTCATTTGATACAAACTTATAAGTTTAGTCAAACTTTAGTTTGACAATGAACACCAAACTGCAACAAAGGTTTTCGAAAGCCGTAAATATTCTTTTAAGTATCTAATAGTTGAACAATGCTGGCGGTATTCACGATGTGAGTCTACTGCACTGGCAAAAGTCTAAATTTAAGGTAAATCTGAACAAATTTATTTGATAAATTTGCCACCTTTTGCCTTTTATTGCTCTTCAAAAAGCCTTGAGTTGATTTTGAATTGCTTTTAAAACAGATATAGTAAATATATGAATGAGTAAAGATCTGTTAGTAGATATTTAATTTGTTTAAGTATTTTGCTATAAAGTTACTTTATGTAATGCATTTATTTATTCATTTATTTATTTACTATATGTAATATTTTCTGATATATAAATTTCAGTAAAAACAAATTTATTATATTTCCAATAGATGACTTTAAAAAGATAAAGAATAACTGGTATAAATCTAAGCGAGTGACGCTACATAGCATTAGAGAGATACGATTTCGTACTTAAAAAACTTCTCAGATAGTTTTATGATTGTTGGAATCAGTTTTATTAGAACGCGCATCAAAGATGGAGACTGCCAAAGAGAAATTATGACAGATTTTACAGTATTTCTTCGATAAAGGCGACTAAAAATGTGAATAGTGTTCATAATTCGAATACTGTAACAGTCCATCCAGTCCAAGTTTGATTTCGTTGATCCCATTTCTGAAATTTGAAATGAATTATGTTTTACCAAGGCAACGCCAAGTCACCCACAACGATAGTGTTTCATCAGAAGTACTGGGAGCTTGGTTGGGAGCTTCTTATGCATCCACTTTATACTGCAGACCCGGCTCCAGGTGATTACCACTTGTTTCTCTTCATGGCGAATGCGTTTTTTGGTGAAAAATTTAACTCAGGAAAACTTTCCGAAAATCAACAGTCCCTGTTTTTTGCCAATAGAAGTGAGTATTTGTAGGAGAGATGTCAAAAAAAAACTCAAATAGAAACTAAAAAAAAACTTTAAATAAATACAATTTTAAATAAACAAAATTAAAAAAATACATAATATACATAAATAAAAATTTAAATAATTAAATATTTTAAAAAATCGCTAAATAAGAATTTAAAAAATTAAAAAAATTAATAAAAATTAAAAAAATTAAAATTAAAAAACTAAACAAATAAAATTTAATAAAAAATAAAAAATATATAATAAATAAAAGTTAAAAAACGAAATACATCAAATTTTAAATAAACAAAATAAACAAATAAAAATAATAATTAAAAAAAAACAAAATTTAAACAAAAATTCAAAAAACTAAAATTTAGATCAAATCAATCAAATACAAAAATGTCAAAAAACAAAACTGTAAATAAATAAAATCTAACAAATAAATAAATTAAATAAATAAATTAAAATTTTAATAAGAAAAATAAAAAGTCAATAAATCACAATTTCAATAAACAAAATTAAAAAAATAAACTAAATAAATTAATAAAATAAATACAAATAATATAAATAAAAATTAAAAAAAACAAAACAAAATTTTAATGCACAAATTAAAAAAATTAATTAAATTATTTAATAAAATGAATCAAAAGAAAATAAATAAAAACTAAAAAAAAATTAATCCAAAAAAATTTTAGTAGTTCAATTAAAAAAAATTTAAATAAAATAAATAAATAAAAATTTTAATACGAAAAATAAAAAGTCAATAAATAACAATTTTAATAAACAAAATTAAAAAAATTAACTAAATAAATTAATAAAATAAATAAAAAAAATAAAATAAATAAAAATTTAAAAAAACTAAAAAAAAATTTAAGTACACAAATTAAAAAAAAATAAAATGTAAATAAATAAAATCTAACAAATAAATAAATTAAATAAATAAATGAAAATTTTAATAAGAAAAATAAAAAGTCAATAAATAACAATTTTAATAAACAAAATTAAAAAAAATAAACTAAATTAATTAATAAAATAAATAAAAAATAAAATAAATAAAAATTAAGAAAAACTAAAAAAAAATTTAAGCACACAAATTAAAAAAAAATTAATTAAATGTAAATAAATAAAATCTAACTAATTAATAAATTAAATAAATAAATGAAAATTTTAATAAGAAAAATAAAAAGTCAATAAATAACAATTTTAATAAACAAAATAAAAAAAAATAAACTAAATACATTAATAAAACAAATAAAATAAATAAAAATTAAAAAAAAACTAAAAAAAAAATTAAATGCAATTAAAAAAAAATAATTTAATTATGATAATTACTAAAATGAATCAAAATATAATAAAATCAATATAAATAAAAACTAAAAAAAAAAATTAATCCAAAAAAAATTTTAGAAGTTCAATTAAAAAAATATTTAAATAAAAGAAATTAAAAAAAATAAATAAAATAAACAAACATTAATAAAAATTAAAGAAATGCAATAAATAAAAATGTAAATAAATACAAATTGAAATATAAATATTTTTTAAAATCAGCTGATTTTATAATCCCATTATTGCCAGAAAATTCCATGTCCCTTTATGAAGACCTCTGTCAAATACAAAAGTTCAAATACACAAAAGTCAGAGAATGGTTCAAGTTGTCCATTTTCCCTACCAATTCAACTGCAATCTCGTTTCCATCAACACCACCAACAATTTCCACATAACTTCATACTCAAACATTTATAAAATGTATACTTATTTTCTAACTAATGAAATGCTGAACTCATTAACATGTCAAATGCTAAATAATACAACATCAACAATTAAATTAACGATGACCAATTAAGACAAGTTGCGGAACAAACATAGCGACTTCACCTTGGCGTATTTTTAACAGCAATGAGTTCATAATTCAATAAATCCAAGTGTCAAATTAAATGTTACTGCCGGTTGGAATTGGTTAGGATTACATTGGCATCTTACAAAGCAGCTCGTTTGGACCATGATTGGCCTATTGTCACAACACAAAAGAAATGGAAACTCTTGAGTCAATAAAGTTTGTTATTTGTATAAGTGACAGATTATTTATAAAAAAAATATATTGAATTGATTCATTTTACTTATGGAAGATACTTGATTTAAAAAAAAAACATAAAACAAAAATTAAAAAAACCTAGACCGTGATTTACAAATATAATAACCTCTTTTTGTGTATGAAAAAATTTATTTTAAAATTATTTAATTTTTAAATTTATGTATGAAAAAAATTATTTTAAAATTAATAAATTTTTAAATTTATTTTTTAAGTTGTGTTGCGTTGCCGAGTCCAGGAGATACTTTCAAATCAATTCGCCCTTCAATACGCGAATCAAATAGACATTACTTTGATATTATATGAGAATGAAATATTCAATTAATCTTTATTTTAAAAAAAATTTCAAAATATTGCAATTTCTGTTATATTTATAAGCTTTTCAAAATGATTTTTCTACCTTTTTTAAGTTTGCAAACATTTACTTGACAAACTGTATATTAATCACACTAATTTAGGGGAGCGGGTAGGACTTCGGCATATTGAAAGGCTTTGCCTTCAACATTTATATTTAAAAACACATTTCATGTTTATCTTTCTTTTAGATCAACAAAGATATTGAAAACGCGTTCTGTACTCTTGCTGAGACGAGCCTCCATTCGGCTCGTTGCAGTCATCACCGGACACTGCGATATTGGATCTATTAGCTCATAAAACGGTACCTCTGCTCTCGTGATGTCTACATGGTCACCACTGCCGTAGAAGATGAAAAAGGGTCTAGATTCCTAAAAGCCGATATATCGGATCTGCTTTTCTTCATTAAGAGGCCAGACTGGTCTAACCCTGAATGAGCTCCAGCGCAAAACAATCAGCGATTAAAAATGGACAATTTTGGCCTCTGCGTGGAGTGGTTAGCGCCCACAAAATCCGCATCCTCGAAGGCTTCGGGCCTTCTCAGAACTTTATTCTAATAAATGACTTCAACTATGACAAATAAATCATAAAATTCTGACAAAATGCACAAACATGCCGCAGTAGTCCCATCTTCTCCTATATTTATATACATACATACAAGTATATATGTACAAACATTTATATATGCGGCTTACTAAAGGCGACTTTATTTCTCAGTAAACGATTTCAATTCCGCAACAAATCAAAAATCTACACAAAGCAACAAATCACAAAGAGCCGCGCGCACCTTCGCCGGAATTTGATTTAGCTGCGCGCGCTGGGCCAGTAGGGTCAGGTTTTGTCGAGTCGGCATGGACTGAGTGGCCTGAGCGTGGCTCGTCGTCAGCACAGTCAGTCAGTTAGTCGGCCAGTCGGGCCCGTCTGCAGTGCGCGCCTTGTACGCGTATTGAATTTCTGTGCAGCGAAGCGTATTCAAATTTATTGGAATTCCATCAGACGGCACAGCGAAGAGCGCGCGGCACCTCAAACAATTTGAACAGTTTGAGCACCGAAAAACGAACGAAATGCAAAAAATGGCAAATCGAATCGAATGGTCGATTCTTAATCAAAGAATTTGCTAGGAATTTTCAAAGGCAACCTGGAACGCAGGTGCGGCTTACCTGTTTCTCGACCAGCGGTCGCGTATAGATGAACTCCTTGCGCGGCGAGTACAGCTCGGGCGGGAAGCCTTTGTACGAGTAGCGCAGCACGCCGTCCTCGAGCTGCTCGGCGTACATGCAACGCGTCTCCAGAACGCAGCTGGACGCGCACGAGTTGGCCGGCTGATCGCTGTAGGCCAGACACGTTGACGTGGTCGACTCGCAGATGGAGGATGCCGAGCCGGCGGCCTTCAGGGTGTTGCGTGCGGGCGTGTAGTGATGGCTGTGGTACGATGCGAACGACGGCGTAGCGTTCACGGTGGCGATGCGGTGCGCAGGCGCGCGCGGCGCCGCCAGCTCGTCCCGATAGCTGATGCAGTTGTGCACAAAATCGTCAACGTTGTTGTCGTTGTCGGCGTCACTGTCGCTGTAGCCATCGCCGGCATCATAAGTGTCGACTGCGTGCTGCACACAGAGGGGCGTGGCAGCGGCGGCATCGAAATCGCTTGTGCCAATTGGTGTCCGCTCCGACTGCGGCCTCAACGCTGCAGCGGTGCGTCTTTTATTTGCATTTGTTGTTGCCATTCTTGTTGCGCTGCTGTTATTATTGTTGTTGTTGGCGTTGAAGTTGTCATCGCAGCTGAGCGCCGCAGCAGCATCGGCATTGGCATCTGTCAACAAACGCTGGCATTCGACTGGAGTCTCATCTGCTGCGTTCACGTTCGCGGCCGCGTCGCCCTCATCATCGCCAACGCCAACGGCGGCAACGTCAACACCCTCAGCGGCAACAGCTGTGACGGCCGGCGTCGTGTTGGTGGCATTGGGCGCTGTCAGTGTGGGCGCAGCAATTAATTGTTGTTTTTGTGGTTGTTGTTGTGGTTGTGACTCGATGACAGCCATTGCCTATCGCTCGCGAAGATTCTTAGACCTTAGTGGGCACGCGTTGTTTTATTGTAGTTGTTGTTGTTGGGGTTTCAACTTGTTTCAACTTTTTGTTGTTGTTTTTGCTTTTTGATTGCGCTACAATTTTGAATATAAATTTTTTTTTTGTTTTATTTTTATTTGTTTGGGTATCAAAAGCGACGCTTAATTAAAATGCCAAATCAGACAGCGGCAGCGGCGACAACAGCATTAACAACAACAACAACAACAACAATGGCCCGAGCAATAGCGGCAGCCGTAGCGGCCGTTTTATTATCGCCGCGGCCGTCCTCATTGTTGTTATTGTTGCGTTGAGAAGAGCAAGTTTCAAGCGTGCGAGCGGCGCGAACCGGCAGGCGGACGGGCTGACGGGCCGTCTGGCTGGCCAGCGGGTCAGTTGCTGTGCGAATTTTATCTCAGCAGATGCTCTTTGCAAAAATTCAACAAATTAAGCGCGAAACGTTAGACCCATACAAACACACGCACGCGCGCACACAGACAGTCACACACACACACACACACGCAGTCGCCTTTAGTATCTTGGGGATACTGGCACTGAACGTTTGCTGTTGTTGATTTTTGTTTGTTTGCTGGTTTGTTGGAGCACTTGGAGCCGTGCAAACTGCAGATTTGATTATATTTTTCGTCATTGTTGTTGTTGTTTTATATTTGCATGTATGTTTTTTTAACGACAACAACTATGCTGCTGTTAACGATTAGGAGTTGTTGCTGGTTGGTGCAGGTTTTGTAGATCTGTAGTCATACGTTCAGGTATTCTCAGCTGACGCGAGCCACACCGCAGCCGAAAACCAGCTGCCAGATAAGCAGCGCTCGCCTGCTCGCTCGCTCGCGCTGATAATTGGCAAACCGCAAATCTAGCTGCGAATCTTTTGCCGCACATGCGACAGTCGCTGTTTATCTCATAGATACTTGCATCCGTATCTGTATGTCTTATGTAGCAACCATAACTCCTCTATCGCACAGATACGCCACACCGTTTCCGCAGCTGTGCCGCAAATAGTTCGCTCAGCACCCAACTGGAAATGCATTCAAGTCTGATAGCGTCGACAAGGTCGTCTGATTCTCAGAGCATTTGTTTGGGGTTTTCGTGAATTCAGATTCAAAAATATTCAATTTAGATTTTAAAGATTAGATATTTGATTGAATACTAATCGAACTGTAAGTGCCTTAAAAATATATTTTAAATTTACTACAATTGCTCACAGAGTGCTGCTCACAGTTGATGGCAAATGTTTGCCATCTGTTGCAGAAATTTGCAATCTCAAATGCACAAAATTGTGAATAGGTCTAATATGTTTGCATCACTTAATGCTTGAGCTATTTTCTTCGAAAACTGATTTAATTTTCATAAGCACTAATACTTCTTTCACTTTATAGGAACCAATTGAGGCCCATAGTTGGTATCCTGACAGGCCACTTTTTAGTAGAAACACATCCAAAAATGTTGGGTCTAGTGTCTATTGATTTCTGTAAGAGCTGCATGAATGCGGAAAGTAGGAAAACGAACTTCAATCTTCTATGTGCTTGTCCTACACTTTCTAGGAGATGATTGATTTACCTGGATGAATTCTTATTCGATAACCTGCGGAGCTTCGTTAACTCGAAGCTCCAACTGGTTTTTTTAGAAGGGAATAGAAGTTCAACGAATTGTGATAACACAATGGGCCTCTTTGACCATCGTATGTTTCTCGCACAGCGGCCATAACTACCTACCCATCTACAGTTCTCTTCCTACACTCCTTCTACTCACCTGATCTCACTCTCCTACTCTTCTTCTCCTTCTTCTACCTCCTTCTCTACCCTCCTCCTCCTCTTATTCTCCTCTCATTCCTATCCTCCTTCTTCTCCTACACCTCTAATCTACCTAATAACTGCTTTTGTTCCACTCAAGTGGTCACAAATTATTCTTTCACAAACTCTTCTTTCACCTTACCTTTAAAATGTGAACTTTTCTCAAGGTCGTTTAAGATTAAAGGAATAAAAAAAAACAATTAAAAACATATCAAGTAAGAAATTTCAATTCGCTTAGAACCAAATGTAAAATAGTCACAAAGGAATGGAAAATTATCTTTAACTGGGCATCAGTAGGTAATATTAGTGTATTCGGACCGCTAATAGAAAAATATAATAGATCTCTATCTTTTTAGACATCTTGGAGACAACTTACAACAAACATTGGTGACATTAATTGCTAATAATTAAATCTCTTTATAAAAGCTATATGAGAACTTTGAGTGACAGCAGGAGCTCAAGCTGTAAGTGAAGAGGAGATTTCAAAACTGCTTAGGGAATTTTTCAAACTTGAAACTGCTTGGAGTTATATTTAAAAGTCTATACTATTCATAAGGCAGATGTTAGGTGAAAAGGTGGCCTACAAAAGAAGCAAATTAAGCCATAAGCTCCGTTGTGATGTCACTTAACTAAGTAGATGGATTGGACTTATTACACTCTGATACCAAACAGTTGAATCAGTTCATTAGGTATATTGGACCATACATGTAGCAGTTCCTAAGGTTCATATGTACGTTTTTAAGTTGGTTGTTGATATTTTCAAAAAACCGAAGGCAATGTTTAATGTGTTTTGAGATTTGTTTCATTCTTTAACGAAAAAATCGACAGGCTATAAGTGATATTTTCCATGAGTATTAATTTTTATTTACGTCAAAAATGAAAAAATTTCTTTACTTGACATTCATTAAATATTTCATTGGAAAGAACCCAAAGTTCAGATATTTACATTAGTCGAAAGAACAAAACTCCGAAGACACTTTTTTTACTTGACACTCATTAGAATCTTAAATTAAAAAACCGTAAAGAAAAACCCAAGAGAATCTTTTTTTTTGGGACATTCATTGGATTCTTTTGCCGCTTTTAGGACAATAGCCGAAACAATTTTCTCCTTGGCATTCATTGCTTTCTTTAATGGAAAGAACTTACAGGCCAGGCAGACTAACGATTGTGTTCAAAGATATTGTTTTCACTTTCAGAGCGAAAGCCGAAAATTTGTTTTTATTTTACATTCATTGATTTCTTTAATTGAAAGAACCTAAAGGCCGAACAGATAATCGATATTTTCATAGATATTTATTTTACTCCAAAAAAAAAACCGGAATATTACGCAATATTTGGAACAATGCACAGTGATTCGACTCCATACAACCATGGGACAAAATTAGAAGGAGTGGTCCGTTCATACTAGTTAAACATGGTCTGCTGAATTGAAATCTCTATTTGGTTTTTCTTAAACTGTTGTAGTTTGGCAATGTCTGTTGTTAGCAAATTTTTTCATTTTCGGAGAGCTATAGCACCAAGTGTGTTGGCTCGATTTTTCAGATTTTACATTTAATCGGTAACGCCAACATTGATTATTCCAAAGAGTAACAGAAATTGTCTCAGAACCGTCTGGTTTTGCAATAAAAACGATAATTATAGATGTATGTTTTGCATTTTTGCAGATTTTATAATTTTTCGTACTGATTGCATACTTTTAGGCATTAATAAAATAAATTTTGTCGAAAAATACGACCACTTTTCAAATTGAATTATTTTCTGAGATCGGAAGATATCGGAGGATGTAATTACATTATCCGACAAAGAAAGAATGCTTCTTAAAATAAAAACAATCTAGGAACATACTTTCAATACTTTTGAGATATTTTCCTCTAAGTTTTGCGAATTTTCAGATTTTTAATTTAGAAAAATATTTTGAATTAAAACTGAAGTAAAAGCCTCAGCTTGGCAAATTTTGAGAAAACATCAAAAGCGAAAATGGCCACAAAATTTCTTATTCTATATTGAAATTTTTAGCAACTTATTGGTAACCATTTATTTTTACAATTTTTTTTACTCAATAGACTAAAAAACAGAAAATATGAGTTTCAATTTTTTTGAGAAAAAAGTTGCAACTTTGAGTCGCTTTTGCACAGACGCTAATTGATTTTTTGCACAGATTTTTTGGGGTTTTCTTAGTTGGAGTTTTTTCTTACAAATGACATCAAAATCGTTAAATTCTGAGACCATAAATTTTTTGAACGAATCACTGTGCAATGGAGAGAACATACTGGCCAGGCAGATTAACTTTTTTTTAAGATTAGAGATTAAATTTTTTCAATACCTATTTTTGTTTTCTGCTTTCAGTACAAAAACCAAAAATTTGTAATAACTTAGCATTCTTTACTTGATATGGTTAGATCTATTCTTTTGGTGTATTCTATTATTTTCGGTCTTAATTGTTATGTATTACAGACGTTGCATAGTTTGTGCAATTTCAAACCCTAAACAAGAAAATTTGTTTCTATTTATTTCTCTCTAAGCTGAGTTTTAGGATTTGTGAATGCAAAAATTTTGCTCGTGATAGATATTTCTTGAGAATTTCAGTAAAAAAATGTGAATGAATACATTTTTTTTGATAAAATAAAGTTTTTTTTTAAAACAACATAAACATAACCTTTTAAATTTGTATTTACAGAAAATTTCGATTGCAAATTGTTCCACTTCCGATGATTTGACGTTGGAAAACATTTTGGCCGAATTTGTTTACAATTTATAAAAAGTCTTAGAAAAACATTCGCTCAGGCACTTGTGAGTTAATCCAATCCTAACCTAACATTGTTTAAGCTTTTTTTTTTTGGTCACTAAAAAATCGAAACACTGCACTGTGCCAAATTTTATTGACCCATAGTAAAACCCCGAATAATTGAACTTTCAACCACAAGTATTGCTAACGCATCCCACTGTATCGCCGCTCATCCTCGGCCATTTCCAATTGGGTCGCTGGAGCTGCTGGATAATTGCAACAACGGTAAATTTCAGATTACTTGCACATTGGCTGCGACCAGCCTCTGAAATGTGCAGTTCTCAACAGTTTTGCCACCAAACCACACGCCGCACACTTTGTTAACCTCAACCGAACAGCTGAGGGGGCCAACCACACACACACACACGCACAGAAAAAACCTCAGCATTTCATTTCACGTTTTTCACCACAACCTTTACTATTTATTTCGTGGCTTGATTTTTCTGTTTTTTTTTTTTTGTTTTGTGTCTTGTTTTTTGTTAAGTTTTGTGGATTTTTCGGCGGCTGCGGCCAGTGCGGATTGACGTTTTTCTGTTGTGCATTGTTGTTGGGCCTTTGTTGTTGGGCATTTTTTGTTTAGTTTTCATTCAACTTGAAGTAACAATGCGCTGCGTGTCGTGCTTCTTCTTGCTCGTTTTCTTTTGTACGCATTGTTGTTGGCTGAAAGAAAAGCGCGAAGGTCTGCGCCGGCGTTGCGGCGTTGTTCAAGCCGGCAGCAACAGCGTCAGCCGCACCGCAGCATAAACACACAAAAGCGGCACACAAATTTCATTTTATTTTCTTCTTTTCGCCACGAATAAACTGGCGTCTATTTTTTATTAACTAAACAATTTCTTTCATTTTTGAAAATTCGACACTCAAAAACAACAACGCAAAGGCACAAGCGTGCAACACGCGCCACGCCAAGTCCGTGTGACGGCGCGCACCGTAGCATTATTTGCAATTTCCTCGATATTTATGTTTCAATATATATTAATTTTTTAATTTTCAACAACTTTTTCTTTTATTTTTTGATTGAATACAAAAATTGCAAACATTGCTCGTTAATGATATATATATTTTTTTTTTGTTACCGTTCGCTTATAATAAAACTTAAAACATGGCACGAAATTGCATCGATAAAGTACGCGCTCGAAGAAAAAACTAACAAATCGATTCGACAGAAATTTTTGTAAATTTTTTTCTTTAAAAGATGCGCTCGTTACCGCCACAGCGAAACGTAAACCGTCTAAAACCAGCCGTCTACAGTATCTGAGGCACGACGAGCAAAAAAGACAATTTTTAAAACTCTAAAACGATCGGAGACAGACAGCCGCATGGCAATGGGAAGCGTGTGAGCGTGCGAGCTGGCGCGCTGGCTAGTTGGTCGGCCCGCTGCTGCTTCGACGCCCCGTTCGTTCTCTGTTGCCATTGTTTCGACGTTGCCAATGCTGTTGAATATTGCTGTGGCTGTTGCTGTTCTTGTTGTTGTTGCTGTTGCTGTTGCTACTTGCGCTCACAATGAAATTCACGAGCATCCAGTCGTTCAGTGTGGAGCACACGCGCCACTCGACTCACTACACCGCGCTGCCCCCGTCGCAATGTGTCGGCGAACGGCCGCGCCATGCTCGACAACCCAGCAAACAACTTTCCGCTGACAAGCAACGACAGCCAAAGGACGCCAAGGAGAATGGTACTGTTGGAGGTCTGAAGAGTCACAGGCAGTAACAATGTTTTCAACTATATTTCAGAAAACGTAAAATCTATTTCAGAAATCAGCAAAAGTCTAAATCTGATTGATCAAAGGTAGGAAAAACTCAAATGTTTTATGCCATCTTACTGGATACATCTATCAAGAAGTCTGATATAAGGTTGGAAACATTATAAACTTTTCACTAAATTTTATTTAGTTTCAATAAAAACTAAAGATTTTTTATTTTCTAATAGTGTTAAATTTGTACAGCAAAATAATTTGAGTCACTTTAGAAAATCTGTCAAATCTTTAAAACATGCAAACATTAAATAAAATCACTCAAATGACAATAAAAATGTACCAATCATTGGTTCGAATGGCCCAAAAAGAAAAATCAGTTAACCGATTTGTTCTATAAGTCTTGATCGAAATCAAAATAAATAATCATGCAACTAATGAACTTTTAATACAATTTGAAACCATATTTTAAATAATAAATATTTATTGGTGTAATTAATGACAGAAGATGCGTTGGTTACGGCATACATCGGGTCACTAGAAGTGAACCAATGGATAGTCCACTTCCACAAATGCTCTGATGAACAGTGCTTTCAGTTTTTAAGAATACGACACTCTAACAGATACGTGTTTATAAGTCATGAAGAATTACCCAGTAGATGGTCCACCTTGGTAAATCCTCTAACAGTCATGTTTTTCAGTCATTAAAGTGATTCAACTTATCAAATCTTTGAAGTGGCAGCTTTTAGTCGTTAAGAATCTGACATATTTATGAGAAAGGGTTAATAAATCAGAAAAAATGACTCAATGGATCATCCAGCTGGGAACATATTCCGACAATGGATCGGTGCTTTTAATCGGCAAGTCATCCTAGACGCATTTTAAAGATTAAGAAATATTACTAAAGGAATGGTCCACATCAGTAAATCCTTCGACGAACAGTGCTTTTAGCCGTTAAGGTGATTCAGTTTATAAAATCGTTTTCGTCGTTAAAAATCC
The DNA here is from genome assembly GCA_963971225.1 of Melieria omissa. Classification (NCBI taxonomy): domain Eukaryota; kingdom Metazoa; phylum Arthropoda; class Insecta; order Diptera; family Ulidiidae; genus Melieria; species Melieria omissa. The sequence continues at coordinate 55,706,155 of OZ020267.1, read as the reverse complement.
GTTTTTACTTTCAAATCCTCTGAGAGGCAGTTCTTAGTTGTTAAGAATCCGACATTTTTATGTCGGAATAGTGCACTGCGTATGAATAAATTAATAATTCACAAACAATTTCCCAAAATAATCCTCCGACGAATATGGCTTTGAGTCGTTAAAGTCCTTGCCAAGTCCTCTTAGAGGAGGCTTTTGGTCACTAAGATTCCGACATAATGACGGCCCTGAGTTAAAAATCACAATGAGTGCTGTTTGAATTGTTAAGAATCCAATGCCTATAGAGCAGCTCTCAGAAAATGAGTGAACGGGTCGTAGGATAATTTTTACCAGAGCTCTGTGTTAACAGAGTCTGACTTTTATCATTGTGTGAAATTTTTTTAAATATAATATTATATATCGAAGGCTTATAGAATAAACTCCTCTAACAACGCGAATAGCTCAGGTTATTTAAAACTTTTTACATTGAGGGTTCAATGGTATTTTGACATTCATTGATTGATTTATTCCTTTAAAATTAGCGACCAAAATGGTTTTCTCGCTGTTCTAAAGCATTGTGTGTTGGCATACAAGACGTGAAGACGTATTGAATATACGTTCCCGATATACTTTGAAGCAAAAGGGCTTTAGAGACCCTCATGAGACCCTCTTTCTAAGTCTTTTGTCTTCACGTTTTGATACGAGCTCATCAGTACCTATGAAATTGTTCATCCTTTCTTTCCAAAATTATGATCTCAGCCTCTTTTATGTAAGACAACCAATTCATTTATTCCCTCCAAATTGCTTGCTGGGATATCTTCGACACTTGTATATTTGTAATGAATTGCTATGTATGTTTGTAGGTGAGTGTGTACACCAGCAATTCATGCAAATCAGTTTTATGTTGTGCAGTCAATGTTATGTCTAGAGTCGATCGGGCAATAGCGCTTCTGGCGCAGCCAGCTGCAAATGTGCATCGGCCACCCTGCGTTGCCCACTTGTTGGCCTTTCGCAGTTGCCGCTCCGCACTTCTGCACGCCCAAGAACGGCCACAAGAGCGCACCACTAAAATTTGGCCCCACAAAAACCATCTCAGCCAAACGCCTAAACTCGAATTCCGCCACATTCGATGTCGGCGCGCCGAATTGCGAGAGCGCCAAAACCGAGCTCAGCCAGCAGGCAACAGTCCGGCAGAAACCGGCAGAGATCAGCAGATATTTGGGCCTGCGCCGCTGCCGGAGAGTGTCAGTGCCCGAGAGGCGAACTGAGATTGAGCGGCGCCAGTCGAGAGTGTGGGCCGCGCCGCTCCGGGCACTCTCAGCGCCAACGACAACCGGCTGCCGCGTGCTCCAAGCGCGATTTCTAAGCTTCAAGTTTTCGCGCTGCCAACGTCGCGTCGTGCACGTTTGGCCGTTCAAGTTTTTATGCTCAGTGCTTTTGGCTTAAGAGCCAAAAAAATAAATAAATCTGAAAAGCATAAAAATCATAAAAAATCAAGCAGCGACAAAAACCAACAACAACAAACATAGCATTGCCCATATTTTGCATTTGTTGTTGTAATTTTATTTTTATTTTCTAAATACTCGATCGCGTGTTTTGTGGTCTTTTAGTTGTTGTTGTTGTTGTTGTAGATGCCTTAGGACTTTAACTATTTCTACTCGTCGTTGTTGTTGTTGTTATAGTTGTCATTTGACGAGCAGACAATTTGCTTAGTTGCGCTCAGTGCCAACAGCCAGTTGACGATATTGTTGTTGTTGTTGACTTCCCCATTGCTGCTAAAAGCCTTTTCCCATTTCATTTATCTGCAAAAGATTGCTTTCGTAATAAAGACGTCACAACTTTGAGATAACAAAATTTGTTTGCGTTGGTCTGTTGTGCGGTTTCGTTATCAGCGGAGCCGAAATGTGTTTTTTTATGATGTTTTATTTTTGTCTGAGTAAAGAGATGCTGCACTCCGAGAGCAACGACATTCAGCTTGAAAATAGTGAAATAGTCAAAATCGATATTAGTTCATTTATTGCACTAAACTGCTTATTTCTTACGCATAGAATCAAAAAAAAAACTTAAAAACTTAACCTAATAAAACCGACTTAACCAAACCTAACTTACTACCAATAACTACTACCAATTACTAATTACAGTTTTATATTAATTGCACTTAGCCCTTTTAGGCCATGAAGACCGCGAACTTAGTAGGCAGTAGTCTTATCGAATGGATCCCCAGATGGTCGAAGAAGAAATTGCCTTAGTAGTTCATTCTTCTTCTGAATAAAGCAGCACAAGTGCGTAGACGTTAAAGTGTATTTTCTTCCTCTTCCTCGTTCATGCAGCTGCGACAGAAGACGTTTGAAAACAGTCCCAACCTTCAACGTTTTAAGATTCTTTCAGATTCATTAATAAAAACTACCAGCAATATTCATTGACCTGATTATTATTCATTCAGATTCATTGATCATGGCTCAAATGTCGGAATCTCATTCACTACAACTTTTAGTTTCTAATTTTAATTTACGATTCGTTAAGTTTAAGGTCAGGCCAGCTCTATCATGGTTTTTTCCATCTGCACTTTTTTCGGAATACCCTGAAATCTATTATCCGTGTGTGGTCTATGCCCTTGTCCCGTCCAAGTTTCATTTTCGTTTCTACAAAGTCACATTCTACCGACAAACTTTCGAAATCACATAGACCGATAATGCAAAAAATATTGAGCAACGTTCTTTCCACAGAGTGGGAAGAAAGAGGTTCTGGATCAGTGTTGCCAGATCAGGAGATTTCCTCCTAGATTTAGGAGATTCTTTGCCTTTTAGGAGAATTTTTAGGAGGGGAATTGTTTAGGAGAAAATATTGAAATTTTGATGTTGATACATTTAACATCATTAGTGGCACTGCAGCATTGAATATTGAAAGCTAAAGTGTCTGATATATTTTCATTAAATTTAATGCTTCAAAGTGCATAATTTATGCAATGAATGAAGAAAGTTTATAAAAGCGAACTCCGATCTCATTTTTATATGCTGGTGGTATATATGGTGTTAAATTTTAGTTAACCCTTTCAGTCACAATGTCCAATATATTGGACTACACCCCATATAATTTATACAGCCCGGTTTATTTTCATGTCGGAAAGGGTTAAACTGAACCTAAATAAAAAAAGGCTGCAATTCTTTATTAAAAAACTAATTTATTTTATTTGTTTATTAGAAGTTGATTTTCTTACTTTATAATGACAAGAATTATAAAAAGAAATTTTGAAACTTATTAGATTTTTGGGAGGAGATTTCAGCTTCTTTTTTAGATTTAGGAGAAAGTCATTTCAGATATCTGGGCAACACACCCTGGATTAGTGATGAAAACAGACCCATCCACCGACAGATCTTTTTAACCATCGGATATGCCATTGGATATGGATCCATCAGTATGTATAAAAAATTCCAATTCCAATAATATAAAATATACTTATTTATTTAGTTATTTATTATATATATATATTTATTATATATTCCGGTATAAAAAAGTAATTCTTGCAGACTAATTAAAAATAGCGAACAAATTCAACATAAATCCAGATAACATTTAAGTTAAAAAATCAAAAACATAAACAATTCCAATTTGTATAAAAATTATGTACAAAGAATTCCATCTGCTTTAAAAAAAATCAAAACAATATTCTGAGGAAGAAGACTGACTTTTACTAGACCACAAATAGTATTCATTCTACCTTTTTCCCTCCCCTTCTTCCCAAACTTCTGAAATACTCTTGAAATATTGTTCAAGAAAGCACAACGGGCACCAGCAACGACTTATTCTCGAACCAAATATTTTCGCTTAAACTTTTCCAGCCGCATGAAGTACCACGAAATGTCTGCGCAAGCTGTCACACTTTCACTTTTTTCGCACTAATTCTGCGCTTGTTTGAACGCTACCGCGTTGCGAGGCAACAATCTTATTTGCGTCCCATCTCGGCTGCCCCTCCCCCACCCACTTATACACCCCCCATCGTGGTGTTGCTTATCGCTGTTGCGCCGATTCGATTGCATTGCGTGCGCTGATGTTTGTCTGGGAGTTTTATAATTTACGGTGCGGCTTCTGCGAAAGACACGAGTAGCATTATATAGATATGTATATACATATATATAGGTATATAAGTACATATGTATATGGGCTTGTAGATTGTGTATACGTATGACTAACGATTATGACTTGCGATTACTTGTGACTAAAATTCAACAAAAAAAGTGATCTGCTTGCAACCTGTTTACAAAATTCGCCAGTTTACTTTTACGAGCAGTGATAAGTTTTTGTTTTTGTCAGTCAAGTATGTAAAGACTCAGCGAAGATTTGATCCGAAGACGGGATTTTGTTGTCACTGCAATGGGGAATGTGAGTCAAGTCAGTGAGGCCAGTGTTGACGTTCCTGTCGCGTAAAATACTTGAAACTCAGTGTTGCCAGATCAGGAGATTTCCTACTAGTTTTAGGAGATTCTTGAAATTTGATATAGGGGAATTTTTAGGAGGAAGAATTGTTTGGGAGAAAGTTTAGGAGATCTATATTTTATGTCAGGGGATTTTTCGGATCCTTAGTGGATTTTTGGGAGATTTGTGGATAACGAAGAAGTTTTCGGTATTAAGCTAAAATGAGACTATGTTGGGAAATACAACTTTTTTTGCCGAAAAAGATTTCGTTTATTCAAAAACTCACTGACTTATGAAACTGGTTTCGTATTCAACTTTTTAAGATTAGTAAATAACATTATGCTCGTCTCGTTTCTATTTATATTTCCAAGCAAAAATTCGTAACTTTTACTCCACCGGGGTTGCAATAAGAATGGCACGGAACCATCGAAATGTAAAATAAACAACCGTTGCCTAATGATCAGAGCATGCGAGCACTTTTAAGAAATATGAATAATTTGTGGAGGTACAGTTGGTTCAAAAAATCAAAGAAGGTTGTTTCTACATATTATTTACTCCAACACTGTTTAGAAGAGCATTGAAAACATACAAAAACTAAAACTAGAAATCAACGTAGAAGCGGTCACTGTGACTATATCGCTGGATCCCTACGATTTCTCAATTCGAATTATGTATAATGAAGAAGCTGCCTCGATCCATATGTGGCTAACCAAAAACATAACCTGAAACTGCTGCAGCCTGCAGGGTTATGGAAAAATTTGATTGGATTGCGAAGCAAATAATAATAATGCTGCAATTGAAAAAGCCAAAGAAAAAACATTTTCAAATAAAACATAAACAAAAACCATCAGTGAGTCGCTTTAAACAAGATTACTTGCAGTTTGCCACGTTTCACCAGCGCCAAAAATAAACACAAAAAGCTTACGAGACAGTGGCGGATTAAGGTCGACTTTGAAACTACATACAAATTAAAATCCATATACATAAACAGTTATGAATTAGTTTTTCAAAACCCCTCCCAAAATATTCTTATGAATCCGCCACTGACACGAGAAGACATTAAATGAAAACTGCGCAAGACGCCAGAGTGCGTTTCTTGGCCGATTGCAATTGCAAAAGCAGGCGTGGCACATGTGTTGCCAATCGAACGCACAGACCGTCGCTCTTGACGCGTATGCGTCGGCAGCAGTTGGGGTGTTGGGCGGCGCGGCAGCAGATGTTCAAGTTCGAGACATCAAAGCAGCAGGGAAAGCAAACAATGACCGCACCAGCCGCGCAGCTTTCAATAATTACAAATTAAAATTATTAAATTGAAAAGGAACATAAAAAGCAAACGCACACACACACACACACACACACATTGAGACAATGGCGCCTTCTGCTACAATGTTTGCTTAACATTGAGTAATGCAAAGGCAGAACAACAAACACTAGCAACAACAACAACAAACAACAATAATAATAACAATAAATAGAGCAGAGCCAGTGAATTGATGCCATGCGGACAGTTTTTGCAAAAACCAACAACAACAATGCCAAGAACATTGAGAAAATGACGTGGTCATCGTCATCGTCGCCCTCATTGTGTTCGTGGTCAGCGTGAGCTGCGAATTTTCGTATCCAGCCAAGCCAGCTGTGCGTGTGTGTGTGTGTGTTGGTGTGCGTGTGCGTGTGCGCGCGCTTTATTGCCGCATCTACGCGTAAATCATCAATTAAAAACTGCAGTTAGACATACCGAGTGGATTGCGTATGCCCGCCGCTGCGTGACCTAGAGCGGACCATGGCGCACGAGTGAGATCATACACGCCCCGGCCGCGCGCCATTTGGCAATCTCCAGCGGCCATGGACCAGCTCGTCCACCAAATTTCCGACGACAAATGAATATGATTACATGTGCGTCTGTCTACACAGCTTTCGACTGACGGCCCGCACAGCTGCGACATGTTGCGCCCAGCCAACGCGCCGAACGCCGACGCCGACGCAGACACGCGCCACCTCCGCACGCATCGAAACGTTTCGGCACACGCCAAATTTGCGCCTCAAGTGCACTAAATGTTGCTTCAAATTTTGCATAAATACATTTCAACATTTTCCTGCTTCATTTGTATTTATGTTGGTTTCTTCTTTTTTTGTTCGTTTTACTATATTTTTTCAATTTTATTCATTTTGTTTTTGTTGTTGTTGTTGTTTTTAGTGATTTTCACTTTAACTGATTTGTGTATTTTATTGAAGATGTATGCATCATGCATTGCTGGCACACGCCACTCATGCGTAGTTGTTTTTTTTTTCATCGCAACTGTGCCGAGGAGGCTGGAAGCAGGAGACAGCAAGGTGGCGAAGGGGCGCGCAGTTGAATATGCGTATTGGCCGACGAGCGTTTTTAATGACTGGCGCAGATTTTATGACTGCAAATTATATGGTCGCTGTTGTTATTGTTGTATGCCATATTCGTACACACAAGTGTGCGCGTGGCCTTAGCTGAATTTGAATATTTCCAAGACGCAACGACGAATTGAGTGTTGAACGTCTTCGAAACGTGCTGCGTCTTGAGAAAAACATGTAATCAATTCTGCTGTGCCCACACTTCCGTTCGCAAAGTGTTTAGGAAAAATGTGTACATAATTGTAAAGTTGAGAGCTTCATTATTATTCAAAACACAGACTTTGGTATGAACGATTTTCATCACCGTATCGTAAAATCATTGCCGAGTAAAGGGTGAGGTGAGGTTTCTGTAATTCTGAATTGTAAAAAAATTAAGCGAAAATCTTCAATTAACAACAAACATTAACAATGCAAATTAGCCACTAAATGAATAATTATTTGCGCATACCGAACACACCCACCTACGCTGGGCTACGATTGATGAAGACTCAATGCAAGTTATGTCCAGTGGCCATGGCACTGCGGTGAAGGTGTGCGAAACATACATTTCCATATCGATCATTTAGCAATAAATGTCAGCGAAGAACCTTCGACTGATTTGATGCCTCGAATCGGCTGCTCACCTAATCGGCCATTAGTGGTCGCGCTGGCCATATGGACCGCGGCCATCTCCCTCTCTCTCTCTCTCTCTGTCTGGCTGCAGTGGCACTTCATTGACAGTCGCAGCGCTGCAAGTGCAACCGATTAATGCTTATTTTCAATGTTATATGATTTTGTTTGTGAATGCAGTGAAATTCTATGCCGACGACGAATTTCGAAATTGTGCAAAAATTTTCCCATTCAAAACAAAAAAGCGAGCCAATGAACGAACCTGCGCCGACCGCATTAGCACTTCCAAAAATGTAATTGAATATACGCGCATCTAAGTAAATGTTCTGCTTCTTCTTTTTTAGCGATTCTTCTTCGGCTGGCGGCTAAATGCAGAAAATTCCACTCGCCTGTGGCTTAGAGCGCTGTGTGCTGCAAATTGTGTTAATGTGTGAGTGTGAGTGTTGTGACTTGTTTGGAGGTATGTGAAAACATTTGGTGGTTCTTTGGAATGATATCTACAGATTTTGAGTGGGTTACATTGATCCACTGGCAATTTTATTGCTTCTTTCAGGAAGCATTAGAAAAAGAAGAGACTGAGGAACTGTCGATAATTGGTCCATTCGATATTTTTGATAGTTTGAGTCGAAGAATATCGATGCTGTCGGGATATATTTAAATTGCAATATTAAAACTCCAAATTAAAATTTTAAAATTCCAAGCCCCTTTGTTCAATACCTACATCATTTTTTCAGTCTAAGCAAAGAATGCGCACCAAATGTCATTTATGTGCGACTTAAGTTCAAAAGTTATCCGAAAATTTTTTTTACAAAAGCAGTGACACACCGCTTGTCCAACGCCCATGAGGTTTCACCAGTGGAGCAACATATTCATGGTACCATTTCTTACCAAATTTCAATGCTGTCCGACTTATAAATCCGCCACAGAAAAAGAGTCTGAAACTATACATTGAGTTAGGATTGAATTTGATAAATCCAAATTTAAAATAGAACTAATTTCATTCAGGCCAATTTTTCCAGCCTTTGGGTTGTACATAGTTAACCTGTGTTTTCAGCTTAGCGAACTCATCTTAAATTAATTCTTTTCATTTAAACGTACTTCGGATTCGAATTTTTCATTTATGCAAAGCTTTAACCAAACAAACTCATAAACAGGAAAAATACCAATTAAAAATGGGACTTCAACTTCTATTTCACTAAAGCGCATTTTTCAGATTCAGCGAATTTTCAAGCGACTTTCAGTGAAGCGGTTTTGACTGTAGCAACTACAATACAAACATAACTGCCAGAAAATATACTATGAGAAATATATTTAAGGTCTTCATTAAGTTTAATTGTTGCTAGAGACTTTCGTACTAAATAAAGAGTCTGAAAATAATCACCAAAAATAATCCAATGGGAAAATCTGTCATGAAGAAACTAAAAAATTTGGTCATTGTAGCGAACGTAGCGTACAAAAAGACATCCAAATAAAGAATTGAATAAATAAAAACAAAAGAAAAATGTAACTTCAGTCAAGTTTCTGCATAATGAGTGGGAAAAGAAGTTGCAATATATATGTAGGGCGGCTACACACGTAGCAGTGTCGTGATAAATGTTCCATGCAGCAAATTGAATAAATAAGCCGACAAGTAAGGAAACACTAATGCTATACCGTTTTATCATCAAACCGGAAGTATTCAATGTGACCAGCTAAACAGTTGGGAAGGTTAGTTTAAGTTTTAGTGAAAATCTTTTATAATTTACGACACTGATAATTCTTTAATAATGTGTTTTATAAGAAGCGGTTTTTAAATTCTCTCATCTCTATTTATTACAAATTCATTGTTGAGTATTTGTTTAGTTTAAGATTTATGTAATGTTTAAAGGTTTCTTTCATTGAATTACGATCGTTGTTATAGCGTCCGAATTATACTCTTAGACTTTTCAATAGCAATGTTAGCAAACATATTTGATTTTACTACTTACAACAGAATGGAAATCAATGTTAAAAAAAAAAAAACTAGAAAAAAGTTTATTTATACTTGAAGTGCATTTTTAACGGAAAGGAAATGAACGAAATGAAATGAAATAAATTAAAAGATATGTATGAAATGAGTGAAATGAATGAAATAAATTAATATAAGCAATTAAGGAGTAAATATTAAAGAGCTGCGCAAGTACTAAAAAAATGACTTGCAAGCCATCGCTATGCTTTCAAATACTGCCGCTCTTCTTCACTATCACTACAAAACAAGCACTGCAGTGAAGGAAGCTTTTGATATTTATACAAATACTGCACGAAACGACAATAGAACTTCAAGCACCTTGAAGTATAGAACAACACTGAAGTAGAACAACATTGAAGTAGAACAACACTGGAATAGAACAACACTGAAGTAGAACAATACTGCAGTGGAACAACACGGAAATAGAACAACACTGAAGTAGAACAAGACTGAAGTGCAGCACTGAAGTAGAACATTTTCAAGCATACGGTGTTTTGTTTTGCACGATCGAAGTAGCTGATGTTTGTTTTTGGTATTTTGTATGGAATCTAGGCTGCATTTCAAGCATTACAACAACATTAATGTAAAAAAAAAAACGCAGGTTTAAAACATGTTTTTCCGATATTTAATTAAGTCTGTTTCACTCGGTGTGAAGTAGAAGTTCTGTTTCACGCGGTGTGAAGTAGAAGTTCTGCTTCACACGGTGTGATGTAGAAGTTCTGCTTCACGCCGTGTGCTTGCTAAGACTTACCGTTACTTAACCTATAATGAGGTTAAGTAACGGTACGGCTTTCTGTTTTGATGTTTTGTTTCGCAACAGAACACAAGCACTGTCGCTACTGTATCGAAAAGGTTTTCGAATGATGTAGTGCTTGCTTTGTTGCAGAATAGAACTATTGAGCATTTGAATTTGCTGTCATTGCGACCCTGAAGTACAGTACTTGACAGTACTGTGCAGTAGTGAAGTGTGCTAAATAGGATATTTTGTGCAGCTCTTTAGTAAATATAATGAATTAAATGAAATGGAGTGAAGTGAATGAAATTAATAAAATAAATGAAATTAATGAAATGAGTGAATTGAATGAAATGAATAAAATTAATTAAATTAATGAAATATAACTAAATAAATGAAATGAATTAAATGAATGAAATGAATAAAATGAGTGAAATGAATGGAATGAATACACGTAAAATCAATTAAATGAATAAAAAGAATGAAATGAATGAAATGAGTGAAACGAATGAAATGAATGAAATTAATGAAATGAATGAAATGAATGAAGTGAATGAAATGAGTGAATTGAATAAAATGAATGAAATGAATGAAATGAATGAATTGAATGAAATGAGTTAATTGAATCAAATGAATGAAGTGAATGAAATTATGAAGGAAAATTAAATGGAAAAATGAAATTATTGAAGTCAATGAAATCAGTGAAATGAATGAAATGAAATTAATAAAATTAATGAAATGAATGAAATAAGTGAAATGACTGAAATTAGTTAAATGAATGAAATGAATGAAATACATTAAATGAATTGAAGTGAATGAAATGAAGTGAATTGAATGAAATAAATTAAATGAAATGAAGCGAATGAAATGAATGTAGTGAAATGAAGTTAATTGAATGAAATTAATGAAAATAATGAAATGAGTGAAACGAATGAATTCAATGAAATCAAAGAAATTAATGGAACTGATGAAATTAATGAAATGAATGGAAATAATGAAAAAGTGAAATGAATTAAATTAATGGAATTAATGAAATTAATGATATTAATGAAATAAATGAAATAATGAAATCAGTAAAATTCATGAAATAATGAAATGAATGAAATTTGAATATGAATATTTGACCCCAAAAGATATACAAAAACAATTTAGTTCTATTTTAACCTCAAAATCTGCACTAATGTTTGCTCCGTTTAAATTTTAAGCATGAAACTTAAGCAGATAGCCAGTCCTCTTCATCACCATAAAAGCCTACAATTCCTTATAAGTCTGAAGTTAAAATCGAAAAACTCAAATTAATTAAAGCATTTTAAGCATTGATTCAAAGGAAATGTGAATGACTTTTTCAACGATAAAATTGCCAAATCAGCACTCTGCGTATCTAACCTCAAATGACTCCAAGTGGTTTTGGCTTTCGGCTAATGAATGCCTTAAATGTCCGACTTTTTGGAGGCTCTGCGCCCATTCTTCGTTCAATTATGCTGTGGTCGAATTGATCTAATCATTTTAGCAACTCAACTCAACAGCTGTTGAAATTTTTAAATTCCAATTACTTTTATAGGGGGAAAACGTCAAATAAATTATAATTTAATCGAATTAAATATTTTGCTATCCATTTCTTTCTTCATTTCATTAGAAACGTTTGCTATTTTTTCTTCAATTTTTTTTTTGTTTTCTGCTGAGCTGTTAAAGTACTTGAACGTGAACTGTTTGCGCCATCGCCAGCTGCCATTCGCATGTGCATTGACTCACTGACCGTCCATTTGGCTAGATGTCTGTTTAGTTGTCCATGAAAACGTTCAATGTGTGCATCGATGTGTGCCACGCTTGTCTACTTGTGTACACAGTTAAGAAAAACTAGTGGAAATGCTGAGATAATAAGAGAAAGAGAAAGATATATTGGATTGATTAATCAAAATCGATTTGGCATCGGCCGAGCATCAAAAAAGTCTTAAAACAGTTCAAAATTTACGTTTCGTTAATGAAAGAGAATCATTAAAATTGAATCCTGGACTAAAATAGAATAAAATTTAGATGCATTTACATTTTTTTATGTTTCCCTTACCTGACATATTTTGGTCCCGAAAGTTCAAAAAAGACAATTTAGTTAAAAGGAGCCAGTTTTCCTCTTTTATTTGATACCCATATCTTCATCACTGCACAACCGCACATATTAAAAAAAAATACTTAACGTGTGTGACAGATATGTCCTTCAAATTTTAAAGTCCTTTAAAAAGGACTTTGGGTCAGAAAATGAAAAACTGACTATACCGGGTTACTATAAATTACCTCTTGTTTCACGGCTATATCAACATTTGAATGGGTTTTGACAAAAATTAATTTTTCTTCGCACGATGTAATAAATGTAAAGTTGGTGTTTGCAATCAGTGCTTCATAACTTTGTAATTTTTCTTTCGGTTCTATTGATGTTAGGCTTATTATTTGCATAAATAATATATCTTTCATTTTATATGTTAAAATCAGAGGATATACTTTCTTTTTTTTATAAACAATCCTTTGAAAATTTATAACTTTTGAAAATGGTCGAAAAATTCACTATTTTTAAGTTTTCACCATCAGTCATTTCCCCAAACCTCATCTGATTGGGACAATCTTTATATGGCTTGAAAAGCTAAGGTATTTTTCTTCGGAACGACGGACTTGTGTTAGTCAGATGATTCGTTTACGAGATTTGTGTTCATAACTCAAACAACAGGAAACAAACTGTTTTTTTGAGGATTTTTCGAAAACGCTTCTTAAGCAATTTTTTTTTATTTTCAGTTTGCCAAAATTACTTAGTCTAGAAAATACTTTTGTTTATAGGTGCACGCGATTAACCAATTTTTTGTCGAACAGTGTAATTTGTATAAATATTTTTCTCGCAGTGTACCCACAAGGACAACAGCAACAACAACAAAACCATCAACCAAAAAATTGGCAGCGGTCAGCGTGGCATCGGTCAATGTCGGTTCAAGCTGATCGCGTCCCGTCGCCCACTCGCCCACTCACTCGCACGCGCACTAATTATGCAAATGGCGCGTGCTGCGCGACCACTTGAACGGCATCTGCAACGCGCGCCGCTCGCTGTCGGCCGCTCAGGCGTCGGTGCGTGGGTGCGCGAGTTCAATTGGTTTGGCTTTTAATTAAATTTGACACATCTACAGTGGCAGCAGCAACAGCCAACAACAACAACAAAAAATACAACAGTGCAACAGAAATTCGATTCGCCTGTCACGTACAGTTTGTTCTAATATGAAATATTCGGCTTCAGCTTCTTCGGCTACGGATTCTTAGCTACTTGTTGAATTTGTTGCTTTTTTATGTTCACATATTTAATAAATTCCACGCACAAATTTCACAGTAGTAATAATTGTATAATTAATATGATTGACAGCGTTTAAAATCATCGGCGACGATGTGGAATTTAATAGTTAACAAGAAAAAAAACAACAAATATTAGCAACAAAACAATAATCACTCTGAATAATTCATCTTTAGTCTGCGAATAAATGTGTGAGTTGATTTCATTAAAACGTGTAATTATTTACAGTCTGTTAAAGCATTTTGTACGCCTTCAATTTGCTCAACAACCATTAAGAAATCAACGAAGCAAGAATTTTGAATCGATTAAGCAAGCAACATAAATTACACTACACCACACAAAAAGTGGCAACACTGATTGAGGGGAACTTCTTTTCATAGAAAAACATTATATTGTGTTATAAATGGAGAAAAAGAAACGAATTTTTATGTTTGTATAATAATATATCCAAAATATTGAAATGTCGAAAAAATGTCGGATTCTTAACAACTTAATCCCATTCGCTGTTGGGTAATTTTGACAAGCGAACCACATTTTGCTTTTTTTTTATTTTTGATAATGTTTTTAACTATGTAAAGACAACAAATTAATATAAGTTGAACAATCAAATGATCCATTGGTTAAGTGACTTTTTGTCATCTTTCAGACCAGATCTTTTTATAGAAGAGGAGAATGACAGCAAATCAGGTCTCCACTACTTTGCCATATTTGAAAATATGTCACAGCAAGCACTACTATTGAATCCTCTTCACCAATCAAGATGCGTTTGATAGGCCACGTATCTCCTTTCGTCCTTTAGTTGTGGCTGAAAAGGCTGTACTGAGTCTCACTTGAAGTGATTTCAAGGTTCTGACGCAAAGTCTCATTCTTAAGTGAAAGAGAGTTGTAAAAGCCCTGTGCTTCAGTAAAAGTGATAGGATCTCATTTATATAAACTCGTCTTAAATTTTAAACTCATAAAAAACAAAGATTTCAGCTTCAAAATGCTACTAAAAGCCGAATAACACTGAAAAATTAATAAAAATGCAGTTCCTACACGCAACACAGTAAAGCAAACTTGGCAAAATATTTAACCAAAAAGATTCAAAGAATTGATTCTATAGCACTATTCAACACAATTTTCAGTATATATCAAACCCGATCACTGCCGCATAGGAAAAAGATAAAACCCCACACGAAAAATCTAACTGAAGCTACATAAATACATATAGAAGTTGAAGAAAGTGGAAATAAACAAAACGTTGTTTCCATTCCAAAGCAAAATGTTTATTCAAACAAATCAGACCAATAGGCATCAAGAGATATAAAGTGGTTTTGAAATGTGCCATATGAAGAGGTTACAGCTCCTCTTCTCCTCTTCTACAGGTCTCAAGATCGAAACAAATTTTGATTAAGACAGACATGTCAATTTTCATTAATTTCTAGTTAGTCTCACAGTATTTCCTTCACAAAACTATATAAATACTAATACTGATATACAGAACTAAATCAGTGAAAAACAGTATCCACTTCATTGCTCGGAATTTCCAAGCAGGCACAGGAAAGAACCAGCTGGCGCGTTTTTCGTATTCAATTCAATCAAAACAATGAAAGCGCTTATTAGATAAACCAGTAAGTTTGTCCCAACAGAAGGACGAGTCCATAAGTCAACTCAACTATACTGAACTCTTTCAATGGCATATCTCAAAACTTGGCGCCCATGATACTCAAGTTAAGCTTTGGAAAGAATTACCTGGTACCTAACCCATCTAGAAACAACAATGTGTATGGATTCTGACTTGTTGACAGCAGTTATTCTAATGTTATCAGATTAGATATTCAGTCAGATATCAGTCAGTTTAATAACACTAAAACTATCCTTACTTAGTTACTTAACTGACCATTATAACCCATTTCCGGGTTATGTCTTGCAAAAGTTCTATATAGGCGCCACTTCTTCAGTTGGTCACACCAAGAGATAACCGGAAACACGGTCTCCCTCTTAGCCGTCGCCCTGCAACTACCGCGTCAAACACCTTTATCGCTGGAGCTTCATCGTCCATAAGCGAGGCATGGTCAAACTGTCCTACTGGTTGCAGCTAGACAAATCTCTGAACTAGATAAATTTTTTGCGCCCTCTGTAAGGGGAAGCGGGCATTAGCGAAAACAGCGCACCAAACCAATCTTAGCAAAGTTACCCACCATCCTGCTGTCACCTACTTTACACAACAATGTCGTCTAGAGGAGTGATCAAGGAAAAAAGATTCCGTTCTATATAGACAGGGAGCTGTAGAGTAAATAGACTCACTTCACTGGACGCAACTGAGCAGATAGGCCAAAATCTGGCAACGTTCTCTTTCGAGAATAGGATTTGAAACACCTTAGTTATACGATACGACACGATACCAGAAGCCAACGTAAGTTAAGCTGAAGAAACAACAGTTTATTTGCGCGCCCAATTTGACTAACCCTAAGCTTCTAGGGAACCTCTAAGATTACAAAAAATTCGATTCTAAAATTCGTGATGGATCTTCTCATAGTTTGCTGTCTGTTTGGTCATCATCATCTTTTGGTGCTACAGCTCTTTGTGAGCTCCGGCCTGCTCCACGTGGGACCTCCGAAACAACTCGATCTTTTACAACTTTTCTCCAAGTCTTTATCCCAAGTTTTTTTATGTCTTCTTCTAGCTCGTCGGTCCATCTTGATCTTGGTCTTCCTCTTGCTTTAGTACTGAACGTCTTGGCCTCTACAAGTTTTTTCTACGCCCTCGTGTCGTCCATTCTTGTTACATGTCCAAGCCATCTCTCTGTTTGGTATCAATTAAAAACATTTGGACAGCTTTAAAATTACTTTTACAAAAGTTGCATGGACGAAGCACAAAAAATTCAACAGCTTTCTTACTTCTTGATTCTTGAACCAGCTTCTATAATTCTTTGTTTGTTTGAACAATCCCAATTTTCTTTGTCTTCATATGTAAGCAAAAAAATATGGAAGATTGTGTCAAATCCCAACGAAGGGCCACCAACAAAGCTTTCAACAAACTTACAAAAGATTCCGAGAAAGTGTGGTATCCGACTTTCCGGCTGCTGTTCTATGCCAAACAATTCGAAACAGCTTCACATTAAATGTTTTTGATTTTATTTTATGATTCATCAAATTTGATTGCTGCAACGAGCGATTGCCCGCTTGATGCGGCTGCAATGCAATAGAAAACTTTTGCTATTACATACATCAAATTACAGTTGGCGAGCAACGAGAAAAGATAAATAAAGATGAGCAGAAAATTAAAAAAAAAAATGTTAAAAGAAAAAGTGTTTGAGTGGGTCTAGAACGACCTGTTTGTATGCTACATCATAGCTTATAGATTTTTGTTAACCTATCTCTGAATTTAACTGATTTTGATTTTATTTCTAGCATAAAAATCTACAAACAGCCAAGTCTAAAAAACTATACAGATGGAAAAATACAGTTAGTTTGGTTCACAGTGGGTTAAGAAGGCATGCCACGCCCATTTATGGTGGAAGGATACCTTAACATGTCAATTATATTAATTTAAAAATTTAATTTAAAACTTCATATTTCATCAAATTGCCTTCATATGGCAACTCTACTTGAAAGTAGAGACACCATCCATTTTTGTCATCAGCTTTTAATTGGCATTCCAGTACAATCCAAACACGTATTTTCACATTCAAATGTTGGCGCACGTACCAGCCATTTGACGGACGAACGAACAGCAATTGACTTTGCTTACCGGCCACGCCTCGTTCTAAAGAAAATCCTCACCAAACTCAATACAATTCAATCACTCGATGTAGGGTGCCATGAAACGCTTTTTAATGCTTGCAACATGGCAACAACACGCAGCAACAAGCCTGTTGCAGCAACAAGCAAATGTTGCAGCTGTGTCGCACTTAAGTTTACATCAAAATTTGTCTGCCTTTTGAATTCTTCCCCTTCGGCAGCAGCTGTTTGCCTGCTGCAAAGCGGATGTTGCAGTTTGTCAACAAGTCGTTGTTGGCACTGTTGTTATTGTTGTTGTTGTGTTTCTTGGTATCACGCTTCGTTTGGAGCTGTTATCGCTCATCCTCCCATTTGTGTGGCCCATTTCAATTTCAATTTCTCTGCTGAGTTACAGTTTCCGATTTTTCTTGATTCTTTTATGCAAAGAATTTTCAAGCGAAAAATTTATCAACCAGCCAGTTTGCATGGTGTTTCCCTGAAAAAATTCTTGTGGGCTTGTTTTTTTGGGAATGCGGATTAGTAGCAGCTATTTTTCGCTCGTTTTTGTTGCTGTCCGCAATCGAGACTCGAGTGCTTTTGGTGGCCGCATGCGGAAGTTTGGCCGTTAATGGTCACATTTAATTGCTTTTCTTAGCCTTTTTTGTTGTTATTTGAATTTGACAATTTAGCATTATTCGCTGCATGTGGCAGCGCCTCTTTCGATTCGTATTCTTCTTTTTCATTTTGCAAGTTTTGTTTTTCACTTTAATGTAGTTTAATGGTTTTCTACTACCAAACTTGGACACGTTGTCGTTGTTGCCGTCGTGGTCGTCGTCTGTTTGTTGCCATAAAATTGAGTTGAGCAATTTTTGTTATTAACATACTGAAAACATAAATTAACCGCAAACGTGAATCGAATGATTGCAGTAATAATTTATGGGCGCGCACTGTCTGACGCGCCAACCAAATGGGTCGCTCATGCCCGATGTGGGGCTGCATTTGGAAAGCAACGAAATTTCAATCGCACAAAAAACAAATTACAAAAATCACCAAATACAAGTGGGGAGTACGCGTTGCCATGTGCTGCGCTGCTGCGGAATTTGCGTCCTATTCCATTCCAATCCACGTACATTTGGCCTTCTTTCAATGGCTCCTCTCAGTGTTTGGTTTTCAATTCGTGTGCGTTTTTTTGAAATTTTTATGGGAATCAGATGTTGTTGAAATTTTCAGTTTAGCGGGAATTAATAAAACGTGAAAAATGTCTGACCGACGAGCCCCAAATCCGTTCGGATAATGATATTCCATATATATTGCGTTTTTTTTTAAGTTACAACTCCCTATTTAATAAATAAAGCGTGATTCATTTCGAGGTTCCCTACTTTTTTAAAGAAAAAAACACAGAAAATTAAAATTTAACGGGGGATGTTTATTATCATTCGAAAGAACATTCTTTGGCATTTATTTTTTGAAGATTATCTCTTTCAAATGTTGGCCGCGGCTACGTCTCAGATGGTCCATCCGTTGAGTCCAATTTTCGATGACTCGTTCGAGCATTTCGACTGGTAACTGGCGAATGACACGCGTGATGTTTTGCTCCAAGGCCTGAATCGAAGCGGGTTTATCCGTATAGACTTAAGACTTTACTTATCCCCACAGAAAAAAGTCTAACGGTGTGATATCACACGATCTTGGTGGCCAATCGACCGGCCCATTACGTGAAATTAGCTGTTCTCACCGGCATCATTTTTAAAGAAATATGGACCGATGAACGATTTGTAAACGTTTTTCAGGCGTAAGTCTTTCCATGATGAAATGCCAAACAATACTGAACAAAAATAATATGACAGCTTGACACGACTCACGCGTGATCTGTCAAAAAAAGGTTATTGAAAAAAGTACCTCTAGTTGGATCACCCTTTATTTTAATCTCTAAGAATTTTTTTGGCCAATTGGAATACAAAAAAATCAAATTAAATTTAAATTTCAAGTTCAAGGAATTTTGAGATGTGAACTGTGTTTGAATTTCTCTTTCCAAACACATGAATACTTCTTTCTTAGACTCGCAATTTAACTAAATATCTCAATCTCTAAGAATATCCGTTGAAAAACTAAAATTAATTAAAAAATAATAATAATTAATAAACAATTAAAGACTAACTAAGATTTTATACTTAGATACTATAAATAAAGATTTAAAATTTGAGACATTTTTTGAGCAATTTGAAAAAAATGTTAATTTTTCATTCATTTTTTAAATGACAGAAAATTACTTAAGCACCCTATGCACTTTCTTACTTACACATGTAGTCGGGCATTAGCAGGAATGATTCTGCACTTCTATCCAAGCTTTTCTGTTTTCTAGTTGCCTTCTCTAACCGCTCAGACCCAGTACTGCTCAGACCCAGTGCTCCCTACAACTACTTGGATCCAAAATATGATTAGCCTTTTAATTGCAATTCATCAACTTCATCGAAAAGTGCATTCTACAAGTAGATCAGTTGAAGAAGTCACGCTGCAACTCTATTCATCTGAAATCATCTGATTTCAGCTCATAAGACCTATGTCAATCAACCGGATGAAGTAAGAAACTCTCTCTCAAACACTATCAGGGAGCCACTTCTCTTCACAATAAGTCTATGACTTTGAGCTACGTTTATATGTAGAAACTGGCTTGAAAAGAATATCCTAGAGAATGTACTTTCTGACAGTGGCGGATCCAGGGGGGTGTTTTGGGGGTCGAAACCTTCCCCCCGAAAGTCGATCCAAAGACTATAAAACTACATACCAATTAAAAAGAATTTTATAAATACTAAAGAATTACTTTTTAAAACCCCCCTGAAATATTTTTCTGGATCCGCGCCTGCTTTCTGATGATCGCAGGTATTCGTGGCTTCTTCGAAGAGAGCACACGTGGGCCAAAGAGGTCCATTGTGATACAAAATGAGGCTTTGCTACTCAATTGCCTATTGAGAGCAAAATGCCCAGTGTGCCAGTTTGCCCAGAAAAAAGGAAAATATTGAAGATTATGTATTTTACTCTAGTTTTATTCCAGAGTGTAAAACAAGGCGCATTCCAAAATAATTAGTATAAAAGTAAAGTAAATGAATGAATTAATGTTTTAGATCGTCGACCGCGAAGTCCTTCAGGAAGTCGGTATAAGCCTTTTTAAAGGATTTATATCCTTAAAACGCTTTCCTTTCATTGGCAAATGCACTTTTTCCAAAAGGTATAAACCATACGGTGCCAAATCAATAAAATACGAAGAGTGGTTGATGGTTCAAATGCAATTTTTAGTTAAAATGAGAATGATGATAACAATTTTTGGTCGTCAGTCAAAACCTGCATACTTTTTTCGATAAATCAAACTCTCCATTCCATGTTCATAAAGTTCAATGAAACTTTTGGCTGATCTTTGATGAATTCACGCTCACTTTTAATGGAATCTGCGGTGATCGCTGATTTCGGTTGACCAACATGTTGGTCATTATTTATGTTTTCACGGCCGTTTTTAAATCATGAACTGAGCAACTGAGATATAAACAACTATCACCACAAACTTGGGTGATCAATTGAAATGATACGATAAAAGTTTTTCAAGTTCAAAACAATTGGCATTTTGTTTGATGATTTCTTTTGTATCGATGGCAGTCGTCACGTCAGATAATAACTACGCTTCCGGTCAAACAAATGTCATGAAATTTTGGCCAAAAGTCGGAAAAAGATGAACTTTTTTTGTACGCAGTCATATATAGTCATTAATCATATATGAAGGACCCTATTTTAAAATTCCTTATTCACTTACTTACAAGGCTCTTTTGGCTTTCATTAGTGAATTGACTTTGGATGGATGGATGTGAAGGGGAGCCGAGGAAATAACCTAAGGGATGTCATTACCTAAAGCACTCAGGCACCAAGCATAGCCCATTGTACTTAAGGCTTAGGAAAAAGGTTGATAGAGGAAATGGGAATGGGAAAAGAAAAAGAGAAAGTGGGTGAAAGGGGAGAGGGAGTTATGGATTCTCCTGTGCATATTTCCCGGCTTCATTAATGAGTCTCAGGAGATCACACAGGGCGAGAGAATGAACTTCGTCCATTCTCATAACATCTGAACCCAGCGTGCGCAATCTCGTTCTAGAGAAGGCCGGACATGCACAGAGAAAGTGCTCTGTACTATCTACCTCCTCCAGGCAAGGCACGCAAGTCGGATCTTCGATGATGCCCATGTTGGCCATATGTCGTCCCCATGGATTGTGTCTTGTGATTAACCCGACCATTCGTCAGAGGTCTTTCCTTCTCAGATTCTGGAGGAAATTCCCTGCTTTCCTGTTCGGGCTTCTCACAAAACACTTGGCAGTCTTACAGCTTCCCAAGCTAGACCAACGTTCTCTATGTAGGTTATTGACATAGGACTTGATCCAGTCCAGGGTTCCCGCTAGACTGGTGCCGATAATTGGTTCTGGTCCCATGGGTGTGCACCCTGATCCACAGTTAGCCAGTTCATCGGCCGTTTCGTTACCTAGAACACCGCAGTGTCCCGGAACCCAGATAAGTTGGAGCTTATTACGTCTCGCGACTGATTTAAGCTTCATCTTACATTCTTGGACATTCTTAGAGGTAACACGCGCGTTCTCCTGGGCCTTAAGTGCAGCTTGACTGTCACTACAGACTCCTATATGTTTCCAGCACCATTTCCTCCCGATTATCCATTCCGCTACTTTCAGAATGGCGAAGACTTCCATCTGAAAGACCGTAGTCAGCCCACCCAGTGAGTAGTAGCATCTGACACTTCCTTCGAGGTGCCATCCAGCTCCAGTACCTTCAACAGTCTTGGATCCGTCAGTGTCTCTTTAGACTAGATTGACTTTAGATGGCGAACACCAAACCCAAATTTAAAGTCCTGGAGTATGGACAAGGGGAACACATTTTTCACTATTCAACGGGTTCCAAATAGCTTTGCAGTAGGGCCAGGAGAAGGTTGTGCATCAACTTGGATTTGAAAGGACTAGAATCATTCTTTTAAAGGTTTTATTTTCTTATAAACACAGCTTATAACGGTGCCTCAAATACATTTAAACTGCTTCAAACCAGCTTTTTATTTTGAATTTATTTACCTTAAGTTCGCGAGCTGAGCTCCCTTCAATTATCTTTTCTAGACTTCTATAATGTGGTCTTACATCTTGAGCGCTGACTTTTTTAAAACAGTTATTGGAAATTGAAAAAATGTCCAATGGTTTCCGCAACATTTTATAGATTATAAAAAATTAATTACAAAAACCTTCTATAAATACTATTCTATCAATCATACAAAAAATGCTCCATCAATAATTGTTTACGTTTAAATGTAAATTGTGAAAATATGTATATGTCATTTCCACTACAACAGTTTATTTATAATAATTTGAAAAAATCTGCAACTTGCAGAACGGAAATCCATATAAGTCGCCCATGCAGTGCAGTTTATGAATAAGCGAACGAAATGCATGTTTAATTATTTATATATTTAATTACTGACTGACTGAATGAGTTGGTAAGTATGTAAATCAATGAATGATGTGCTACATCAATGGCTCCAGCGGCGCTGTTGGCTGCAGGCACTGCGAACACATACCCGAACCAGGTTAGGGCAAACCACTTGCACTACTATTACACACACACACAGAGTTTGCTGCATAGCCACCCGCACAGATTCGATGCGAATAAGCACAAAAAATCGAATTACGAAAATATTTATAGCCATCTGCCCGCACCACACACACACACACACACACACACAAGGCGAACAATTTAAATAGGTTAGTATAAATAGTGTTGGATTAATTGCGGCAACAGCGTCTAATGAACATCAGGCGCGGCGCCACACTGTGCCAGATGATGGGCCGGGAGTAAAATTGAAAACAAAACAAATTACAAAATGCACTTTTCATTTAAGCAGCTGTAAACTTTATTACTTTGCTTGTCCGACTGCCCCACAGTGCGTTGCCAGTGGGTGAAATACTTATAGGAAACATGATTAGAGCAAAATTCATAAATTTTGATCTAATTTTAAAGAAAAATTCACTTCCTATTAGGAACTGTGTTGTGTTATATTACTTGATGTTTCCGCTTTCTTGTTGTACATAACTCGATACTAAATTTACGAAAAATGTGCATGTGTTTCAACATTAAATAAAACGCCATGAAATTCCATATTTTCCGACTTTGAGGTCCAATTGTCGCGGATTCTTAAAACTTATAAAAATAAATTGCATCGAAAAAGAAACCGTGCGGTGTTGTTAATGCAACAAGGTGAAAATTATGTCAACCGGTTTATTGGTTTAGAAATTACAATCCCAAACGTGAAAAAAGATAGAGAAAATCCGAAAAAGTGACATGCCCATTTTTTTGCGAAAACGGAAACTAAGTTTTGAAAACGGATCCGAACGGATCCCAAATCAGCGCTCCCTAATTACTCTAAAACTGATGTCAAGCCCAGAAAAGCCATTTTGCTGTTGACCAGTGAAATTAAGGGGGGCACTCCATGAAACGCTCAAAAAAAAGACCAATTTTCTTTATTTTACTGTACAAAAAAAGAAAGAAACAGGAATAATCCGTTTGGAACATCTGTGGGTATTAGTTAAAAGTTCAAAAAAAAGTTATACACAAAAAAACAAAAATAAAAATGGCAAACATATTGAACATCTTCCGAGGCTTGGTTTAAAAAAAGACGTCAACAGGCTTTTCGCAAGTTCGTGAACCTCAAAAACTATACAAATTTTCAAAATTTAGCAACAAAGCCATATAAACTACAAAAAAGTTCGTTTTTTCTTACTTTTCTTTATTAAAAAAACAGTAGAATAGATTTTTTTTAATAGATTTCAGAGATTCATGCACTTCTCTGTTCAATATCCTACAAAACGAGTATATATTCGTGTAGATCGGTTCAGTAGTTTTTTTTATCATGTAGACGGACTACAAAAACGTGTTTATGAGGAAACGCGTTCCAAAGTTATTCGGAACACCTGGTGTGGCTGAGCGCGCGTCGATGAAAAGAACTGTGTCTCCGAAAATTTTCAGAGTTCGACTTTGAAACTTTGCAATAATGTTCTCGGATAATATATCTTTCGATTAAAGCAAAAAAAAAATCGAGTTTTTGAAACCATTTCATGGAGTGCCCCCCTTTAAACCATTAAAGCCTGAACGGACTTTTTTTAAGATCTTTTCAACGTCTCTATTCGGTACAAAACCCAACGTAAAACATTCGGCGAAATATTTTCCAACGTAACATTTTCTGAACCCTTGAAAACTTACATTTAAAATTTTCAAATTGACATTTAAAATAAAAATTCAAATTGACAGGATTGACAGAAGAATTATGCTTTATACAGGGTCACGTGGATAATCACAGGTCACTTCCAAACTGATGTAATCTTATGCAGATGAGAACTGGCAATCGACGTTTTATACAAAACCTGCACAAAATCTGCAAAACAAAAATATGACGATTTAATGGAATCAATCGAGCACTCGCTTTGCTCCGGACTTTTGGGCCCAAGTACTTCGATTAACTTCAGGAATAGCTGATGCACAGATTACTGATTACAAATTTTCATTGCCAAAACCAAATGGTTGGCAAAAGATCTCCTATGGATCTACAAGGAACTCAACAGATAAGGAAAGACACTGTACGCAAAATGAAAAGTATCTTAAAGAACACAACAACGTCTTCGAATGGAAGTATAGGGTGTTTTTTTTAGAGGTATAGAACTTCGAATTGAAATAAAACACAAGAAAATCGTTTTAATGTCCATCAATTTGACTTTATTGGAAGGATAATTTTATGCCATTAATGTTTAAATATGATTTCGGGCATGTGGCCGCCGCGGCTGGCTCGAATAAAGCCAATTCTATAGGTCCAATTTTCAGTTGATGGACAAAGCTCCAATTGCTGTGCACGGTGGCGAATCGATTCATTCGGGTCCTCTTCAACATTTTGCTCTACAGCGGCAATTGTTTCTTCGGTGCGCACTGTTCGACGTCTCTGCGGATGCGTATTATTACATAGAGTAAACGTAGTGCGAAAACGACCCATGGTTAATCGAATTAATTGCTCTGATGGACGATGTCGACCATAAAATGGACGGAGCTTGCGGTAAACTTCGCGAACTGAGCCATTATTTTCGAAATAAATTTGCACGATTTGCAAGCGTTGTTCTTTTGTCAACCTGTTCATGATGAAATGGCAAACCAAACTGAACATAAATGACATTAGAGTTGCCAGATTTGACCACAAAATGCCAGTTTTATCTCTATTCGAAAAACAAACCTCTAAAAAAACACCCTATACATGTCGCACACACCTCTTCTGTAACCTAACTTACCTACTTGCCCGCAAGCCAATTTCGATTGTTATATTTTTTTAAAAATTTTTTGTAAAAATTACAAAATTGTTATTTTTGTACTTTTTTCCGATTTAGATTGGGTTAGTGTTACCCCTTAGACGCATAACCTATAATCGTTCAAAAGTGAATCGACTCAAAAGTGAATATAACCCCAAAAAATTATTTTTTTTACGATTTTTGTATATATTTTTAGTTATTAAAATTAATTATGAATTTTCAAAATTTTTCTTTCAACTTTTTAACCGTCATTTATAATTATTAAATTCAGATTCAAATTCGTCATTTATAATTATTAAATTCAGAAAAAGTGGCATAACTTGAAATAGTTCCGT
Source organism: Melieria omissa (assembly GCA_963971225.1). NCBI lineage: Eukaryota > Metazoa > Arthropoda > Insecta > Diptera > Ulidiidae > Melieria > Melieria omissa. Next base: position 55,680,331 of record OZ020267.1, on the reverse strand, counting down.
AATAGTTGAATTAAAATATCATCAAAGCAGTCACAACTCACAATTTTGGATTTTCTAGTGTAAAATATAAAAAAAATTCTCGCAATTTATCATAAAGCATAATCTGTAAGAACTTTCTATTGAACGGTCTAAACGTTATTTAAAAAAAAGGTTATTTAGCTCAAAAACAGTTGCGTTTCCTGAAAAATCACAAATTTTGAGTTGTGTCACTTTTGTTGTGCGTGTGCGATATTTCTTCCCAATTTTTTTCCAGCTGAGTGAAAATTGTTTGACAAGAAAACCAAACTAAAATCTTTAGGTTATATTCACTTCTGTGTTCCACCTGGTGAATCCGTTTAAGTGATATCTATAACATGTCATAATCCCCTCCAAATCGGACAACTAGACAACTAGTTTGAAAGTTATCAATTTTTGTTTTTATTTATTAAAATCATTCTCCCATATTGGAGATTAACGATAAAGTTCTAATACTCTGGGAAGTATAACTAATATTGAAAACATATAACAATCGAAATTGGCTTGGGACACTTTGCTCTTTTTTATGCGGCCTTTTTGGCCTTTCTTCCAAACTCCCCCAAAAATGACTTTGTTCTGGCAGCTCCGGAAATGAACTACAAAAACCATGAGACAACCATGTAAAACATTATTCCATTTTTTTTAGTTTTATATTCGCTTAACTTCTCTGCCTTTACTCATTTTTTCTGTGAATACTTTTGCTATCAGATCTGCTATCAGATCTGGCGCCCAGATTGGCGCGAGCATCGCTTAGGGCAACGACAGATAGCGTTGCTTTCGCTTCCAAACAGAAAGTTGCCGGCCCTTTAAAGCAATGCCCCAGTTAATCGGGTGTATCTTTACTCCATATAGATTCCTACATATACATATATATATATATATATATACATATATGTATGCGTCTACGATCAAGCCACGTGTCTTATCGGTTATATTTGCAGCAGCTACACTCATGCGATATGTACCGGTTTTTTATCTTTCGGCCATTATCACCGGCAATGGCGAGCACGTGTAGATAAGCCAATAAGAATATAAATAACATATGTACATAAAAAAGTTTGCATATATGGAATACTTTTTTACATACAGACATAGTAACTCCTTAGTACTTTAAATTTCGCACAAGTGTTGTGCTTTAGGAAAACTTTGGGTATATGGGAACTGACTAGAGACTAACTCACCACAAGTCACCAAAAGCTCATCATAAAAGCTTTGTCAATATTCACCTACATACCCGCATAGTTGCTTAGCTTGACAAGAAAGCTTTAAAAGTTTTCATTGCAACTGAACCAAAAAAAAAGCTACGAGAATTTTCAAGTGACCAGCTGCGAAACTAAATGTTTCAATAATAATACTGAACAACTATTAAACTAATAACTTTTTATTTTACTACTTTGGTGGTTAAATGATCTGTAAAATTAGTGGTGATTTGTAAAGCTTCAGTTCGCTGACCTTTTCAGGGAATTAGAACAATTTATATAAAAAAATGTTAATAGTATAAAAATTGTTAATAGTTCCCTTGATCCACGAGAATGGATTAATGAATCGCAGAAAATTTAAAAACTGATGGCGTTGCCACCTCATATCCAACATCTTCATTGTGAAAAAGAGTCTTTCAAAAGAACCCATCCACATTTTCAGACTGGTTTATAGATATTAGTGACTCCACCGCAGAGAGCTCACGTAAGTCAAAGAGGCCAATTAAAATACCACACAAAGAGGTCTCATATACCCTGCTAACAGAATTAATTGGAGCTTCTGACGAAGCTAAGTATTCTTATTGAATAGTGTTATTGGCCCAGGCTATTAAAGAAGAACTTATTCAGGTGAGTCTACCTTCCCCTAGATAGTGTACGGCAAATACAAGAAGATCGAAGGTAAAGTACACGTTCAACCTTCCATGCAGCTATTGCATAAATCATTAGAATATAGCACCAGCCTGCTTGCGTGGATTCTTATAAAACAGTGACCAGTCAAACCTCCAATCAAGATTCTCTCATTCTCAAAAAAGTTCTTTAAAATGGCGGAGGTTAAGAAACGGACAAATTTGGCGCTCAGTAAAACCAGACCAAACTTTCCCGTCTGGAATTAGTTTATTTGATGGGACTCCAACATCTTGGCCAATGTGCTCAGTAGTACTCTCATGCTGATGCTCATGGCTAGAACAGTCTGAGATGTTGTTAAAACTGCGTCTAGAGCCCTGAGAGCGTATTAGCTGTCCATTAAAATCCGAATATCCCAAACCGTTTACCCCGAGGCTACACGGATACTGGTGACCTCAGCTTAAAGACACTACAGCAAACTGGCGGCAGGAGCTTAAGATTAAGATTCAAATCTTCGGAGTAGCAACCACAGTCTACTCTTTCCAGTTGTATGGGGCTCTCACCTTCGATGGGAAGCATCCACTACGGAGTTACTCAATTTCCGTGCGATTGTACCAGCACAAGTGACACCGAACGTTGTGATTGCGCAATTGAGGACATCATACCAGAAACGATCTATAAAATCCATGGTATGATATTGAACAATCGGTAAGCAAAGGTGCACGAACTTGAAGAGACTAAGAACTTTTCACTTCTTTGGACCAGTGATTTCAAATTTGTATAAACATTTTCATATGAAAAAATTATTCGCAACAATCAATGACAAACGTAATCATTAAACAACCAACTTTAAAGCAAGACATCAATATCAATTCAATTTCATTATTTCAATATCAATTCAATTTCATTACAATACAAAAAATATGGATTAATGACAACACAGAAAAGACCCAGAGGCAATCAAGATTGTGAACTTCTCGTGCACGGTTGCCCCCTTTGGTCTTTTTGGACCTTGGGGAACTTTTATATTACTTGGTCTTTGGGCCGTTTTTGTGTAAGTTTTGCCCTTTTCATACAAAAGTGTATAAGCAAAAAAAAAAATTAACTCACTGAAGACAACCGGCAAAAATTTCCATATAAAAGTTATATGGGGGACCACCGTATAATTTGTAAGCTTTTAGTACCGATGCTTAGACCTAAACTTTAAGCACTGATACTTCCCATCCATTGTAATAACCGCATTTTAACTTTCACAATACTGACTTAAAACCTTTTCAGATAATTTTCTATTCGTGCGTCTTCATCACATTTCCTTATGAGGACACAACAAGTCGCAGGAGACATGAAATAACATAACACCGCACAGTTTAAACATTCGATTATCAAATGCCGCATGCATCACGTGTTTACATGGATATTTACAACAATTGACTATTGCCAAAATTAGCAAAGGCTGGTTGAGTACGGCGACGACTTGGCCAACATAACCTTGAATTTAAAAATAAATTCGGAGTGCGCGCAAAGGCATTGTCCGGCCATCACAGCGACACAATGTGTCAACTACAGACAAGAGCGCATCGTTCCCTCATATGAAATATACACATATGAAAGTATGTGAACTAAGTACTCAAGTTTGTAGTGTGTGTCCCCTATGGGCAAAAGCATAAACCTGCCGCTTTCTTTGGCAACATCGACACCACTCAAGTGAAAAGCGATTTTCTTAATCCAATTGTTAGCACCACAAGCAATTTACACAAGCGTCTCTCGAGGGGCGCCACTAAACTTGACCTTATCCCTCCCCAAATGGCCCGATTCAGCGCTTGTGGATGCGGCAACTTGAGCCACCATCTTCATGCCTAATCCGGCAGTTAACTACAAAAACAATTGACAATGGCCAATTGGCCAATGCAGAAATTGCCCAACGAATTTTAGCCGCTAATTAGATTTGCTTAAGGCAGCTGCTGACAAGTGTCCGCTCAACAATTGCAATTATCGCAAAGATATAAAAGTCATAGTCGCCCGGCGAGCTGGCCGCAAAAACGCGCTTCCCGCTCGAGCACTCGCAGTCGTTCCCAGTGAAAGTCGCAGGCAGCAGCTGACGTTAAGTATTGCAACGCGCAACGTGTCGCCGTACCGAGCGATGGCACATCTGTCGAAATAGCATTGTGAAAACTCAGCGTCAATTCCAGTCAACTGTCCAGACGACAGTCTAGTTCAGCGTCCGCACGACAATGGTCTCGTGGCAACCGGCGAAATTTCAATTTTTACGCGATGGCCGCAACATCAGCCTTGCGGAAAGTGTGCCCGCCGAAATCTACCACATGGTCGATCCGTACTGGTACAAGTGGCCGCCGATGGAGCCCATTTGGTTTCAGATTATCGGCTTCGTCATCACCGTACTGGGCATCATGTCGCTCGCGGGCAATTTCATTGTGATCTACATTTTCACCTCGTCCCGCTCGCTGCGTACACCGTCCAACATTTTCGTTGTGAATCTGGCCTTCTCCGATTTCATGATGATGTTCACCATGTTTCCCCCGGTGGTGCTGAACGGCTTCTACGGCACCTGGATAATGGGGCCGTTCCTGTGCGAACTGTACGGCCTGTGCGGTTCGCTGTTCGGCTGCGTCTCCATATGGTCAATGACGCTGATCGCATACGATCGCTACTGCGTGATCGTCAAGGGTCTGGCACGCAAACCGCTCACCACAACAGCCGCCGTAATGCGATTGGCATTCGTTTGGTGCATCTGCGGCATTTGGGCCACGCTGCCAATGATCGGCTGGAATCGCTACGTGCCGGAGGGTAACATGACCGCATGCGGTACGGACTACTTTGCCAAGGACTGGTGGAATCGATCGTACATTATTGTCTACTCGATGTGGGTGTACATGACGCCGTTGTCGACGATTGTTTTCTCGTACTGGCACATCATGAAGGTAGGGTTTAGTGATATGAACTCGTAAGTTGGTTCGACGGAGAGGCAGCAAAACGCGTCGTTGCAGTCAGTGGTAAAATCGGGCTAAATGAAAGATGCATCTCGTCCAGTAATGTCTGCAGAAGCTGTGGAACTTAAGAAGAAGTGGAAACGATCCAATAATACCTGTGTTACTGCCCGGCTCTGCAGGAATGCTGTCTTCGCACCCTGGGGGTCAAGGTTCCTGACAGACTTGGCAAGAGTTGAAATTTCGGATCTACTCTCCTTCATCAAGAGGTGAAACTGGTTTGCCCCGGAATGAGAGCCTTTGGTTAGCTCCAGAACTTTCCAAGAAGGGATTCACAATGGGCCATTTTGGCCTCCGAGTGGAAGTGCAGCCTCTGGGTCGCATACTCTCTTTCCTATCTAACTTAACCTAAAGTTGCAGTAAATGGTGTATTCAAAATGATGGTAAAGATTAGGTTAGGTTAGTGTTTTAAAGGATTTATCAACTATGCAACAATGGCAACGCAGAGAAAAGTTTCAATGGTGTGAGACCTGTACGGCGGGTATGCTTGCAATAGCCAATAATGAGATTTACCAAGAACTTAGTTCCTTAAGAAGATGAGACAATCTTCATTAGAACTTCGTAAAATAAGAATACTAGGAGAACTTAAGTAGCCTAAGAAACTACTTACCAAGATTACCTAGAACTTAGTTCATCAAGAAGATGAGACAATCTTCACTAGAATTTCGTTAAATAAGAATACTAGGAAAACTTCAGAACTAGAACCTAGAACTTGATTCATTAAGAAGATGAGACAAGCTCTACTCTGCTAGGAAAACTTCAGTAGCTTAAAAAGGTGTTCCTTCAATTGCTCATCTTGTATCTTGTTCATCCCCGAACACTTTATTATGGGTTCTTCTGTTGGTCACTAAAAGAGATTTTTCAGTAAGGTTGGTGAAGAGAACCAAAGGACCAGACAAGCTTCAGTAGATCACAAAGGAGTTACTTCAGTTGTAGAAATCTCAACTCCTCGAATCTCAACTCTCGGCCCTCCTGAAAACAGGAAACTTCTTAGTCATTTGACCCAGACCTGACGCTAAGAGTTACCAAAATTTGGCCAATGCAGAAGACTAGGAAAACTTCAATATCTGGAAGAGATATTCCAATCCATAATTTCACACCTTGTCCAAAAACATCGTCAACTCTTTTTTCTTGGTATTTTTTGCTGGTCATCAATAGAAAGTTCTTAATCATCTTAATTGTTCCAATGGGTCTGCAAAGATATGCCAACCAATGTGTAATTATTGATCTCAGGATCCATGTGACAGACTTCATCCAATATTATTTTCTTTGAAAGTTGATCTCAGGATCCATATAATAGATTTCATTCAATATTATTTTCTTTGAAAGTTGCTCGTAGTTTATTAAATAAAAGAATTTTTACACAGACAGATAAAGAGAAAAAAGTTGGCTTGGAATAAATATTCAACTTCAAAAGTAGCCAAGAATACATTTTTATCTTAAAAGAGATATTTTGTGACCCTTGAACCTTTATTCCCATCTATCTTTTCTATTCCGATTTCCTTATAAATTTCTTCCAAATTTCTGTTCCATACTTGAAGGCCGTACTCACCCACGAGAAGGCAATGCGCGATCAGGCAAAGAAAATGAATGTCGCATCGTTGCGTATTAGCGAGGCGGACAAAGGCAAATCGGTGGAGATTAAGTTGGCCAAAGTGGCACTGGTCACCATAACGCTGTGGTTCCTCGCCTGGACACCGTACACGATCATCAACTATGCGGGCATCTTTGAGTCGATGCATCTGTCGCCGCTCGGCACCATTTGCGGCTCAGTCTTTGCCAAAGCGAATTCTGTCTGCAATCCAATTGTCTACGGGTTGAGGTAAGCACTGCTCATCACATAATCACACTAAATGAGTGTTCAACTGTAATAACTCAACTCGACACTCCGACAGTCATCCGAAGTACAAACAAGTGTTGCGCGAAAAGCTGCCCTGCTTGCAATGCGGAAAGGACGATGCGGGTGCGGATGTGCGAACGCAGGCAACAACGGAGGTCAGCGAATCCACAGCATAAACAACAAAACTCATTGAACCTGCAAATAATGACGACAACGACGACGACTGAATACCTATGCACTGGGCAGATTCCATGCAAATCAGATTTGAGGAGTTTGCACCAATCCTCCGACGACAATGTGAAGCTCGACTTGATTTTGTGTTTTGATTTTTTTTGAATATATTTCATTTTACTTAATAATCGTGAAGCAGAATCAAGTCCAGTTTATTGACAAAATACTTGAAAAAGTAACTGCAATGCAAAAAAATACAAAAAAAAAACACTATGAAAGAAAATAACAAATACAATAAAGCAATTGATACAAAATCAGAATACCTCAATGATTGTTCTGATCTAAGAGAACTTTAAACTAGGGGAGCAATGATATAAAGCGATTCTTAGCACATCTTTCAATGAGAATAAAGAGTTAAAAGAAGCTCAAAGTATTAAAATACTTAAAAGTGTGATGAAAAAGGGAAAGGGAGGAACATTATGGGTTCCTTTGAAAACTAAGATAAGTTTAAAGAGAGGAAATAGATCTCTTTGTTTACCACATATTCCAGATAGAACTTAAAGAAAGTTCTAAGAGAGTTGTAAACCATTTGAAGATTCGAAAAGAGTTGGAATGCGTTAGAAGAACTTTAAACCATTAAAAAACATTAAAAGTGTGATTAAAAAAGAGAGAGGGAGGAACATTATAACTTTCTGAGAAAACTAAGATATGGTACTAAAACAATTTTAAAATCTTTTCTGAAATTTTAAGGAGGGAAATAGATCCTTTTGTTCACCACAGATTCCAAATAGTACATAGAGAAAATTCTAAGACAGCTGTAAACTATTTGAAGATTTTAAAGTGTAATACGAAGAGAGTTACAAGAAGTATCGAGTTCCTTTATCAACCACAGGTTCCAAAGAATCTAAGAGGAGTTCTAAAAGAACTTTAAACCATTTCGGGAAGCTTAACTGTTGATGCAAAGAAAGATATCAGAACTGCTTTGGTTTCTAGAGGCAGAGTAGTAAAGCTCTTTTGCTTATCATAGGTTTCAGAGAAATTTAAAAGATGGAACCGTAGAAAAACTTCAAACCATAGCCGAGACTTTAAATAGTCATAAATAGTGGAACCGGTGTAGTTTCACACAGGTTCCAGAAAGAACTAATAAAACTTCAAATCGTTTTCATTGCATGCATTTAAAAAGTGTTATAAAAAGAGAAAAAATACAAAAATTAAGTGAAAACAGGTCCTAAAAGAATTTCAAGCAAGTTATACATAGAAAATACATAGAGTTCCTTTGCTTCCGATCCTAAAGAACTCTCAAGTTTAGCATTTGCCTTTGAGTTCCTTTGTATACAGGTTCCAACGAAAATTAAGCGTTAGTTCTAAGAGAACTTTAACCCATTAAGCCCTGAATGGACAAAAAATCAGGCACGTTTTCAGCTTGTTTTCTTCCTTGTTAATAGTCCCGGAAACCACCTTATCCAATGTAGAATTTAGTGCTCTTTCCGAATATGCCAATGAAATTCCGCCAAAATTAATATTTGAAAAGTTATTAACGTTTTTTCACCGAAAATTGCAATTTTCGCGGTACTAAAAATTTTTAAATCCGAAATTCCGATAGGAAAGCAGCCCATAGCTTTTTTTTGCTTGGAAACGTGGCATAGGATGTTCACCAATAGAAATAAATCGTTCAGACCTGAGTTTGAGCAATTTCTCAAGCTCAAAATGGCGGTTGAACAACAAAATCTGTATCGAAACAGACATGCATTTTTTCTTGGAATTCACTCAGTCTAGGAAAAAAGTGCTGAACTGAAGTTTTTTCCGGGACTATTAACGAGGAAGAAAACAAGCTGAAAACCTGCCTGATTTTTTGTCCATTCAGGGCTTAATGGGTTAAGCCATTTTCGGTAAATTTAAACGGTGATGCAAAGAAATATTTCAGAGCTCCTTTGCCTACAGGCAAAGGTAGTAGAGCCATTTTGCTTATCATGGGTTCCAGATAAATTTAAAAGCAGGTACCAAAAGAATTTCAAATTTAAATAGCGGAGAGGGAACTAAGAAAACCTCAAATCTTCACAACTAAAAAGAAGTTCTAAGAGAATTTCAAACGAGTTATACATAGAAAAGGCATGGAATTCCTTTGCTTTCGATTCTAAAAAAATCTAAAATCCCGCATTTGTCTCTGAGTCCAAATGTTTTCTTAATAATATTCATTCGCATTGCACAGTCACTGTGTCGTGTGCTTTATTGAAGCATTTGCCTTATGTACTTTTATTGTTTATTTATAATTCGAAATTCATATCTCAAACACAAACTTTGTAGCTCTGAGTTTTGCATTTGAATATTTGTAGCTGTGCCAAAAATCAAAAACCATTAACCATTGAAGTCCTAAACAAGCGCACCGCGCAGTTGACCGCCGCCGCCATCTGCCTCCTGATTGTGTTCGTTCAGCGTAAACATGGCGTGTCCCTGCAACAGTATGAAGTCAATCAGTCGCTTGTTGGTGATTAGCTTCATGGCATTCGGATCGTTGCGTTTGCGCAGATAATTGAAACAGCAAGTTCTGCACAGAGAATTCAACATTAATGAAGTGAAAAAAATTAACTTAAGTGAAGAAAATTCACTGAAGACATACCGAAAATTCTTTGTGCCACACGCGTTGGTACACTCATTCCCGCAGGAGTCACAGGGCATGGAACGTTTCTTCTGCATCGAGTAGCCGTGTCGTTCGATTGGCTCCAGAATGTAGCCTCTGGTGTTGGCCAGCTGCTCCACATTGGCGGACAGCGTACCGTATATGCCGTGGATGTGTATGAAGAAAATTAAAATGCCTGCAAAAAAAAGATGATTTCTTGATGATGATATAAATTTTATACTCGTATGTATAACAAACACGTAAAAGGGCAACTAACAAGTAGCTAAGGGTGTGGTCTAAAACTTTCTATTTACATAAGTAAATCACAAAAAGAAAATTCGCAATGTGACAAATGACAACGCGGTTTTCAGTATTCAGTAAACTGTTTCATATTGTTAGGTTAGTTAAAAGGAAGAGAGTTTGCTGAAAAAGAACACACTTCCACTCTGAGGTTAAAGTGTACCATCAATCTCCATCCGAGGCAAACCAATTCGATCTCTTGATGAAGAAGAGTAGATCTGAATTTTTGAAAATCAGAAATCTCTACCCCAAGGTGCGAAGTCGACGCTCCTGCAGTTGCAAACACAGAAAGGCTGTCTTCTTAAAAATCCCTATGCAATGCAGTGATGCTCTATCACTACTGTCGTGATGCCAGTTGGGTATGCAGTCGTGATATATTGCATACATTTATCGTCGCCTCAGAAAACGAATGTCGCATGTTCCATTGAGCCTATTAAGACATACGTGATTTGTTTTCTGAAGCGACGTTATGTGTTAGCACTGCTTTGTTTGCGAATGGTTCTGATGCAAGCAAAAACACAAAAAAGAAGCACAGCAAAAGCGAAAAGGGACTGCGAAACAATATTAATATTGCAAACTTTCAATACTATTTTGAGTAATACGCGAGTATGCGTCGAGCAGGTCTTTGGCATTTTAAAAAATAAATTTCGAATCTTAAATTACATTGATGTACAAAACAGGAAACTACAGGGTTTTCCAACAAGAGGTGTTATTTTGAATCACCCGGTATTTTGGTAGCTGTCACTTTTGAAGCTTTTATTCTTTGACATTAGACAAGTAGAAACTACGCCATTACTAAAAATGGAACGATGTAAGATTCAATAACGCATTGAAATGTTTAAAATTCACTACAAAAATGGTGAAAATCTTGCAGTCACAGTTCGCAAAACTAAAGCATTTTTGGGTCGTCGTGAAGCACCTTGTCGGACCGCAATACAGAAATTGGTGGAAAAATTCGAGCTGTTGGGACAAGTTAGTGATGTGAAGAATAAAACCCGTGCACGTCGCTCAAGAATAACTGAGAATATTGCTGCTGTAGCCCAAAGTGTTGAAGCAAACCCAGGTTTGTCGATTCCTCGTCGTTCTTTGGAATTGGGCATTCCAAAAACGTCATTACACCGTATTTAGCATAAAGACTTGGGTCTCAAGGCTTATAAAGTTCAGTTAACACAAGAACTCAAGCCGACCGATCATCAACAACGTCGTGTCTTTGCTGATTGGGTCCTTGAAATGCATGAAAATGATCCGGAATTCCATCGAAAAATCATCTTGACTGATGAGACCCATTTCCACCTCGGTTGCTACGTCAACAAGCAAAATTGTCGCATCTGGGGCTCGGAAAACCCAAGAGTTATTGTTGGGAAGCTTCTCCATCCTCTACGTGTGACTGTTTGGTGCGGTTTATGGTCCGGCGGGGTCATTGGGCCTTACTTTTTCGAAAATGAGGTTGGATCAACAGTTACGGTGAATGGATTGCGCTATCGAGAGATGATTAATGATTTTTTATGGTCGGAGTTGGATGGTATTGATCTGGACAACGTTTACTTTCAACAAGACGGCGCTACGTGCCACACAAGCAACGAAACCATTGCTCTTTTACGGGAAAAGTTTCCGGACCGTGTTATCTCTGGAAGAGGTGATCACAATTGGCCACCGAGATCTTGTGATTTAACACCTTGCGACTTCTTCCTTTGGGGCCACGTGAAGCATAAGGTGTACGCCAACAGCCCAGCGTCGATTCAAGACCTCAAAGATAGAATTCGTGTGGCTATCGAGGACATAGGGCAGCCACTTTGCGATTTGGTTATGGAAAATTTCATGAAAAGGATATGGTCCTGTAAGCGTGGTCGTGGTGGCCATTTGGCTGATGTTGTTTATCATTATTAACGGCATACCTTCCTCTTTATTATGAAATAAACATCCGATCATTTATCTCAAAAAATTGCATTTTTCTTTACCAAAATAGCACCTCTTGTTGGAAAACCCTGTAGTTAAGCATATAATAATTTCTTGTATGATTCTTCATAATATAATAACAAGTTCCAAAGGTCCTGAAGAATTGATTTATCAGTATACTGAAAGTCAAATCAATTCCAGAAATGAAACTATTAACAGCGAAATTCATGTCAATGCATCGTCGATAAGAATGATGCGCAGTTTGTGATGCCGATGCGATCGATTGCTCATTGGATGCGTTCACGAACACGATGCATTGTAACACTGTTGCATTTTTTGTTTACGAACATGATGCTTTGTACTGTTGCAAAGCAACTGACGTTTAAGAAGGCAGCCAAAGTGTTGCATCATTACTGCTTTTTCCTCATATTGCAAATCCTGCAGACAACGCCAAACGAGATTCGCCATAGATGGAGCATGGCCCTAAAGGCAAAGTGCAGTGATGAACTCAATGGTTTGCCGTATAAAGTATCGAGTCAGAGATGATACAATAAGATGATACGGGGTTTTTAAGAGACAGAGTTGGACCCAGTTACCATGGAGAATCTATATCTTTACAGGCCCATCTAGCAATAACCATGTACAGAAGAGGACAAGATAACGAAGTTAGAACAGAATCCTTCTTTTAGGTGTTTAGTAGGTTTGTTATATTAGCAACATTCCACAAAAATTTTTTTATTTTAGAGTGTTTTTCTATGAGAGTAACCACATCGTTACAGTTACAAGTAATAATTACTTAAACATAAAAATTTTACCGCATAAAGAAAATTTAAATATTTCTTCATTTACTTTAGCCAAAATAAGAAGTAAATAAGTAACTAAATTGAAAGAAAACGTCAAATTAAAAAATTATCTAAAGTTTTCTGCTTCTTCTTCCTTGTTATGTCAAGATATACCATTAAAAAACGTGTATACTTCTCTTCTTTAAACTTAAATATTCAGTTTATCAATTTCGTATTTTTCCTAAAACTTCAAACTATTCTAAGGACCAACAAAAAATGTATTCTTGCAACCATAGAGGATGCAGACGTCCAAAAAGTAGCATGTGCCATATGGCAACAAAATAGCGAAAGTTAACTCTTTCAGTCGGATTGAGTCTTTCCAATGTTTGTCAGTGTATAGAATGCAAAAATGCAACCTTGACAAGTTGCAGACCTTTTCAATATATCATTGCTACAAAGCGGAGAAAACCGATTAATGATCCCAACCACAAACCAGCACGTCAAATAAAACCGTGCGACAAAAATCAAAAAAGAAGTATTAGAAAGAGAAGTATTACATTTTTTATATATTAAACTAATAAAGTTAGAAGGCCGAAATTCAAGGATGTGGTAGTGTACATTTTAGTCCTCAAGATATATTAAAAAAAAACCTTTGGAAATTTCCAAGTATATTCAAGGATAAAGTTTAAAAGGGGCATTTTCAATACCTCTTCGTCCTTTTGCACCAAAACATTAAATTTTCTATGATTCTAAGGATTTTTCTCTTTCATTTAATGCCCACATTGTTATTCTTCAATGCGCTCAATTTTTAAAATCATTTTTTGAAATAAACATGCCTTTGAAATTTTAAAGTCCTTTTAACCTTCACACTGTCACCATTGACATATGTTAACACCGTGCGACAAAAATGAAAAAACTTTTTCACACTGGAAAAAATCCATATGGGCGTGAAACTAAAGACTAAACATAGTAATACTGCGTACTCAGTTTTTCATTTCGACATCCTTTGTCCTTTTAAAAGGACTTCACAATTTTGAAGGGTATAAAAAATAAACAAAATATGAAAAATACTAAACCTCGTTAGAATTTGGCGATATGTGTATCAAATGAAAGAGAAAAGGCTCAAGAATTTAAATAAAAGTGATTTTTTATCCATTTATAAAAAAAGGATATGAAAACGGTCCTTTGAAAATTTTAATCCTTTATATCCTTGAAAATTTTTGACGAATTATCTTAAAAAGTAAGTATGTTAGAACCCAAGATCTCCTTGATCACGTGTCAAAATTTCATTACTCTCGCTTAATTGATTTTGTATCTATTTATTATTGAAAATACTGATACGCAAATAAATTGAGAATAGAATTTTTGTACTTCAGTAGACTTGCAGGTTCCGCCTTTTTTTTAATAACTTTCTAACCAATAAAGTTAGAGTAATGAAATTTTGGCAATTGATCAAGGAGATTTTAGGTTCTAACATACTTACTTTTCAAGAAAATTTGTGATAAATTTTCAAGGATATAAAGGATTAAAATTTTCAAAGGACCTTTTTCATATCCTTGTTTTACAAATAGATAAAAAATCAGTTTTATTTAAATTATTGAGCCTTTTCTCTTTCATCTGATATACATATCGCCATATTCTAACGAGGTTTAGTATTTTTCATATTTTTTTTATTTTTTATCCCCCTCAAAATTTTGAAGTCCTTTTAAAAGGACAAAGGATGTAGAAATGAAAAACCGGGTACGCAGTATTACTATGTTTGGTCTCTAGTTTCACGACCATATGGATTTTTTCCAGTGTGAAAAATGCTGTCGCACGGTGTCATAACTCTACCACAAAGGATAAGCGCTTCTACTCTATTATGCACAACCAGAAAATTAATTAATCCTCACACAATTGCTGACCCTCAAGCAATTTAAATATTCAATTCGATTTCAAACGAGTCCAACATTTTGCAACACGAATAGTTTTAACTTCATAACGTATAACCTTTGCTTCAGATACTTTATTCCTTACAGATTTTGATTTCATATAAATATTTTTATAATTATTTTTCAACACTTACACACTGCAATTACATGAAAATGCACTTTGTACCGCATTTTTATGCGTTTCTTTATTTGTTGGGTGTGTGAGAAAAGTTATAGACGCGAGACTTTTTGTCACTTCAATGCCTTGTGTCGCTTTTCATAGATACACTGCAACACTGTTAGCCTCTATTTCCACATGCTAATTTATCACTGTTTGGAATTTGAATATTTTATTCTTTGCACAGTCACTGTCAGCACGCCACAACGTTGGCAAATGAAAGAACCAGCTTCAAATTGATCCTGCTTATATATCCTTGTCAATCTGCATGAACGGCAGCCCAGGCAAGGCGAGCGAAAATATGGTTGGGCAGTTAAATTCAAAAATTCATTGAAGCATTAAATTTGTGCATTAAAACGAGTTTCCGACATTGGGCGACACAAAGGAACTCGCACAGAATAATAAGTTAAGCAATAGGTAGAAATTTATGCAACAAGTGTTGCTATATCCTGCACACTATACACATACACTTGAAATGTTTACAAACGCATCGGTGGCCGAGAGCGCGGGTCGTGGTGCTGCCTTGCAGTTACCACGAAGGCATGAAGTGAAAAAAAATATCGAGAGATATGAAAGATGGAAATAAGTTCAAGTGTGCTGGCTGACAGGATAATTAACCAAATGTGTAGAAGGGCAGCAGGAGAATACTACAAAAGGCGCTCAATGACCTGACATATTATTTACAATTTCTTTTTTGTGTTTTTCAATTCTAAATGAATGATAAAACACACATCAGTCAGTATGTTAAAAAATATTTGAATATTCAAAACTGTACTTATTATTTATGGGGCTTGGAAACATCAGAAGACTCCAGCATTGATGAGAAAAGCGCACTACGCCCTTCATGGTCTCTCAGTTCAGCTGCGAAACCAGCCTCCGTAAGTAATTTTAGTATAGTTCCTAAAAATCTGGATTCTGAACTAGCATCTGCTATAAAATTATCCCCCAGATACTTCTTTCGACCATGCATGGATACAGTTCATTCCATTCAATACATATAGAATTATCATTTTCCTGCATATAGAACCTACAACTTTCGTCTACACGAATTTCTAGTTTGATTGGTGAGAGTAAAACTACACAAACTGGTACAACCATTCATAGAAGAGAATGGCCTATGGACCATTAATCACAAGAATCTATTCAAGATAATACGCAACATAGCAAATATGGGGCTGGTCCACAATAACAGCTGATCTTCGAATAGCTAAAATGGAATGAAAATGGAACCACTAGACATTCTCTTGAGAAAATTTCCCTACCAGATTACAGGTGGTCCGGCAAGCAGATGAACACGAGTTTGTCGTTATCTATGAAGAAGAGAGAGAGAGAGAGATGGCCTCCTGTCCCTGTAATTTAAGCTTGAGTAACTTGGGTAATTTAAATGAGGAACCATTATGCAAGTATTCTATTTTTTTTTTTCATCAAAATCTGACGGGTCAAACTTTTGTTAAGACTTGGAAAAAGTGCTTCAAATCAGAAATAATTTTAAAGAGTTCTTAGAACGGTTATTAGAAAACTTCCGCTACCTATAAACACCAGGGATTTGGATTATATTTCAATGCCAAAAACTACCATTGAAACCATCTACTTCGGTTGATTTGTGTATTTTTATATCATTTGCCTACTGGGTACCTTTCTTGGGTGTTTTATTGCTGGTGGGCGTGTAAGGGTGATACGGCCTATTGTTTAATATGTTAGACGCATCAATAAAATTTCTGAGATTCAACTAAACAGACAAGGTAACTACATCATTGGGTGTGGGAGTTTGGCTGGACATATGAACGACTACATACACTACAAGTATGGAGTGCATGTCCATAAATTTTTTTTCAGCAGAAATTTTTTTCTCATTTTACACTATAAGTACCGGTACTGTGTATTTTAAATTTTCCGCCGTTGCCCGATGAAGGTAAAAAATCAAGTCAACTTTTTGTAGACCCATGTCTCATCACCAGTAATTATACGTTTCATGAACGTTGGGTCCTTCTTAGCTTCGGAAATCATGTCTTCAGCCACTTGCTTTCGATGATCTTTTTGGACGAAATTCAAGTCTTGAGGAACAAGCCGTGAGGCGACGTGTTTCATGCGCAAAATATCGACAACAATGTGTTGTGCGCTTCCATAAGAGATGTTAAGATCGTTAGAAATCTCTCTGAGGCTCACATGACAATTTTCAAGCACGATTTTCTTCACAATTTCAACATTTTCGTCGGTATTCGATGTTGAAGGACGTCCAGAACGAGGAAAGTCTTCGACCACTTCACGACCACTTTTGAACATTTTATACCACTCGAACGCTCTGGTTCTTGATAGAGCAGACTCCCCAAATGCTTTATGCAACATTTTAAGCGCATTGGCACAAGAAATTTCGTTCCTAAGACAAAATTTCAAACAAATACGTTGATCAACAAAATTATCTATTGTAAAATGCGACGAAGTACAAAAAGTTGACTGACGCTAACAGCTGCCAAACAAAAACTAATGATGCAATCCCGCTCAAAATTTTACACAGATGTCAGTTATGGTCCTACCGACCTGCATCGGGCAACGGCCGAAAATTTAAAATACACAGTCCCGGTACTTATTGATCATAGTGTAGACTATTTATAATTAATTTTTTTATTTTAGTTTTTTATTTTACTTCATTTTTTTTCATTTTATTTTATTTATATTTAATTTTATTTTATTTTATTTTATTTATATTTTACTTTATTTTATTTTATTTATATTTATATTTTATTTCATTTTATTTATATTTATATTTTATTTCATTTTATTTTATTTTATTTTATTTTATTTTATTTTATTTTATTTTATTTTATTAATTTTATTTATTTATTTTTTTAATTTATTTTATTTTATTTTATTTTATTTTATTTTATTTTATTTTATGTAATTTCTTTTATTTTATTTTGTTTTATTTTATTTTATTTTATTTTATTTTATTTTATTTTATTTTATTTTATTTTATATTTTAGTTCATTTTATTTTATTTTATTTTATTTTATTTTATTCATTTTATTTATTTATTTTTTTAATTTATTTTATTTTATTTTATTTTATTTTATTTTATTTTATTTTATGTAATTTCTTTTATTTTATTTTATTTTATTTTATTTTATTTTATTTTATTTTATTTTATTTTATTTTATTTTGTGTTATCTTATTTTATTTCATTTTTTATATTATTTTATTCTTGTTCTATTTATTTATTCTTCTATTTCATTTTATTTTTGCTCTGAATGATTTCAAAAAAAACCGAAAGTCCCTTATCAATCAAACCCAACTCGGTCTCTGTTGAGTTATAAAATGTTGGTGGGAAATTTTGAAAATAAATATTTCTAATCTCAAACGATAATGCGCTGATCTTTTTTATAAATAAATGCAATAATTTCCATAAGTGCCCTTTGCAATCAAATGGGAAAGTATTAACTATATAAGAATGAACTGAAATATTTGCAACTCTCCAAGTAGTATGCAGTCAATTTCATCACAGTTGGAACGCTGCGAGAGAAATTTCCAACCAGAATTTGTGATTAGCCGAAGTGTATAGCTACTAACTACTAAAGCAATCATTTAATCTGTAATACAAAAAACCTATCTCTCAGCATTAAAACAATATAAAAATATGACGTATAAACTAATCTACATAATATATAACATATAGAAATTATAGAAATTGTGTTTATTATCTCTTTTGAAAGCTGAAATCGAAGCAGTTCTCGCGCAGCATCGCTATGAGTCGGGCGTTGAGTGAAAGTATTAGCCCTATGGGTCCATACAACCAGCACAAGTGCACTCGAAAATTATTTCGATTTTCACTAAATTGGTTGTTTAATTCTCTGCCAATTTTACTACAAATGTCGGTGATTTGTCTGCCAACCGCAATGGGCCAAAGTGACGGTGAGTTGAATGGACAATTGAATAATGCAATGTTGTGCAGCGATAGTTTAAAAAAAGCTTGTAAACAATGCACTAAAGAGATTGTGTGTTGGCAATATAAAAATGTTATGATCTAAAAAAATTTGAATTCGGTTTTTTACAAACTTTTAACTGAGCGAGAGATCTAATCAGTCGATTCGAGAAGAGAGAGAGAGAGCTGGTTCGATAAGAAAAAATATTACAAAACTGAACTAAGGGGTCATGATGCACTTGGACCATGAATAAAAGATCTAATTGGCTAATACGATTAAGGGAATATTTCATAATTCTTCCGTCTTATTAAAATTGATCTGTTCTCGTGGCACTTTAAAAATCAGACTCATTTTTTTCCACGCAATGGCTACTAATACAATTTCCTTCGGAAAAACCATAATTTCACGCAGAGTTTCTCAGATCCTACATTGTGTTATCAATGATGGGTAGAAAGATGTGTTCTATAAGCTTTGGTATTACACCAAATCACATTAAGATATGTAAATCAAAGATAAGATGTGCTTTTTTCACAGATCTTTGCCAAACGCTGCCGAAAAATGAGTCTTGTGCCGCTGGCAGCGGCATTTGCCAGGAACTGCAGCACTGTTCAACCCTAAATTCGGCCGAGATTACGCATTCCGACTTCTGCAATGCAGCTTGTGGCATAGTGTGCTGCCCGAAGCCCAAGCCGGCCATAGTCATTGAGACGCGTATTAGCGGGCCGCACTATGACACGTACGCGGCAAAAGGTATACAGGCTTTTGCATCTCGCCTATTGTCATTAGCTAATGCAAACTTTCAGAGTGCGCCAGGTTCCACGCACAGTTGAAATGGCCTTGCACCGACTCCTTCATCTATGGCGGCACGAAAGCAGCACTCGGCGAGTTTCCCTCTGCCGCCTTGTTGGGCTGCAGAAACACCACCAGTGGTCAAACGAGATGGGTGTGTGGCGGCACACTGATCAGCGAGCGTTTCGTGTTGACAGCAGCCCACTGCTGGCGCGTGGGAAGGTGAGTGCAGCAGTTGCAACATGCGCGCAGTTTAATTTTATATTTTAACCGTTTTTGTTGTTTGTGCGACAGCTGTGAACTGAATGTGGTGCGACTCGGCGAGCTCGACTATGCCACCACGAAGGATTTCAGTGATAGCCACGACTTTGCTATCAACAGCATTCCGCACATGAACTACGAGGAGGCGTACAACGACCTCGCACTGATCGAATTGGACCGTAATGCGACCTTCACGAGACACATTTTCCCTGCGTGCCTGCCGGCGCCCGATGCGATTTACCGGAATTTTATTGTCATCGGCTGGGGTCTCACCGAAAGCGGCAAGTACTCGTCACATCTGCTGAAGGCGGAACTGCAGCTGATCGAGGGCCCCGCCTGCACGCAGTCCGAAGTTGTATTGGGTCTGACCGAAGGCTTGCGAGAGCGCACGCAATTCTGCGCCGGCAGCAATAAGCCGGGCGTTGACTCGTGCTTCGGCGACTCTGGTGGTCCGCTGCTGGCGCTGCACCCCAACTACGGTTGCATGCACGTAGTGGCGGGCATCATATCCAAGGGTTCAGCGATCTGCGGTGTGAACGAGCCGAGCGTTAATACGAAATTGACTCACTACCTGGACTGGATCGAGAGAGTGGTTTGGAAAATAGCAGCGCGCTAACAGTTGAAAGAAAGACAGGTCGAAACTGTCGAAAATCGACAATGGGGAAAACTAAAAAAAAAAATATGTACAAATTATTTTTGTATGTACACAGCGTAATTTAAGGTTGTTAATTTTAATATATTTTTTATATGTATTTATTTCTGGTTATTTTGTCATTTTAAATACCACTGTGCATTAAAAGTAAATGCTATATAAAAATATGCGATTTGATGCAGCTATAAAGCTTCCTGCAGCATTGATATCCTCAATCAGCAAATTTCCTATTAACTCCCAATTTCTACCTCTGATGATTTTGTCACCTTCTTCCCCTTCAGCACGTACTTCTTTGTTATGATAAATGTTCATCGTATTTTACACGTTTACCCCGTAAAAGCAAAATGATTCCAAAAAGCTGTTCCAAAGCTGAGTTTTTCCCCCAGAAAAGAACTAAACTTTGGTCATATAAAATACTAGTAGGGCCCTTTGGCTTTGCACGCAAGTTTGAAGTCAATGGGCCCAATAAATCAAGTTTCCTCATACTACATTCTATGGGCAATGCCACGCCTCTTTTATGTAATGCCATAAAATCCATTCCTCCAGTCGAAGGGTG
Source organism: Melieria omissa (assembly GCA_963971225.1). Lineage (NCBI taxonomy): Eukaryota > Metazoa > Arthropoda > Insecta > Diptera > Ulidiidae > Melieria > Melieria omissa. The sequence goes on along the minus strand of OZ020267.1, from coordinate 55,659,619 downwards.
TGACCCGGTTTTATTGATATGCGACTTTTAGTTCCAAAGTTACGCGAAAAATTTCAGTCACAAAAAATAGACCGCTTCCCTTGTCATCGCCCGTAAAATTTTGCCAGTAGAATGACACATCTATGAGAGGATGGTATAAAAAACTTCAAAGCTTGCCAACTTATTTTTCCGAAGATTTTTAATGTGGAATACATTAAAAATTTGGGTTCTACGGTCGAAATCGTAAGATAATGTGCCAGATATCTTGATGTGTGATTTGCAGTTCCAAAGTTATTGAAAACAATAGGGTCGCTTAAAAAGTGCCACGCCCCTTGTCCAACGCTCACAAAGTTTTCCAAGTGAAACGGCACATCTAAACGGTGGCCCGGACCAAATTTTAATGCTGCCCGATTTCTCATTCCGAAGATATTCCATATTGAAAATTTAAGTTGTATGGGGGAGTACCACACCTCCTTGTCAAAAACCCACCCCATTCCCCCTATCGAATCGCTAAATCGTTTGACACCGGTATTGCTGTGACAAATATATCATGGCTGATTTGTTATTATAGTGATCGTGGCGAAAAAGGCGTAATAGGTAGGCGTGGTCAATCTTATATATCCTGTGTTAATATCAACAAAACACGGAATCATTTGATATTAATACTGATTTCCCGACATGTACCGTAGCTTCGTTTTGTTAGTTTAGTGGGCGCGGAAAGTGGGCGTGGCCGATTATATTATAGCCTATGTTTCCCGCAATGACACGCTGAATCGTTTGATATCTATATTGCCTTAAAAAAGCATACTATAGATGAGTTTTGTTACCATAGTGGGCGTAAGAAGGGGGCGTGGTCATTCTCATATAGCCTATGTACCATTCCCACAGATAAAAAATGTTTGGAGCTTATTTCATCTAAATCGGTTCAGTGGTTTTTGCCTGATTGTGGCTCAAAAAACGTCACAATTGTTTTTATATAATAGTATAGATTTAACGGAAAGTAAACTAAGATACAGTCATGTCTGGGCTTAGTGAACACCCTTTATAGTGAAGACCTTGATATAGTGAATACCCAAATTTTGACATGGAGCCTCTAAATATTGAACAACATTTTAAAGCAATTTCAAGCAAACAACAAAAAGTGTATTTTGAGCAAATAAAACGAGTTTTTGAACAAAAATTTTAACCTTGATATAGTGAACAACCTCAATATTGTGAACAGGCCTTGCAATAATAAGTTCACTATATCCAGACACGACTGTATACTTAATGAATAATAACTTTTGTTTAATTTCTAAGCTTCGCTAAATTTAACGTATAACGCTTTGAGTTGGCAGCACTGCAGATAAGTAACAGTAAAGAGTCTTGAATGAAGTAACCCTGCACATCAGCTGTTCGCTCTGCTGACCGTTGAAGAACGGTATTGCATTGCAGTGCGCTTCTTCGCAGAATTTGTGTGTTGGCAGAGAAAACGCAACTAAAAGACATTTGTGAGGGGAATTAATTGGTTCGAATTCGTTGCCGGAAGCGAAATGAGGGAGTTCCCACGGTTCTCGTCTGCGCTAAGAGCAAACACCGATTTGGAGGCGAAATTACCGCAAAATGCCTCCACAGATCAGCGTAAATTGAAGCAGGAGTAAGTAGACACGCACGCACTCACACATTGCTGCACCCAACTGCTCGAGCATAATTTCACAATACTAACCAATAAAATGCTCCACTCTCCCACTAAGGAAAGCCGCGGTGGAGCAGACAATAGCACAGGTGTTGGAACAGTTACCGTCTGCAAAGCAACCGCAGGCAAAGATGCACCTGCAGAAGCTGCGCAATCTTGTGCAGGAATGCATGGGCTATGAGGAGCAGCCGCAACTGGTCGAGCATGCGGCGCTCTTTCTGTTCTGGCTGCTGCTCGAGCAGCACGTCGTCACTGTGGCCACCAATCTAAAGGTTCGCAGCGTCTTTGGCACAACATTCGACTCGAAATTCACTAAGCTGCACCAGTGCGTGCGTGGCGTGCGAGCGCTGCTGGAGGACTACGAGGTGCAGGCGATTAGGCAGTGGCAACGCACTCGTCAGCAATCGGATGGCGACAAGTACAGCTGGGGCACTGGCATACGCGTGCGTTTGAAAGCGACAGAGCCACTTGAGAACGCCGGCACGCAGCTGCAAGATTTGTCACCTACAGCTCTGCTGAAAAATGCCACCGCTGCTGCAGACTTTTCCATGCAATGGAACAGGGAGTCGGCCGCGTTGTCAAGCCAGCGCGAAGCAGGTTCAGGCGGTACCAACAATGTTAAGCTCAGCAGTGAGCTGGAAAATCTACTGCAGCTGTCCGCCGACACCGGCGACACACAATTGCTGGCGAAAGTGGGCGAACTGCTGAATTCAAAGCGCTCAAACAATGAGCTACAAAACGAAGTTATCGAGTTACTCGGTTTTGAGCACTTCGATCTGGTGCAGTCTCTGCTGGAGCAGCGCAAGTCCATAGCTGCACAACTAGAACAGTTTGAAAATCGCGAACGACGTCTGCAGCGCTCCAAGTTGGCGCAACAGCAGCGTGCCGCTGCAACGGCCAGCGGCGGAGAAACGCGGCCACCCACCGTTGCCAAAACGGTCGTAGTGCAGTCGGCACATGAGAAGGAACTAAACAAGCAGAATCGCCGTGAAGAGAAGAAGATGCAACGCATGCTGCATAGCATTGCACGCAACGACGAAGGTGACGAGGCGGCCAGCGCGCGTGCACTAAATCCAATGCAGCTGCGTCTGCAGCAGCAGCGCAAACTGCTCGAAAACGCACAACAACAGCCGGTATTGAAGACGACGCAGCGCCTGAAAGAGCTGCGCAGCAACGCACCCGTCCAACACTATCCGTTCGTGTTTGATAGCCAGCTGGGCGCCAAGCAGCATGCCGGCTTCATTGGCGGCAACCGCATCAGCCTGCCGGATACAGCTCAGCGCGTCGATAACAAGCAGTACGAGGAGGTGAAGATACCCGCCACCGAGCCGCCGCCGCTGAGTGTTGGCAACAATCGCATACAAACCGCCGACCTGGACGATATCGGGCGGCTGGCATTCGCCAACTGCAAGGAACTGAATCGCATCCAATCCGTGGTGTATCCGGTAGCGTACCACAGCAACGAGAACATGCTTGTTTGTGCGCCGACCGGTGCCGGCAAGACAAACGTTGCAATGCTCGCCATGGTTCACACATTGCGAGCGCATCTTGAAGATGGTGTCATCAATCGTGATCAGTTTAAGATTGTGTACATCGCACCCATGAAAGCGCTAGCCGCCGAGATGGTAGAAAACTTTAGCAAGCGACTCAAGACGCTAAACATTGTTGTGCGTGAGTTGACCGGCGACATGCAGCTGTCCAAGGCAGAGATGACGCAGACGCAAGTGTTGGTCACCACGCCCGAAAAATGGGACGTAGTCACGCGTAAAGGTTTGTCTCTTTAAAGCTGAAAGCATTCAGGTTTTAATTAAATGTTGCTTTTTGTAGGCGCAGGCGATGTGGCGCTTATCAGTCTGGTGAAGTTGCTGATTATCGACGAAGTGCATCTGCTGCACGGCGAACGCGGCCCCGTGGTGGAAGCCCTAGTGGCGCGCACCCTCCGCCTAGTAGAATCGTCGCAGAGCATGATTCGCATTGTCGGCCTGTCCGCCACATTGCCCAACTACATTGACGTGGCGCACTTCCTGCGAGTCAACCCGATGAAGGGCCTCTTCTACTTCGACGCACGCTTCCGGCCGGTGCCACTGGACACGGTCTTCATTGGCGTTAAGTCGGTGAAACCGTTGCAGCAAATCGCCGACATGGATCAAATCTGCTACCAGAAATGCCTCGAGCTGGTGCAACAGGACCATCAGGTGATGGTTTTCGTGCACGCGCGCAATGCCACAGTGCGCACTGCCACCACGCTACGGGAACTGGCGCAGCAAAACAACACAAGCTCCTTGTTCCAGCCCAAAGAAATGGGCGGCAACGCCTACCACCTGGCGCTACGCGCAATACAGAAAAGTCGCAACAAGCAACTAGTGGAGTTGTTCGCCTGCGGCTTGGGCATTCATCACGCCGGCATGCTACGCTCCGATCGCCACATGGTAGAAAAATACTTCGCCGAAGGCCACATAAAGGTGCTGGTGTGCACTGCCACACTGGCATGGGGTGTGAATCTGCCCGCCCATGCAGTCATCATCAAAGGTAAGCATGGCGATCTCTTGTGCTTGTTTCCATTCGCCAATCTTTGTGTTGCGTCCACAGGCACCGACATCTACGACTCGAAGCACGGCGCCTTCGTCGACTTGGGCATACTGGACGTACTACAGATTTTCGGTCGCGCCGGGCGCCCACAATTCGATAAAACCGGTGTCGGCACCATCATCACCACATACGACAAGCTGAACCACTACTTGTCGCTGCTCACCAATCAGTTCCCCATCGAATCGAACTTTGTGCAGTGTCTGGCCGACAACCTGAACGCCGAGATCACACTGGGCACTATATCTAACGTCGAGGAGGCCATCGAGTGGCTCAGCTATACGTATCTGTTCGTGCGCATGCGCATCAATCCGCATGTGTACGGCATCGAGTACACTGAGTTGCTGCAGGACCACTCGCTCGAGACGAAACGCCGCGGACTCATTATGGCGGCCGCCCTTAACCTGGATAAGGCGCGCATGGTGCGCTTCAACCAGCGCACCATGGACTTTAGCATTACCGATTTGGGGCGCACGGCATCACACTTTTACATTAAGTACGACACAGTGGAGATATTCAACGATCTGTTGAAGCCGTTTATGAACGAGGCGGAAATCTTTGCGATGATTTCGCAGGCGCAGGAATTCCAGCAACTGAAAGTGCGCGACGACGAACTCGAAGAGCTGGACGAACTACGCAACAACTACTGCCGCGTAAAGGCGGCCGGTGGCAGCGAGAATGTGTCCGGCAAGGTTTGTAGCCCAGCGACCCATTAAGCCGTTCCCCACTAATCGCTTACTTGCGTTCACAGGTCAACATACTGATGCAGACTTACTTGTCGCACGGCTACGTCAAATCGTTCTCGCTCGTTTCGGACATGGCGTACATTGTGCAGAATATTGTGCGCATTACGCGCGCTTTGTTCTCCATTGTGCTGCGCAACAACAATGCTGTGCTGTCTGGACGCCTGCTTCAAATGTGCAAAATGTTCGAGCGGCAGCAGTGGGACTTTGAGACGCCAATGCGCCAGTTCACTTGCATCAATGCGGAAACGATCGACAAGCTGGAGAGCCGCGGCATCAATCTGTACACGTTGCGCGAAATGGAGGTAAACGAACTGAAGGAGATGCTGCGCAATCAGCGCAACGCGGAGATGGTGCAACGATCGGCGCGCGAGCTGCCTATGCTGGATGTTGAGGCGACGCTGCAGCCGATCACGCGCACAGTACTGCGCATCAAAATCGACGTTTGGGCCAATTTCAACTGGAATGATCGGGTGCATGGCAAAGTGAGCGAAAGTTTTTGGTTGTGGATCGAGGACCCCGAAACTAATTTCATTTACCACTCGGAACAGTTTCAAGTGAGTGCAGCGGACAAAATTAAGTCATTAATTGATTTGGTTTGAATAGTTTTATGAAGGAATTGAAGTATTTTTAAAGTTGCAATCTTTATTTTAAAATAATTATTTATAAGTAAATTGCATTGTAATCTTAGTTGTACTATTCTCTTTCTTAATCTCTGACTACGGCAAATCATTAGTCGAAAAGAAAAATAGCTAAGAACTACAAAATAAGTAAAATATTTTTTAAATTAATTTGTTCCTTTAAATTTTAATTGTAACTCATCTTAAATAATTATGAATGTTCTTATAGGCCACGCGCAAATTCGTGTACGGCGGCAAGCCACAGCAGCTGGTCATGACCATACCGCTGAAGGAGCCGCTGCCGCCACAGTATTACATACGAGTGACGAGCGACAACTGGCTGGGCAGTGCCACTTGGATAGCGCTCAGCTTCAAGCATCTCGTGCTACCCGAACACCATCCGCCCCTCACCGAACTTCTGCCGCTGCATCCATTGCCAGTGTCCTGTCTACAGAATCCCCAATACGAATCGCTGTACAACTTCTCGCACTTCAATCCCATACAAACGCAGATCTTCCACTGTCTCTACCACACCGACAACAATGTGCTATTGGGCGCACCCACCGGTTCCGGCAAAACTATCGTGGCCGAGATTGGCATCTTTCGGGCATTCAACAAGCATCCGCGCGGCAAGGTGGTTTACATTGCGCCACTGAAGGCGCTTGTTAAGGAGCGCATCAGCGACTGGAAGCGTCGCTTCGAAGGGCCGCCACTGCGCAAGCGCGTTGTCGAGCTGACTGGCGACACAACGCCGGACATTCAGGCTATACGCGAGTCGCAGATCATTGTGACCACACCGGAGAAGTGGGACGGCATCAGTCGCTCGTGGCAGACACGCGAGTACGTACAGGACGTGGTGCTAATTGTTATCGACGAGATTCATCTCCTCGGCGAGGATCGCGGTCCCGTCATTGAGGTCATTGTTTCGCGTACAAATTTCATCACATCACACACTGGACGCTCGATACGCATTGTGGGACTGTCCACGGCGCTGGCCAATGCGCAAGATCTGGCCAATTGGCTGGGCATCAAAAAGATGGGTTTATACAATTTCAAGCCATCTGTGCGGCCGGTGCCACTGCAAGTGCACATCAATGGCTTTTCAGGTATTTATAGCATTAATTGATTATTTAGTATCAGTAATAATTCATTCACCACATTTTCCCTAATTGTTGCAGGCAAACACTACTGTCCCCGCATGGCCACTATGAATCGTCCAACATTCCAAGCGATACGCACTTATTCGCCATGTGAACCGGCCATTGTCTTTGTGTCGTCGCGACGCCAAACACGCCTCACCGCCCTCGACCTGATCACGTTCGTTGCTGGCGATGACAATCCCAAACAGTTTCTGCACATACCGGAGCACGAAATGCACCAAATTCTGCAGCAGATCAAAGACTCGAATTTGAAGTTCTGCCTCGCGTTCGGCATTGGTCTGCACCATGCCGGCCTGCAGGAGCAAGACCGCAAAACCGTTGAGGAGCTCTTCTACAATCGCAAAATTCAGGTGCTGATTGCCACTGCCACACTGGCCTGGGGCGTCAATCTGCCCGCTCACCTGGTCGTCATCAAGGGCACCGAATATTTCGATGGCAAGGTGAAGAAATACGTTGATATGCCCATCACCGATGTGCTGCAGATGATGGGTCGCGCTGGCCGGCCGCAGTTCGACAACGAGGGCGTGGCAGTGGTGCTGGTGCACGACGTGAAAAAGAACTTTTACAAGAAGTTCCTCTACGATCCGTTCCCCGTCGAGTCCAGTCTGCTGGGCGTGCTGCCCGAGCACATAAATGCCGAAATTGTCTCGAGCACAGTGCAGACAAAACAGGCCGCTCTGGACTATTTGACATGGACGTACTTCTTTCGGCGTCTGCTGCGCAATCCCACCTACTACAACCTGGAGGGCGTCGAGCCGGAACAGCTGAACTCTTTCTTGTCTTCGCTGATTGAGCGGGTGGTGTTTGATTTGCAGAGCGCCGCCTGTCTGGTACAACGCGACCACATGTTGGTGCCCACATTTTTGGGACGAATTGCCTCGTTCTACTATCTGTCGCATCGCACAATGAAGCACTTCTTGGACGACCTGCAGCCGGAAATGAACGTGCGTGATGTGCTGTTAGCCATTGCCGACTCGTACGAGTTCGATCAGCAACCGGTGCGCCACAATGAGGACAAACACAACGAGTAAGCGACTAAATTTATCTGTTTATGATCCCAGACTGATCTTCCATAAATGTTCTTACAGAGAATTGGCTGAATTGTGTCGCTATCGCCCGACTTCGTCCACCTGGGACTCGCCATATACGAAGACGTTTCTACTGCTGCAGGCGCACTTTATGCGGTTATCTTTACCCAACTCGGACTACTTGACTGACACGAAATCAGCACTGGACAATGCCACACGCGTCATGCAAGTAAGTTTTGTGCGCCTAGTAAACATTGCGGGCCCAACGTTTAACTCACGTCTGCACGCACTTTAGGCCATGGTCGACTACACGGCGGAACGTGGCTGGCTGTCGACGACCTTGCTCGTGCAGCAACTAATGCAAAGCGTCATACAAGCGCGCTGGTTTGACGAATCAGAGTTCCTAACATTGCCGCACGTAAGCAGCACCAATGTGTCGGTCTTCTACAGCTTGGAGCACAATTTCGCATACCTGACACTGCCCGCTCTGAAGGAGCTCTGCCGCAACGAATACGAACGTTTAGCCGGACCGCTGCGGGATATTTTCGAGGAGGCAGAGATCGAACAGATCTATAAGGTAAAGAGCGTATTTTGCTGCTGCTCAATTACAATTCTAACCTATGCACTGCCACAAAAAATTGTATATATCGTATATAGGTTGTGCAAGACGTGCCCGAATTGGCTGTTGAAATTAAAATACAAGGTCGCTTTTATGATGAGCCGGAAGCGTCGCGCATCTTGCCTACTGATATGAAAACGGACAATTGGACCAAAATACACCCGAACGAGGTAACAGCTGCAGTGTGTTTTTATGTAAATTTGTTTAAAACAATGACAATTTTAATTTAATTATTGCACATTGCAGGACTATGTGTTGTGCATCGAACTGCGCCGATTGAATCTGCGCGAGCGTCGATTTGGCGGCTACTCGGTGCATTGTCCCAAATATCCGAAAGGCAAAACGGAGGCTTGGTTCTTGACTCTGGGCTCCCAGTCCAACAACGAGCTGCTCGCCATGAAACGCATCAGCGTGCGCGGTCAACGTAGTACCAATCGCATCTGCTTCCAGTCAGCGCCCCGGCGTGGCCGTCTAGTGCTGACACTGTACTTGATGTCTGACTGCCTAATTGGCATCGACCAACAGTTCGATTTACAATTTGAAGTTGTCGATGCAAAGCAATAAAATTGCTCACTGCTCAAAATTATTGGAAAAAGAATGAATTATAAATCGATTGCTATGAAAGCGTATTTAAGTTTGTATACATGCACAAGAAAGTAAATTTTGCGTTTTCCGAGTAAAACGAACTCTATCTCCCCGGTGCGCCAATGCTAATGTTCGTAATAAGTATAACTTGTTTTCGCATCTATGTAGCTTTAATTAGCAAATATTTATGTCTATATAAATGTATATTTGCCGCACTTTGTATTTTTATATTGAACTGAGAAATATACAAACACGTAGCAATTCAACGAATTTTTAACATGACGTCAAGAAAAATCATTCAATGCGTAGTTTGGTAGTGCACTGAACAAGACTGGCCAATCGGCCGAAAGTGCCACGCGTATATCCATCACATAAGGTGGGGGATGGCGGGAGTAACGCTTAATCGTCCATACTCGCGTTAAACATTTGATAAGACTAATCTATGAGATTGTATCGCAATCATCGAAAATTCCACATAATTTGTACGTTATCGTTTTCAAATTCTTCGCATTGCGACAAAATTATCTGCACAACTTAATATTCATTTTACTTATTAAATTGTTCTGCATTAAAACTTAAATTTAAAAATATATACATATTTCCCAGTTATCAGCATCAGTTCTTCATCTCTTGGTAATTTGAAAGCAATATTTTCAACCATTCCGAATAATGATAATCCCATCCCTATTACATCTTTCCCACCCATAGAAATATCTACAAGTGCTTTTTAGGCCAAAACAGCAAATTTCATATAAAGTGAGAATATCGTTTTGGCCAAATAGCACTCATCGCAATTTGGTTTATCAACAAAATTGTTAACGAACAGTTGCGCCCTCTGCCGTTAGTTGTGGCCGCCTCAGTGCTACCAACATCCAAGTGGCAACTGCCCATTTCTGTTGTTGCGCACTTTCCGTCAAATCTGGCAACCCTGTACACGCGTTAGAGCGCAGATAAAAGTTAATAATTTTTTCTCGGGTAAAATGGCATTGAAAAGGGCCAATTCGTGTGTTTTCTTATTGGAAAAATAGAATACCTTGGTTTGGTTGGCCGGTTGCGGTTACGTGAAATCAGCATAGTGCGTGTGCGGGCAAAGTGCAACGCATTAAACGAACGCCAATAACGGGGAAGCGGAACAAGTGGAAAAATTCCAACGCAAAATCAAAGTGGAAAGGAAAACGGAATAGACGAGGAAAATGTTTAATTATCATCTGTCGCAGTCGCAGCGTTTATTATCATCGCCGCCATCAACGCCATTTGCCATCTCCTAAACACTGAGCCTAGCAGTTGAGAGTGTGAGTGCGTGTGCTAGACGCAGCAGAGGCAGCGGGGCGGCAGTAAAGTCATTACTTCATCGTCTGCTTAGCGGGTAGGGAAAGACGGAGGCAGTGGTCGCCTGCACTAGCAAGCGACCAGCCAGCCAGCTCGCCTTATCAGCGTCGACGCTAGCGTAGGGCGATTGTCGTCGTCAGTGCTCGTAGTGCCGGCCAGCGAGGTCGGCTTGTACTATTATTGTTGTATTTTGTTGGTACAGCAGCTGGTAATCGTACACGTTCGCCGTACTAGCAGAATCGCTCGCAGCGGCAACGTTTGCCGCGGGCTCAGCCACCGCTGCACAACGGCCCGTCGAGCATAAACTTGCGGCGGATATGTCCGATAAGAATGCTGGCCACAATGGAGCGCAGTGGACGAAAGCAAGAGCAGCAGCGGCGGCGGCGGCAACAACGGCAGCATTGGCAGCCCAATCAAAGCCGCCCGCACACAACTTGGCCGGGGTGGGCGCATTGCATCAGCAACAACATCAGCAGCAGCAGCTATACAACACACCAAACCTAATGCCCGCGCATACACCTCTCTTTGGCGTCGGTGCGCACGCACACGGACACGCGCACACACACCCTGGCGCCATAGCGCCCTACGCAAGTGCTCGCTTTCATCCGCCAATACCGCCGCCACCGCACACGCAAGCATCAGCCCACCATGCAGCGGCCATACAGCATGCCGGCGCACACCAGGCGCTGCCGCCGGCGACGCACGCTCCCACCACCGTGCTAACGGCGCCCCCGTCCGCCTCCCCCAACGTACCTGCCCAGAGCGGCTTCGTGCCGCCACCGTTGCTTCCAGCAGCAGCTGTGGCCGCGGCCACCTCCGTACTAACACCGAATCCATTCGTCGAGCAGTTTCCGCACCTGAATGCGCAACAACATCTAAGCAAAATAATGAGCGTAATGCAGCAGCACGCGAACGCTGCTAGCGGATCGGCCATGTCGTCTGGTAGCGGCAGCAGCGCGCCCCAACAGCAGTCGCAGTCGACGCCAGTAGTAGTTCGTCAGAATGCTGTGGAATTGCCGCTGGGCAGCGGCGGCAGCAGCAGCGGCGCCGCTAGTGTAGCTGGCAGTGCTGCAGCAGCTGGCGGTAGTGCGAGTGCTGGCGCTATTAACGCCACCATCGCGGAGAATGTGCTGAACGCCATTAGCGCTGCGCCGAATAGCAGCCTCAGCGCCAGTGTACCGGCCGTGCATGGCCGCCTTATGGGCATTGGCGTCAAGGTGCCGGACAATGAGAAGCTGCGACGCATTCAGCATGTGGTCGAGTCAGGCGTGGGGTAAGCAAAAATGAAGACCGCTACAATTGCTACTCGTTCTTTGTTTTAAATTTGATTGATTGAATCTGAATCCAGATTAGCGATAGCATCATCCTTGTTTTATTCAGTTCCATACTTTGTCTGATTCTTTGGATATTGTGTATTGAGTATTTTCTTTAAGATTGTGTTTCATACAAATATACAAAACTCATATATTGCATGTCAAATTTATTACAAATTTTTAATTTGTTTTATAATCTCCAAAATCGCCATAGTTAGCACACTTGACGGTACTTCGATGTTTATAATTGTTATTGCTTTTATCATGCGAATTGTTTACTTTTTACGCAGCGAATCCGCGAAGCAGCAAATTCTACAAATTCTCGATCGCATTTCAACGTTGAAGCCAGTAGAAAAATTGTTGCTGTATTTGCGTTTGCCTGGCGATGCGCCAGAAACTGGTAAGCAGTCAAACTGCTTTTCTCGCTTCTTCCCTTCATTTACTATTGCACACTCTTTTCAGACCCATTGCGTCATCCACAGAATCCGCTGGGTACACGCTCCGAGATCAATCACACCATCAATTGGGTGCGTTCGCACCTGGAACATGATCCCAAAGTGTCCATACCAAAGCAGGATGTATACAACGATTATCTGTACGCAACAACTCCCCCGCCTTCCTTCGTCCCTCGAAGCCCAAACTCACAACCTATCCTTTTGTCTTTTGTAGCGCCTATTGCGATCGTCTGGACATTAAGCCTCTCTCCACAGCCGACTTTGGCAAGGTAATGAAGCAAGTGTTTCCCGGCATACGACCACGTCGCCTGGGCACACGCGGCCATTCGCGGTACTGCTACGCGGCCATGCGCAAAACTACGAAGTTGACAACACCGCAGATGCCGCAGATCGACTCGGCGAGCGTGGCACAGACCAATGAGGCTGTTGGTGGCGTTGGTGCTGCACACGATGCGCCACTATCGACGCAGCCCGGGGACGACGAGTCGTGGGAGATCGTCAAGAAGTGGGCCGAGCATTTACTGCACGCAAAGGTGAACAGTGTGCACGAGCTGGCGGCGCGCATTAAAGATGCTGGCTCAGCGGCCGGCAGTAGTGGCAGCTTGGATGCCGCTGGCGGTGCGGCGGCAACGCACAGCCGTGCCGGCAGTGCGGGTGCCACGCATCACAAAAAGTACACACCACGCGAGCCAAAGGAGAAGCGACACTTGGTGGTAAATATGGACTTGTGATTACTTATGCGAATTGTTTACGTACGTTCATTTGTGTAGATACACAATACGCACATGCGTAGACCATAAAAAATAGGTACAAAATGCCTTTTCTACGCCAAATTTCCAGGACTGAACGATTAGAATGGAAAAGTAACCTAACCAAAGCCGAAAATATCCCCACATCTCTTCTATTACTCCAGCTACTGGCTGCCTACACATCAGCTTTTTGCTCTAACCTTATTCCGTCTTCCGTTCTTCCAGGACATGGGGCCTTTGAAGAAGCGTCGTAAGAAAAAGCGCAAAGGTTCGTCGTCGTCCGAGTCAAGCAGCAGCCAACAGCCGCAACAGCAAAATACGTCGTCAACAGCATCCCAATCGCAGCTAAGCAGCAGCAACAACAACGATTATCATGATTTATCACACATTCGCAGTACCGCGTCATACGTCGCCGATGAAACGTCCTCACACAAGTCGATCGAACTGGTCCAAGTTAAACAGGAGGTATTGGACTCACCGAATCTGCAGCACGTGCAACACTCGTCCGGACCGTCTCAGCTGCAATCTGCCACCATAGCGGAGAGTTACTTGCAACAGCAGCAACAACATCAACAGCTGCTGCCAATGAATTTAGCGACCGAGCAGCGCACAGTGCTGGCTCGAGCGCCGCCCGCAGCCAGTGCGTTCGGTGCAATCCAACCGCAGCAGTCGCGCGCCGCTTTTTCAGCCAGCAGCCATAGTAGCAGCAGCGCCGCTACAGCCGTTAAGAATCTAACACCTAAAATCATCGAGTTGTCAGCGGCAACCACTACAGCCCTCACTGTGGCCGAGCAGGCGACAACTATCAAAGAGGAGGAATTCATAGACGAGTACAATCCTAATATTTTCTGCAAGAAAGTTCGCAAAGCGCAGCAAACAAAGGGCTTCTGGACGAACTCGCCGACGGCGCCCAGCAATGTGGTGCCGATCATCACTACCACACCACCTAGCGTCACTTCTGCAGTGGCAGCAGCACCTGCAGTCGCTGGCAGCACGCCGGTGATAGCTGCAGTGCACGCAGCGACTACAGCGGCCTTAGCACCGGCCGCTACACCGCCCGCCGTTGTAGGCGTTGTTTCGCCTAGTTTCTTGATGGGTCCACCAGCGCAAATTACCACCCACACATCGACCAGTCCATCGAGCGCGCTCCTCGGCGACGGCAGTGCTGTAGGGACCACTTCACTTTCGGCTGCCTCGCCGAAAGTGGCCTCGCGCAACACTATGCAACTGCGTGCCAAACGACAACAACTGGCCGCAGCGGCAGCAGCTGCGGTGGCAGCCGCCGGTGCGGATGCGACTGGCAGTGGCGGCTTGCCAGACGCTGATGAAGCCGATCTACCTTCGAATCTGGGACTGCCACGTGAGCGCGTCATCAGTATTTGCAACATGGACAAGCACGAGCTTGACGACTACCTAATGACCGGCGAGGAGGAGGAAGACCAAGAGGACCAAGAAACCGAACTGCTTCAATATTTTCAGACGGGAGACGCTGAGGAAAAACCAAATTCCTCAGATGCTGCAAAAAGAAATCCAACAGCAACAGCGACAGCGACAACAATAACGGCCACAGCCGCAGCGATAGCGCAACAAATGAAAACGCCCACAGCACCGCATGCAGCGTCATCGAACGGCGCTGAGAAAGCGTTGAAGGGAACCTTCGCAACTGCAACAGTTGCCGGGTCACAGGTGTTGTCAATCGGCAGCTTTGTAACGGCCACCACAACAGCAACAACAAAAACAACATCGACGACACCTGCTGTTGGATCTGCCTCAGCGTCTCTTGCTCTAATGTCACAGAAGCATCAACAACAACAACAACACCAACGACAACGACAAAATCATATCCAAATGCAACGACACGCCAACGGGAATAACAGCAGCAACAGCAACAAGCGCAAAATCAACCTGAGCAGTAGCGCAATAAACCCGACGGACATGATAGTTCCGCGAAAAAACTGCATTTTCCTTCCAATATCGCCGAACATAAACAGCGGCAGCGGAAGCGGGCCCAGTAACGTCACTGCGGCCGGTGGCTGCAACAACACTAGCAGCTCCAATAGTTTCTTCGTTAGCCCCGGACAGGGCGCGCAACGTGTGCGTCCAAAGCCTTCATTCCCTTTCGGGAAGCAGCTGTCGCTGGAGAGTGATTCCAGCGATCCCATGATCGGAGCCTGCCGTCGTCGGCGCAGCTACGCGAGTCTTATCTCCACTTCGGCCAGTAGCTTCATGCCCACTTCCGCTTCAGCGCCGCCTAGTCCGTCAGTGCTGCAACAACAGCAACAACAACAACTGTACGGCAACTCCTCGCACTTTCTCAGTGGGGGCAACTCGTGCCTGCAAACGCCGATCACGATTTCCAGCGACTACAACGAAATGAGCAGCCAGCCCTCGGCGGCCACAGCGGCCGCGCTTCTGGCCACAGATCAGAATTCGTTGGACTTGGATTTGTTTGGAGCGGCTGCCACGGCAGCCTCCACTGGCATGGACTATGAAGAGCTGACCCTGGACGAACTGACCACGCCACTCAACGAGACGCAGCGTTCGCAGTCAGTTCCGCTGTCGCAGCTACAACGCATACACTCGCCAGCATTTAACCGCAGCTTTCAGGCGGCGCCTTACTCCGCCTGCACGTCAGTGGTACAAACGCCGGTGCCGCATGAGTTTGCCGACTCGTCCACACTGTTTTCGGAGAACAGCAGCAGCCAAAACAGTGGCGGTGGTGCGATGGGCACAGGCGCTGGTGCCATTCTGGCAGCAGGCGACAACACAGCAGCACACAAGCTGGAAGAAGCGGGCGTGCTGGGATCCGATTCGACAGCCATATTCGATGGCATGTACGTGTCCGACATACTGCCTGAGGACTTTGTGACGAAATTCCCCAACATAGCTCAGGGTAACACCACTACCACCACCTGCTCCTCGGCCGGCTCGTCGTCGGGTTACAGCAGCAGTGCTTGCACGACCTTCGGTAGCGCTGCGCTCATTAGCGGCAGCGGTGGCACCATTACTTCCCGCTCGGTGCCCTCCACACCGCTGCCGCATCAACAACAGCAGAGTTCGTTTGCCAATTTCTACGGTGGGAGCCGGCGTCCGGACGACGATGCACATTTGTCACCGATAACGGCAGCAGTCAGTGCCACCTTTACCACGGCATCCTTCAAGTATGGCAGTGGTGGCGGCAGCTATGATATTTCCCGTTCCATGCCCAGCACACCCATAACTACGCCACGCTTTCGCTACAGCCCGACGGAGTTCAGTCGTGAATTTCTGAGCAACGGCAACACCATCGACAGCCTAATAAGCGGCGGTGCGGGCGCCACAAACGGAGACGGCCTCGCCAATGACGGGCTGTCTGTGGCGCTGGCTAACCTCAATGCCACCGATGCGTTAATCGATGAAAGTTGCGGCCTGTCAACGGACGCCTTCGCCGGCAACGCGGTGACCGATGCCGATTCAATGATGGCCGACACGGACTTGCTGGACAACTTGTAGGATTTGCATGAAGAGAAAGTGGGTGCCGACGCGAACCTAGCAGCCAGCAGCAGCAGCAGCGACACCAATAAAACGTTAACGAGCAGCGTCAATGACGCCGTGTGCGAGCGCGTGGCTGCCAGCATGGTGGTTGGACTGTTGCTAGAACAAGTGGGAAAGCTTTGAGCGACCGACCACCGAAACTTTCTCTTCGGCCTATAGGTGCGCCCAGCAACACAAGTAAACTGCTTTGACTTTTGCTCTATTTGTAGTTGTATTTTTATTCTTTTCGTTGTCTTTATTATTGACTACTTTAGTTAAGTACTACGCCTTATGTACTCTGTATGTAGATTTAGATGTGCCCCCTTGACATTTACATAGTTGCATATATGTGGAACTTTATTGAGTGGCGTGAACAGTTTTTGTCAATTTGAGCGTCTTTGTATTTTCCTAAAGCAAAATTTATAATAGCAAGCAGTGCGAGGTCAAATTTAAATAACCCAGCGTCTGCGTAAATCGATGTAAAAATGGGCAAAACAATGTCTCTTCCCGCGGTGCTACTAAACCGTTCTCCGTTCTTCTTTCCGTTCTCCTATTTTGAGTTGAACAAAAAAAGGAAAACATAATTTTTGCTAAGTGCATTAAAAAATTGGATACGAATACCTAAAAAGTCTGATCTTGTTAGAATTTTTGGCAACCACTACACGCCTTTCAACCAATTTATGTGGTTTTTGCAGCGTTCACAACCGTTTAAGGTGTACTTAGTCGAGTGTAAAACTGCAAAACGGTGTGAAATATGTAACGATTCGAAATACTTGAATTCAGCTAAAGGTTTCTTTAAATGGCCTTGAGAAAGCATAGCGCCACAATGGAAAAAATGCAACAATATGACAAAAGGACAGAGTTTTCCAGAAATGATGGAAAGTGGAAATGTCTTTAAAGGTGTGTAGCGTTGCCAGTTTTATACGAAGCTGTGGAAAATTTCGGCACCAAAACTGATTTTACAAAATTATCTACAAACGCATGTACGTAGCAGTGTCTTGTTAGTTAAGCGCGAGCGATAAAGATTTATATAGTCGCAGCCACATACGAGTTTTTAATTACCTGATTTTCCTCCTTTCCTTACCTAAGCACTTCTAAAGCGTAAGAAAAAAAGAAAGAAGTATATACATCCTGGCACCTGATGCCTGTCTCTATTTTAATATGAAGCGTTAAGAATCTTTGAGCTATAACTTTATTTGACGAGGGCCGCAAGATAAGCACTTTACCAGAGCTAGAAAGCTATTTTGTCTCGTCTTCTTTCAGTGTAAAATTTCGATGTTTTTCTTTTTGCTTATGGTTTTTTCTTAATTTCTGTCCCGAGTCAGATGTTCTTGCACGGAGCTAATAGTTTTATTTGAAAGAGAGGAACTCCCAGCATGTTGTGGTTGGACCGAAACATTGTTTTGACAATAGAAAACTATTTTCTTTGCTAAATGTGAGTGAACTTGCTTCGAAAAATGATCAAAACTGTATTCGTCGAGTATCTGCGACTCAAAATTATTGGGCGATAAGTTGGTCCGGGCTTAGTCTTCTTGTCACTCTTGTGCATTTACGGCACTGACTTATGGAATAAAGTAACAACGGCAGCATCTGCTTTGTGAATATATATATTGGTACTTTTACTTCCGAATACTATTGTCCAATAGTTCACAATTGGTTTAAAACAACTTTTATTTTGTAATTTTCTTTCGTCCAACATTCTCTCGACCACAAACTGAACAATAAATAATAATAATAAATTTGCAATTTTGATGGGACCTACAGTTTTATGACAACATGGCATCTTCCACACAGCCACGAGGAATTTGGAAATATTGAACTTATGTAAAATCATGTTTAATTCATATAAACTATGTATTTTCTTGCCAAGGTCAGGTTTTTATTAAACGGCCCTCGTGTATGCATGTTTTGAACTCTTGGATTTATTGTATATTTTCTATTGTAATTATATTTTATTTCTATAATTTGTATATGCTGACAAAATTCTAGTTGTAGTTGCACAATGTTATGTTGGTGTTTGTTTGTTGATTTTTTGCCAAATTTATTGTTGTGAAATATTTGAATATTTGTTGTAACTCTGTGTCAACAATTGTCAATTTGTTTTTTTTTCTTTTTTACGAACAAGTTAGTGAAACAAACAATGCACACTTGGTGTGTTAAACATTTTTATTTATAATAATTTGCCTTTACTCTCGTCATACTTACATATTTAAGCCTTTCTCTGCTATATAACAGCACCGCCAAACAAATATAACTAAAATCACAACAAATTTGCAACAAATTTCGTTTACTTCACACTTCATAATATCCCAATTAGTTTGTGTTATTTTATTTGATCTTCCTATTTTTGTTTCCCATCTACTGTATGTTGTAGCTGTACATGTTATGTTGTTGTACATTAGTAGTGATTTTCACATTTTACTGTATACATATAAGTAAATATTATTCTATGTCTATTAAGTGTAAATGTAAGTGAATACAGCAAAACAATAAGCGAAAACAAAGTAAAACTTTTCTGGTTTAATGTGCATTGTGAAACAATTCAAAATTAACAACAACAATACAAAATTAATTTAATTATGAAATCTATAAGATTTACAAAAATGTTTCCAATTCAAAACAAACGAAATTTATTTCCAACTGTAAATAAACCCATAAACAGCACCTTAAGTTAAAACAATAATTAAAAAAAAAAAACAACAAAATAATGTGTATGTGCCTCAGGCTTATTTGTAAAACAAAATATTAACAAAAAATAAGAAAAATATTGAAAAACGTGGCAAAACCAAGTGAAACGAATTGTAATGCCGCCGCGCAAAGTGCAGCGTAAAACAAAATATTTACATTATTGCTATTCTTATATCCATATACAATACATTTGCCGTTAGATAAAGCTATATATACATTTAAAATATATATATATTTACCATATACAATTTTGAAATTAGTCGTCGCCCCGTGCCGCTAGAAAAGAAAATTTAGTCAAAGTACAGATGTGTATGCGCGGCGCCACTGGCACGAAAGCATTACAGGCGCAACAATGAGAGCGAAACAAACATTTGAACATTTTATTGTACGAAAAATAGCTGCAACAAATTTTTGTACCGCCAAGTAAGAGTCGATAAAGAGACGAGCGTAACGATTTTGTGTGACAAATCCAAAGGCATTGCAGAAAATTTATTTGTAAACGTAAGCACACACACCTGCACACCTGCCTCCATGCGATTAGTACCGATTTGCAAACTAGCAAAACGAAAGGCTCTACCCCACAATAAACTAAGACAAAAGTGCCACTTTGCAAGTGGCCATTGTTACCACAATAGCAAAACATTTTGTGTTGTCGCAATCCATAAACAAATGAACAAGTCGCTGAGCAAGCAAGGTGCATCCACAAATAATTTATTAAGCATAATCGACCCCAAAGTCAATACAATACAATACAAATAAATAGAATTATACAGCAGCACAGGCATTGCGAATTGCCTTTGCTCGCGTTAAGTACTCGTACATTTTAATATAGCCTTTCCATACGCATAGAAATACTTACATATACAACATTGAACATACTGTACATTGAATCAGTGCGCGCCCAGTCAATTTCAATACCAGCAGCAAACAACAATAACAACAATAGTATTGTATATCGCATTGTCAACAATTCGCATGCACTCATGCGCAGTCTACGCGGAAGCGTTGTGTTTTTTTTTTCTTTTAATTTTAAATTTCCTTTCTTTTTTTATAAGGTGAGCTAACGAAATAAGTTTCGTAGAAACATAAACAAAGAAAATAACAACAAATAATTAAAAAAAAACAAATAAAAATGTATAAAAACAAATGTTTCCGAGTGCTGTTATTCTTAACTGCGTCACAACTGGATTACGAGTAGTCTGCTGCTAGCCGCCAGTGAAATTCCTTTCCCGAATAGCGCAAGCGAGGTATGCTCAATATTTCTTTTTAATTCAATTTATAAGTATATATTTTGTATAATTATTACACTGGAATATCGGGCCAATCCTTCCTCCTTCTCCTCCCGATTACGAGACTAGGGCCTAGCTACCCGTAACCATTCATGTTGTGCGTGTGAATCGTTCAAGGTTGGAAGGGACCTATAGTTTTATGCCGATTCCGAACGGCGAGTTGGGAGCTTTTTTATAGGCAATTTTTGCTCTCAAAGGTTTGACAGCCGCCGAAAGAAAAATTGTTGTTTTTCTTTTTTTTCGGTGTTAGCAGCAAGGGAGTCTTGAACCTGAGTTCGAGCGTCGCATTTGACTCGCGGCCCAACGCACTAACCAGCTGAGCTACGGCGACCAATCCTACCTTTCTTTAATGCCTATATTGAATCAGGTTTTAAAGAGGGGTAACCAGTTTTAAACACTTCTAAAGTTTTTATTTTAACTTGGCCTTAAAAAGTAGTAAAGTCATGGAAGATTTCCTCTTAGCAATAGTGAAAGACCTCAATGCAGTAATTTTGACTCAATTGGGCATTCAAGTGTTAAGGGTTGTTCGTCCAGCAGGCATTAAACGGCATCAATACGTCAATAAGTTATAAACGGGGTTTAACTTATTGACCTAATCATCCAACCCCATGGTATTTCAACTACTGGCATTATTAGTTTTCTTTTACTTTTGGTAGAAATAGACAAAAAACCCTTTTAAACCTAAATCAGAGGATTTAAATGAGTTCAGTATTCTCACTTGTGGCATATAACACAAAATAATCATTTAAAAATTTACTTGTAAAAATGTCTCCCTCCCTCCCTGTGTTTCTAAGAATGGTGCAAGTAAAAACCACTCTTGTATATACTCTTCCAAAAGATGATATAAACGTGAAACTAGAGGTCATTCATTGATCCAAAACATATATTTCTTAAAAGAATTTGTTAAAAAGCTTTAAAGATATCGAAGCATACATATTTGAAAGGACCTTGCGAACAAAATTTGATTCTGAAAGTTGAAAATAGAAAATTTAGTCAAAGAGCGGCAAAGTTTTCTCTTTCACTTGATACCCATCTCTCCATCATTGCATAACTGCAAATATTAAAAAAGTCTTTGAAATGTATTTGTCCTTAAAATATAAAAATTCCTTTAAAAACACATTGATTTAGAAAAAACTGAGTATATCTGGTTACTGTGAATGATCTTTTGTTTCACGTCTATATCATCTTTTGGATAGGTCAAAATTATCTTCACACAGTGTAGTAAGCCAGACTTTTAAAAAATGAGAACAACAATCTTTTTTTTGCGAAACCGAACTATTTTTTATTTTCAAATTAGTGCTCTTTCAATTAGTGCAATTTTCAATTCAATAATTCCATTTTCGAAACAGTGGTAAGGATTGTCAGCCGGTCGTCGGAAAAACGTTGGTGGGCATGAAAGTCAATTAAATATAAACCTTTTAATTGGCTTTCAGGCCCACAGATAGTTTTTCTTTCATCAGCAAATGCATTTTTTTCGAAAAGGTAAAAGTCGTGTGCGGTAATCGAAAGAGAATCTGCCAAAATGGGTCTGGTAGTAAATCAGGGCAAGAAGAAGCTATCTACACGCAGTTGAGTAAGTATGTAAGTTTAGGAGCTCAAAAATATAATTGTGATGACTTTGCTGCCGCTTTCATTGTAGTCACGTAGTTGACTACACGGCGATGGTTGAAGTCGACGTCATCTTGAAGTGGTGTGGCCGTGTCGCTGCTATCTTGAATGTGTTCGAGCCAAGACGCATAAACGCAGTAACTTTCCAATGAATATTTAGAAAAACGGCTAATCGATCTAAACAATTTCCTCGCCAAGACCAAATGGTTCCCAAAATATCCCGTTTGGATCTACAGGCATCCCAACAGATAAAAGAAGACACCAGTTTTTTTTCCGAAAAATGAAGGGAATCACAATGGACCCAACAGGATTTCCAAATGAAAGTGCTTGCTGCACACACCCCTTCCGTAACCTAACCTAACCTAACTTATGGAATAGCTAGTTGCACCATTTGTTGTAAAATCGCACAAATTAATTCACACTCCTTATAATTATACTGAGCTGTATTTGGTTTTTTGCTGTTAGAAGTTTTACGAAGCGCGGAATCATGGAGTCATGAGAAAATATATCATTGCTTGTCCAGATGTACTGTGCTGTATTTAGTCATCCGTCGAACCCATCACTAATCCCAATCTTTCCTTCTCCTTTTGCACTAATGTTCCCCCTATTTGATGCTCCCCGGCTTCGACCGTTTGTAACGTTTAGTGTTTGTTGTATTACTTGTCACTTGTTGTACGTACGGCAAAGAATAAAGATTCACAACCCGAATTGACCCGACTTTTCATTTATCCGCTCCGCCGCGAACCGAAAATAAACATTGATTAAAGTTAATTTTTTGTATAAGAAAAATTGCAAAACCGAAATTACTTTTTTACGGGTTCAACTCCCGCCGTGTGCACTGTCCCCGCACTTTTCCATCCAATTTTTCCGATTTTTCCTGTTCTCTAAATTTTCCTAAAAACCCTGCAACATATCCAAGTTCATTGATTTCCAACCCAATTATTCCTATTCCACTTCCACGCAATAGAACGCACAATTATGCGCTGTGCGGCTGATAAAAGCAAACAAATAAACAGTTACGCAAAACACGCGCACGAGCGACATCTGCAAGTGGAAGCGGACAACTGCGAAAACAGCGCGCACCAACCTGTTCTAGCGAGGTCCCCAACCATTCTGCTGTAACCTCATCACAACAGATGGCGCTACGAGCGGAGGCGACGTTCCTGAGCGGCATTAGATGATTCCATCACTTAGGACTACCTGCGGCAGGCCAATCACCTACCCTGGCAGAACAACACAACTGATTAACGAAACCAACACAAGACTGTCTTGTGGAGCCCTATGCTCCAGAGAGGAGTGAACACGGAACAAAAAAAAGAGAAAAAGTGAACAAGAAACAAAAAAAAAGAAAAGTTAATTTTTTATATAAGAAAAATTGCAAAACCGAAATTACTTTTTACCCACCCAATAATTCGAATAGTCACAAATTAACCCTTTCGCTACAGGTTTTTACTGGGAAAGTTAAAATTTTAAATTTAACGTTTTCAGCTTCTATGTGGTTATTTATATAGGGTGTTTTTTTTAGAGGTATAGAACTTCGAATTGAAATAAAACACAATAAAATCGTTTTAATGTCCATCAATTTGGCTTTATTGGAAGGATAATTTTATGCCATTAATGTTTAAATATGATTTCGGGCATGTGGCCGCCGCGGCTGGCTCGAATAAAGCCAATTCTACAGGTCCAATTTTCAACCAGCTCCAATTGCTGTGCACGGTGGCGAATCGATTCATTCGGGTCCTCTTCAACATTTTGCTCTACAGCGGCAATTGTTTTTTCGGTGCGCACTGTTCGACGTCTCTGCGGATGCGTATTATCACATAGAGTAAACGTAGTGCGAAAACGACCCATGGTTAACCGATGGATGGACCGATTTTGCTCTGATGGACGATTATGTCGACCATAAAATGGACGGAGCTTGCGTTAAACTTCGCGAACTGAACCATTATTTTCGAAATAAATTTGCACGATTTGCAAGCGTTGTTCTTTTGTCAACCTGTTCATGATGAAATGGCAAACCAAACTGAACATAAATGACATTAGAGTTGCCAGATTTGACCACAAAATGCCAGTTTTATCTCTATTCGAAAAACAAACCTCTAAAAAAAACACCCTGTAGATAGTAAATTGATTTTTAGGAAGATACTTAAAATATCAGCATAGCTTTCCTTGGCCGAAAGTAGGATATTTTTACCTCAAAAATGCGAAAGGTACCCAGGTACCTTCGTATTGACAAAAGGGTTAAACATTTTTACGCATAACGAAAAGTTGAGTATTTCTTCATTTACTTCAGCTAAAATTAAAAAAAAGTATCTAAATTGAAAGAAAACGTCAAACTAAAAAGTTTCAAATTTTGGGATGTAGTCTAATATATTGGACATTGTGACTGAAAGGGTTAAACTTAAATATTCAGTTTATTAATTTCGTATTTTTCCTGCAACTTCAAACTATTCTAAGGACCTTGAAATTTCCGAGTTCAGAAGTCCACAAAGTAGCATGTTGCCATATGGCAACAAAATAGCGAAAGGGTTAAGCTTCAGCAG
Source organism: Melieria omissa (assembly GCA_963971225.1). NCBI lineage: Eukaryota > Metazoa > Arthropoda > Insecta > Diptera > Ulidiidae > Melieria > Melieria omissa. Next base: position 55,635,137 of record OZ020267.1, on the reverse strand, counting down.
CGAAAGTATTTATATCAGTGATGATTATTCTAGTAGAGAATAGTTAATCGCGATTAGCAGAATGGTCATCACTGATACAAAGCATTGTTAACAATAATTGTAAATAAAACGATCGATTAATTTTCTTCCTTTGTATAATGTTTTTTGTTGTTTTGTTTATTTATAATTAATTAATATAATTTTTATTGAACCGTTAAAATAATTGCCGTAAATATATATTCATATATTTATATAATATATATATATATATTTATGTAGATGTGTGTTTATGTATATTTTTACAAATTAATTAATTAAATTTAATTGTGATTTGCCATTTGACAGGATTCACTGTGCGGCATTGCGCTATGTTCTGTGTTCTGTCTCATTTGTTTACTTGGCTGCATTTATATGCAAAATGCTTTTCCTATGTTCGATTTTGTTAAGTTGAGTTCGTCACTTATTTACGCATAATATAATTTAAGAATAATAATAATCATCAATTATATTTAGTATAATAAGTTATGCAACGTTCAAACGTTTATATGTGCATGCGTACGGATACGTGTCGCTGCTGATGTGTGAGTGTCATGTGTATGAGTTTGTGTGTGTATGTTTGTGAGTGTCAGTGTGAGTGTGATTGCAATTGAACTATTCAGCATTTGAAGTTAGCAACTCGATTAACGATAAAAATGTAATTACATGTACACACTTAGTGGTAGTGAAACGAAGGAAAACAATTCGAATTCGAATTTCGCCATTGCATTTATGTATATATGTATGTATAACAATCATAGAAATTAGGTATGGACTTGTTTACAGAAAATTGTAACCAAATCGAAAGAGAGCGCTGCCATGGAGTGAACTTGCAGCTCTGCAAGCGAAGTTCAGCAGTGATGGCCATTCTACTACTCGCGACTAGCAGCGACGCCAGCGCTGCCTTATATTCGTATAGCCGCGTCGGCATCACTGCTGGCCGAGTAGCAGAATGACCATCACTGAACTAAGTTAAAGCTGCAACAAGTTTTTGCTTTCCCTCCTGTCGCTCTCCCTTTCTCTCTTACATACATCTGTGACGCTGTTAGGCAGCAGCTCTCTTTCTCTCTCTCTCTCTCAGTTTACTGAAAACTTGTCTTCAATGTTGTATTGTTTTTGTGTTCTTAGGTTTTATAATGCATTAGTTTTTATTATAATTACTTGCGTTCGTTAATTTTTTTTAATGTAATTGTGATATATTTTGCATCATTTTGTTTTTGCATTGAATATTGAGTTTTCAGGGTAAAAATATGTTTGCATTTGCCGCCTCTTTTTTGCCGTTTGGGCGCTTCTCTATCAAACTAATTTTTCGTTTAAGCTTTTTTGTTTTTGAAGTTTTGTGTTTTTCGTTTGCTGCCACTGTCGCCGTATAAATATTTTCTTACATATTCAGTTTTGTCCATTAAGTAGTGATTTCAATTTATTAAATTTAAATGAATGTACGCTTCATTTTTCCGTTTTGTTTCATACAAATGTTTTGTTGTTGTTCATTTTTATTGCGTTCTCATCAATTTCTTGTTGTTTTTTGTTATTATTATTTTTTCATACTTCCTCGTTTTTATTGTTGGCCATATGGAAAGTTTTCAATTTCTCATTTGCTTTTTCAATTAACATTGAAAAATTTAATTTCTTATTTAGTGCCATTTTCATAATTTTTATTAATACCATTTGGTTTTTACACTTTTTACATAGAAAACAATTGTTTTTTGTTTTTTGTTCTTTCATTTTTGCTAAATGTTTCTTCCGTGGTTTCCATTGTTTACAGTTACAGATTTCTATCATTTTTGCTTTACGTATATGCAATTGATTTTTGTTTCTTTTTTTATTATTATTACTGTTATTCTATTTATTTTTATTTCAGTTTATCTACATTTAGTGCTACGTTTATATATATTTTTTTTATATATATATTTTTTTATTTTTTATTAATATTGTTAATATTTGCATTTACTAAAAATGTTGCTTGTTGCTGTTTTTGCTGCTAAAAAAGTGTTCATTTATCTTTCGTTATTTTGTTATTTAATATTTTTATTTACCTGATTTGCAATTTTCTCCACTTGAAGTACACTAGAAAAAAATTTGCTTTTACAAAAAGTTTTTACTATTTTTCATTCCGTTTTGTTTTTGTTGTTGTTGTTGTTGTTGTTACATATCGCTGAGGTGGCAAATTCATTAAATTTTTAATACACTTGTTTGTTTGCTTATTACATTTTAAATTTTTATTTTTAGTTTTAATTTTTTGTTTTGTTGCTTTTGGTGTTTTCATTTTCGTTAAATCTATGTCCCCAACAAAAAAGTAAATATTGGCAGAATGGACAGAAAGCTTTGAAATAGCAAATGCTTTAAGAGATTATTTCTGTAATGAAGTTAGGTAGAGTGAGGCAGGGAATATAACTGGAGCAGTAAACAACGAAAAGTGTCATTTTGATATCCAAAATAATCTAATTTCATGATAACAAACCTTAGCCTTAGAAAAGTGATAAAATCTGTGCTTGTTTCATTGGTTTTGTTTGGTTTTCTGTTTTAAGAAATTAGTCTATTTTACGAATCTCAGTGCCAGTTAGTTCAGCTAGATTATAGACAAACGGTTTTCTCAGCATTTAGATTGTCTTAGAACGGTTTTCTCAGCTCTAGTGGTCACTCGCGAAGTACCTGAGTTAATAATCTGAATGCATGAGTTAATAATCTGAAAAGTAAATGTTTGCCGAAGAATTGAGCGATCTTTATACAAAGATTTTTTTTTTAAACTTTAGATTGTTGTTCGCTCAATTCTGTGCAAGTTAGACGATTTGTCCAATTGAGAAATGAGAACTGAACGAAAATTAAATGTTTCAACATTTAGACATTTTAGCATTTTTGAATGCTTTTTGAATAACAAGACATGCAGTTGTTGACCTAAAACGGGCAACCCGTTTGAACACTGGCGCCCATGCATTCCACGTCGAAATGATGTTCTAGCGCACTACGCACTGCAGAGAAAGTTCGTTCCTGGCCCGAACAGCGCGATTGTGGAATGGTCTCCCTGCAGATGTTTTCCCCAGCACCTATGATCTTGATGGATTCAAGGCAAGAGTCCATAAATTCTTCACCCAACTTCCTCTCTCCCAACCTATATATCCTTCCTGAACCAGCGCAATGCCTCGCATTTATAGGAGTCATCCCCTGCGCGTTGGCTCGTCAAAAAAAACAAAAAAAACAGTGTATTCATACTTGGGTCCAAAAACGTATACTTGACAACAATAAGAAACTACATCACTTTAAGAAATGCGTTAAATTTGCTTTTAAAAGAACACAATCAACCCTACTTTTAGATAGAAAATACTTCATGATTCACTTTTTTTCCCCCAACACTTTTTCCGTAACAGCCATCTCTACAAAATAGGACCATAGTTGACAGATTCTGTAACTCAGATGACTAGAAAGTTTGCTTACAGACGAGCAAAGTTTCTAGGAAAACCTAACCTCAATAATGGAAATTTGATGCAAGTGTCGTAAAATGGTCTGAGCACTTATATGCTCCAGACCAGTTGATCCAAAGGGCACAATAAACCTTTTAAATCAAAGGTCTCGGCTACCCCCATAACTGTAACAACTATTTACGGACAGACAAACTGATGCTGTTTTCAAAATTTGGCTTGGTTCTGTTCGAATCTTTTTTTGGAGAAAATTTGTTAGGACCATTTTGACTGTTGGATCTTATCTTCGAACTCTTCTTTGAACATTTGTTGGCCCTACCAATATTCATAAAAATGTCAAAGTATACTTTGCTGTGATATGAGGTAATGAAACACAGTACCAAACTACTTTAACCCGAATTAGCCCAGTGTTGCCATATGGCAACGAACGATAGACATATTTTCAAACGATCATAACATACAAACGAATATAGATACCGTTACTTTGAAACATATTTTGAACGCAGAATTGATCCTGCTTTCATACTGTTTCATTTGGGCAACAGTGCGTGTTTGTTTGTATAAAGCAGTGCATCGTAAAGTGAAGACATAATATTTAGTGCCAAAAAAAAGGGGCCAAAAAGTGCCAAAAAGTAGGTAAATTTAGACATACTTAAAATATATACTTATATAATATATACTATTATATATATACTATACTTATCATATTGATCGCGTAATGAAATGTATTTTATTTTAAGTGTTTGAAGAAGCGAGTAATGTCCCATAAGTGTTCTACTCTGAAAAAATACTTTTTGTGATATTTTTTTGAAGTTTTCTGTGCCTGTTGCCATATTTGAACAGGACATTCCGAGCGTCCTGTGGGCAGGATTAAAAAACTAATGATGCAGTTTTTTCATTTTGCATATAAAGAGTATGCTCCTAAAAATGTTTTTGAAATTCAAAAAAAAAAAATTTACGTGGGCTTATTCGGGCTAAAGTTATTTAAACAGATTAAAGTGGGCACAGAAACTTTTCACTGAACGTTTAAGAAGCAGACTTGGGAGTTTTTCACTAAGTCTGTTAAGAAGTTTTCCATGAGATAAAAACACAAATGTATGATTTGGTATGAGATTTACGAATTCAATTCACCTCAATAAATTCTAAATGTACTGGAAGTTTGAATTTTCGAAACTTTTCGAAAATATGAATAATAGCGCTCGCTTTTTTGACTTCAACACGACGTGGCTCAAATGAATGGATTACATTGTTCAAATACTAAGTTTAGTTTTCCTAAAATGTTAAATGAGCTTTAAAATCGTACTTCATATTAATTTGGAATTCTTTATATAGACGAGCAGCCTATAGTGGCATCGATATCTGTTTCTTTGACAGCCACTTTTTCCTTGACAACCAAGATTTAAAGTTGTTTTTTAAATTCTCTGACATAAATTTCCAACCCAGAGAACTTTTAGTGTCAGTCATTCCACCTTCAGAATTTTGATCAGTAATTTGTAATTTGAGCTTGTGGGGAGATGTTTTAAATTGTGAATATTCGATATTTGATGACACACAGACATGAATGAATGACGCATGAGATTTGTTAGAAAATGTTTACTTTTTGTTTTATAAAAACATTTTATAAAACGCTTCTCTGTCGTTGCAGCATTTTCTATATATAAAAAAATTTTCAATTTTACTAAAGATATTTCTTTACGATTTCAATACAAATTTAAGGAATTTGGATTTTCAAAAGTTTTCAGAAAATTTGTTAAAAAAAAATTTTTTTTTTTTGTTGTTAAAAAATTAAATAAAATCGTATTCAATGTTAATTTCTATGAGTGTAAATCAAACAATTTAGATAATTTTACATTTCTGTAGTTTGAATTTGTACGAAAGAGTCGCTGCAAAGTGTATCGAAACACCGTTCAGGTGCTAATGGGTTAAGAAAGCCATAGCCATAGGTGGCAGAAGACTCAGTAAAAATAGTAAAATTTTGTGTTTTATTATTTGCCTAAACTTTTCACGTTTTCGTCACAAACTTTTCACTTAAATTTCTTTTTAATTGTTTAATTTGTCTTTGAAAACATGTCAATTTTATTGATTTGAAAATTTATTTTATTATTTTATTTCATTATCTAATTTATTTAATTTGGAAAATGTGGAGGGACTGAAAATTTATTTAAGCAGTCATATTTTTCATTCAAAAACTTTTGCTTATTATTGTAAAGTTTGTGCGAATTTTGCATTAAATGATTTTAAATGTTTTTAGTAAGAAAATTACATTCCTTTTTATAGATTTAAAACAAATGAAAGTTTAAAATATTAACAAGAAATTAATTTAAGACTTTTTCAACTTTGATCGAAGTAAAAAGCATCAATAATTATGATGTAAAATGCGACGAAGTACAAAAAGTTGACTGACGCTAACAGCTGCCAAACAAAAACTAATGATGCAATCCAGCTCAAAATTTGACACAGATGTCAGTTAAGGTCCCACCGACCTAAAACAAATTTGTTTACCTGCATCGGGCAACGGCGGACAATTTAAAATACACAGTCCCGGTACTTATTGATCATAGTGTACAACATATAGTTTGTCAAGTAAATGTTTTCAAACTTAAAAAAGGTAGATACATTATTTTGAAAAGCTTATAAATATAACAGACATTGCAATATTTTGAATTTTTTTTAAAATATTGATTGTTAGTAATGTTTTTTTGATACGCGAAAACAGTGTAAACAATCAAAAAAGGAATGGAGCTATATTTCAAACTGTCAAAAAATTCGACTTCTTTCAAAAACAAGATTGCATTGAAAATTTGGCGCCGTACAGTTCCGAACAGTTTCATGAGATACTCGGTTCCGCATTCTATTCTTGTATATCCAAAGCCATTTTTCTTATTGAGACACGGGGGTTTTCACGAACTTTTCGGATGATTTTTCTTTTTTCTCTGTCAGACAGTTTTCTGAGTTGTCCAGGAGATACTTTCAAATCAATTCGCCCTTCAATACGCGAATCAAATAGACATTACTTTGATATTATATGAGAATGAAATATTCAATTAATCTATATTTTGCAAATAATTTCAAAATATTGCAATTTCTTTCTATTATAAGCTTTTCAAAATAAGTTTCCACCTTCTTTAAATTTGCAAACATTTACTTGACGAACTGTATATGAAGAGAATATAAGATAAGAAAGATAATAGAATATAAGAATATAAGCGAGAAGTGTCAGTTAGTAGATGATCAAATAATTGGGTTTGTTAATATAATTATTTTGTATTGGTAAAACCATACTTTTATCATTAGAAAACATGAAATAGACCATTCAGCTAACCAAATTGATTCACCTCACTGAAATCTAAATGTGCTGTGAAACTGAAATTTAGTTGTTAAAAAGCCCTTAATCATTATAGATCAGATTTTGGTAGATCGTTTAGGGAGTTCCAACGAAATCAAACAAATGTTTTAGTTTATAAGATGTGGATCATGAAAGTTAAGGATCTATTCGACAAAAATGAACACAAACAAAGTAAAGAGGCGGAGAACAAAAATGTTTAAGGTCGAGATAAAACAATGAATTGTTGCAATCTGTCAAATAAGTAAAACAATACAGTTAGTACAGCAAATAGGTATATTTTACTAAAAAAAAATACTTAACCCTTTCGGTACTTCTTTTTTGTTGTTAACTTTAAAAGTCATTCTTTTCCATTTTATTACTGTTTACGCCTACACAATGAATAATCAAAAGACATTTTTTAAAATATTGTTCGAAAAAGTGGTTTTTGGGCATCATGAAATATGGCATAGTAAAAAATAAAAAACATCGTACAGCCTTAGTGAACTATATTTGGGATCTAACTTTTTTTACACTTACTAAAGCAATAAATACCTACGAGATTACTTACATAAACCTATTAAATAAATTGATTTTTGTAATAGAATAAATAAAAGTACGAAGTGACCTCTTTTTGTAAAATATGCAGCTCGATAGGACTGCGCACTTTCTGAACCCTTACAAGTTACTTGGTACACTAATCAAAATATTTTTTTCATGATTTAGTATAAAAATCTTCAGAGAAAAATACAAAATTATAAAAATATAGTATCCACAAGTTTTTGACCTAAAACAGGCACTGAAAAGAGACTATGCCATATGGCATAGAATAACCGAAAGGGTTAATGGCTGAAATTTTGAGGGTGTGTTCGGGGGCATGTTCTGAGTCTAAAACTGAGTTTTCGTATTCGAGGGGGTGGGGGAAGATACCACCCCCTGATGAAGGTAGATGAAAGTTACGCAGGAAGTGTAAGAAATCGTTGAGGTCAGTCGACTGCGACTAGTTGGGAGCATTTTATAGGCAATTTAACACTTAGAGGTTGGAAAGCCACTAAGAGAAACTTCGTCTTTATATAATTTGGTGTTGTTTATTTTGGTGTTCATTCATTTGGTGCTCATTGCGTACGAGCAGTCCAACGCACTAACTAGATGAGCTACCACGATCGCTAAAGCAAAGAATTATTAAAAATACAAAATTTCTTCTTTGACCTGAACATTGCCGCACTATATGGTCCGCTGCCTTGAATTCATACTCCAGTGGAACAGTTAAATATATCTCACATTACATTAATTTTTCTTCATTGTCTGATTTTCTTTCGAAAGTATGCACAGCCACAATTGAATGCAGCTATCAGCTACCAAAGGCTTCTATTTAGAAAACCATGAATTTTTTTTGTTTTTATTTTGAAGTTTAGATGGCACGACGTAATGCCTTCATGCTGCAGCTAAAATTATTTTTAAAATATATCTGAACCAAAGTAAAAAAAATCAAATTAAAAATATCTCTTATTTTTTCTGCTTCTTCTTTCTTTACTATGTCAAGATTTAGCATTAAAAAAAAACGTGTTTACTTCTCTTCTTTAAACTTACATATTCAGTTTATTCAAAGGACCAAAAATAAATTCTTGAAATCATAGAAAGTTCAGACGTCCTCAAAGTAGCATGTTGCCATATGGCAACAAAATAGCGAAAGGGTTAATGCAATAGAGAAACTTTTTGGCAAAACTAATTGTCACATCAAAATCCGTGTCAAAATCTGGTTTACTTCATACTGTGTGCTGTGCTTTCCTCCTTTCCAAACGTTCTTCCCGCCACTCTGCCCAGTTGTCATATTAGCACTTCGCCGTATCGCCGCGATTTGCTTTCGAACTAAATTTGCAATTTTGCTTCGATTCGCTTTTGCCCCGCCCCCAACATAAGCAAATGCTTACATGTACATTATATGCTATACAATGTGTGTATATATACGTATGTATGTGTATATATAGATACATACTAAATATGTATATGCAAGTAGATATTTGTAAATTAATAAATTAATTATAAATGCCATCATGTTGGTTGTTGTTATTAATAATTTTTATTATTATTACAATAACTATTATAAGAATTGCGTGTGCTCACCACTCACTCTCTCGTCTCGTCTCTCTCTTCTCTGTCTTGTCAATATGCTCGTTACTTTGCCATTTCATTACTTAATTCTAGTTTTTGTTTTAAGAGTTTTATTTTTTATTAGCTTTTCCTCATATTTTTACATATAATTTTCTTTAATTGTTCTTAAGTTTAAATTAGTTTCTAGATTTCAATAATAATTATTTTTTTAACTAAATTTATTTAGTTTCTAAATTTACTGACGCTGTGTTTAGTTTGTGTTGGTTGTTGTTGTTGTTGTATCATATTATGTTCAAACTTATGCTTAAATGGGGCTTTTGTTTAATTGCCATGTTTCAATTTCTTTACTTACAAATATCTGAATAATCTATGGTCAACTAAATTGCATTCATAGTTCTTGTCACGCAGTTTTTTTTTTTTAATTTTTTATTTTGTAACTTAACGAAATTTGCATTTTACTTGCCGTTTGCGTTGTTCATTTAAGGTTTTTGCAATTTTTATAATTTTTTTGTTGTTGCTGATTTTTTGTGTTAATTATTACACTAAGTTAAATTACGTTTGTTAAGTTGTCCTAAACTTATGCGTGTGTGTGAGTGTTTGTTTGTATTTCAATTTAATATTAGCTGCGCCAACATAAAAAATGTTTCGCTTCGTTTTTGTTAATATTCGTTTTTGTCACATTAGCATATTTTAACTTTTGTTGTTGTTTATTTTTATTTTGTTTTTTTTTTTGTTTTTATTTAAATTAATATTTATATTCCTTTTTTTGCTTTATTTTACTTTTCGTTTTTAACAAAAATTTAATAATCTAAAATTAAAATCAGTACTGCAATGAAAAACCCTATTTGTAAGTATTATTATTTAGATTATGTTTGTAATTGTAATTATAAATATTTCTCGCATTACCCATATTGCTTAATATTAATGCGAAAAGCAACTAGCAAAAAAATAAACAAACCGAAACAAAACAAAAAACCGAACGCGCCTATCGACTATTCAGAGAATTCATCAATGCAGACACTTATTACACTCACAAATTTACACAAACTTATTATGTATGCTTCTTAAATAATCTGCTCTTAATTTTATGTGTATTTGCATATTTTTCGAATTAAAATATCTTTGCTAAACTTAAGAAACTGGGGCAAAAAACTGAGTTGCATGAAAATTAGTCAACAATAATCAAACGCAATTTCACACTTAAAACTACAAGTTAACTGGTCAAAAATGAACATTTTCGGAGTTGCAAAAGGTTGATGTTGAAACGGCTTCAAAAAACAGTAAAAAACAGTTGTGTGAAACTGAACATTCCACGCATCCACTTGGTTATTTTTTTTATAATTTTTTTTTTTATATTTTACATTGAAACACTTTCTTCGATAGCACAAAAGATGATGATATAAGTGCTTACAAATAAACAGCTTAAGAAAGAAGGAAAAATTGTACTAGGTTTAGCATTTCACAAAGCAACACTGGTGCACTCGAGGAGGCATGGGGCGGTTTTGGTTAATGACAACAGCGGACGATTGATACGATTGCAAGCCTTGTTTGCCGCAGTTGAGTTGTTTATTCAGTTTACAATCGATAGTTGACATTGTGGGTGATGGTGAGCTATATGAAGGGGGCAGGGGGCTGAAGTTGGTCCCATTAACTTTTAGATTTTGTTGCGTTTTATCGTATTCGATTTAATTCAAAACGATTTCATTGTGAATTTCGATTTCAACAACAGAAACAAATATTAATTAATATTTAAAAATATAGTGTAATTTAAACAAAAAGTAAAAATATAGTTTTAATACAAAAACAAAACATCGACGCTTAAATAGTAAAATAAACAACAGATTTGTAAATGAACAAGTTTTCATGTGTAAACAGTTTGGCTTAGAAATTAGATATTTTTCACTTAAAATTAAAATTAGTTTATGTTTTGTATGAAACGCAGGAACGAATGTGATGAAACTGGCCGAACTGGTTTGTTGAAGAGTTGGTTGTGTGCGTATGGTGTAAACTTTTATAGATGTAAAAGATTCGCTCAAAACCTCACAATTCAAGTGCGGCTATGCCAAAGGATACTGAAAACTGTTACATGATGAAAAAGCATATATTATAACTAATAATAAAAGATATGTTACTGATTTTCATATGTGCTGAACTTGAAGCGGCAACTACCTTCTATTCTTCGTTGCTTATTTAGGATTTAGTTTTGCTTACAAACCATTGCCATTTTTAATATTTTCAAAGAAATAACAAACAATTGGTAAGACAAACCATCTGAAAACTGTGTCTGAAGCTTTTGAGGATATTCAATTGGGTTCTATATTGTATTACCGACCCTAGCGACACGAAATGTATCTTAAGGTCAGTTTAGATTAGTGGCTCTTTAACTTCTTTTCGTGTACCATTCAACTATGAGCAATGTGGATCAAGTTAATACCACTGGCTGTTCGCAAACCAATACACATTGAAAACCACCAGTTTCGGCTGTCGACATGTCTATCGAGAGCCATTGATCAGCTCTCGATCGACATCGAAACCCATTGATCAGCTCTCGATCGACATATTTAGAGTGTTGTTCAAGGCAGTAAATCAGCGCGAGCGCCCACCATAAAATTAATGAAAAACATTTTCATTCTAAGATTGATCAAAGCGGTGTTGGAAACATGGTTCAAGGCAGTAAAACAGCAAGAACGCTCATCGTAAAGCGAATGAAAATCATTGATTGTGATTCTTGACATTAGAAACTGTGGAGGGCAAACTCACAATTATGACACCTGAAGCGATTGCTTCGTTAAAACTGCAGTATGTGAAACATTCTTTGATCTAAAATTCTGTGGTGAAAAACGTTAAGCGCTCAAGTCAAGTTTCTTTAAAGCGTCCCACAAAATGTGAATCACAAAAATTAAAGCAACACATTCCCTCAACTGTTTTCACAAAGCAACTCTTCAAAGTTATAAACCTTTCACTTAGTTTAATTATTGAGTGAACCAGATTTGTTGTTCTTTAAGCTTTGACTTATACTATTGCAAAATTTTTGCTGTGATGTAAAATTTATTTTGTGATGCATTATTCAGCATTTTTGTAGAGCCACAGCCTGAGTTGTGAACTTAAACGTGTTTTCACTGCCAGAAAGTAAAAGCTGCGTTCTTGGTTGAGCTCTGTGAGTCTTCAATTTGAACACTCGAAAAGCTAACAACTGCTAAAAGTCAGCGATTGGTTTGTGTGTTAATAAACCTTAAAAAAAAGAGTGTGTCCAGCATTCAGTCACTTAACTTTAAAGCATATAAAAGTATGAAGCACAGTTCTTATCACAAACAGGAATTCGACCAACTCCACCACTCCGATCGGTACAACGAACAAAGTGGAATAGAAACAAAACTAAATACACCAAAACAGTGTTAAAAAAAATGAATAACCTTCAGCTTAATTAACATTTGTCGTTGTTGCCGTATTGGCTGTGTTGGCGCCGCCGCCCACTGCGTTTACGTCCGACTTGCATTTACCGCCAGCGCTGCTGCTGCCCACTGCGCCAGCGCCACTCTCCAACGACCAGTCCCAGTCTTTGCCTTTGGGCCGAAACTTGGACGACTTGTGATGGTGATGGTGATGGTTCGACGTGCTCGTGGACGTGGCGGTGGTCGCTGCGGCAGAGGCAGTGCTTACCGTTGTTGCATTGGTCGCTGCTGTTGTGCTGCTGTCGCTGTTATTTTTGTCGAGCGCCACCTTTGGCGACTTGCCCGAAGCTTTTGTTGCCGGCTGCTGCTGCTGCTGCTGCTGCTGCTCGGACTGGGCGCCTGCTGCATTCTCCTTGGCGCCCGCTGTCGCTGCGGTCGTATTGCCCGCCGCATCGGCTGCGCCCATTGCCGCTGCATCGCTGGCCGACGACTGGCTGTAGGCCAGCAGCAGATCGTCGCAATCGTACTCCCAGTTGCGCTCGCAGAACTTCTTCTTGTAGTGCTTCTCCGACGACGACGACGACGACTTGGACTTGCGCTGATACTTGAGCGGAATCTTGAGCGTGCTGGCAGCGCTGCCTGCGCCGTGCGCGTCCGCCGTGCCGCTGGCACTGGCGTTGGGCGGTGTTGGCGTTGGTGTGGGCGTGGGCGTTGACGCGGCATTGCGCGCAGCGGCAGCGGCGGCCAGTGCGAGTGGCGGTGTCGCTACGGCCGAATTCGGGCTGGGCGTGCGCGGCATCCCGATATCGGAGAGCGGCGGGCTCTCGATGGCGCTGCCGTCCACCGGCGACGACGAGGTGCCCTTCAACAGTGCAATTGGCGGCATCGAGGCGGCGTCCGAGTGCGACGACTTCATGCTGCTGTCGCTAAGATGATCGGACGACGAGGCGTGGCTGTTGCTGCCGTGCTGATGCAGCAACAAGTGATGATGGTGGCTGTGATGGCTGTGCATGTAGCCGCTTGAGCTGGTGCTGCTGCTGCTGCCGCTACTGCCAATGCCCATGCCCAACCCAATGGGCAGGTCCAGCTGCGACGAGGTGGACGATGTTGAGAGGAAGGTGCGCGCCGCGTCCGAATTGCTGCTGCTGTGCGTGATGCCCGAGTCGGGCGAGGTGTTGCAGCTGATCGACGAAGGCACCGTGTCCGTGTCGATGGAGCGGCGCGTCTTGTCCAGCTCGGTGGAGGCGAACGCCACCAGACGATCGAAGCCGGAACTCACGCGGTGCTGCCAGTGCGTCTCGTCGTCGGCAATCACATCGTCTGCGGCAGGTGAGTGAGGTGCGGTGAGGTTTGTGGTGTTGTTGTAGTGTGCGTGGAAATAGTAATAAGAGATTTGTTTTAATGTTAATATTGCACAAAGGTTAAGTGGTGTGTGGGAAAAATGGGAACGTGGAGAAGGCGTTAAGACTTTGTACAGATGGATTTGGTCGAGCGGTGGGGTGAAGAGGACACCAGCGAGTGTGGGACAGTTGAATATGTTGAAATGTTATGCATGTATGTATGTTATGTGCAGCAGGCATGTGACAAATAAACCGTTAACATTCACCAGTACAGCAACAAACAAATATAAATAATTCATGCACTTTTGTTTTAAATGATACAATTTTTAACAATGATTTAAAAACAAAAATCAACTTGAAACATACGAGGGCGGGTCAATAAGTCCGTGACTTTTTGAATTTCTCGCCTCTTAATTGAAATGGCAACACTGCTCCCGTCAACAGTCATCTGTCAGTTGACTCTTGTCAATTAATTTGTTGATTTGTAGGTACTCAATGAAAGATTCAAGTATTTGCAAATTGAATTCAAGTGCTTCCTTTAAAGGACCATGGCCCAAAATTTTATACATTAGTTTTTTTATGTTTTAATCAACCCAATTCTTAATTTAGAATTTTAAGAATTATGAATTTTTGACTTAATGGCAGCAGTGTTTTGGTTTGTTAAGCTAAAAGCGTCAACTTATGCGTAAAGTAAATAAAAAAAATAGACTTTCTAACTTTATTTCATTTGGGGACATTCTTTTTGGGGGTAAATAATTTCATTGGAACATTAAAAATATCTCTACCATACTTTTAGGCGCAACTACAATTTTAAAAGACAGTTCAATAAAATTTTATGCAGACTTTTAAGGAAATTTAATCTAAATTCCTCGATGAAATTTGATTTCTTCTAAAGTCTGTTTTACTGCCTTTAGAACTAATGTTCAAATTGCTTTATGGGTCTGCGGTAGAATTGAGATTTCTTCAAAAGTCGATAGAAAACTTGATTTTACTGCCTTGAGAACTTAAGTACAGTTCGCTTCTAGGCTCGCTGAAGAATTAAGTTTTAAAATTCTATATAAAACTGTATCTTACTGTCTTTAAAATTACAGTAGCATTCACTTTACAGGTCATCAATAGAAATGTCCTTGAAAAGTCTCTTTAAAAATCGATAGAAAACTTGATTTTACTGCCTTTAGAACTTAAGTACAATTCGCTTCTAGGCTCGAGGAAGAATTAAGTTTTAAAATTCTTTTTAAAATTCTATATAAAACTGTATCTTACTGTCTTTAGAATTACAATCGCATTCACTTTACAAGTCATCAATATGTCATCAATGTCCTTGAAAACTCTCTATAAAAGTACCAAAGCACTATCCAAGTACAGATACATTGTAGGCCCTCGATTGATTAAAATGTCCTTCATAAATTTAAGTTTACTAATTTCGAAATCTGTGTTTACATCACACAAATATTTATAATAATGGATCAATAATTTGTAAAATTGCTTTACAATATTTGAGGCGTTATTTATTATAGCATCTGCGTTTAAACATGGAAGGACCATGTAACGTAAATTGTTCGTAAATGACACTAAAAAATTGCCCTACACTATTTTTGTATTTCGACATCTCTGTGCCTACGAGAGTTATGCCACCTGGCTACCAAATAGTGGGTTGAAGAGTAGACAAATAACCTGATGGACATTGCCCATTTGACTTTTTTAGCCACATTGATTCATTTAAACTACTAAATGGGTATGCGAACACGATCGACAGTTCTGTCCCTGAAACATTTAACATTCTGACTCACTAATATTTCCTTAAGTAAGCTTCGTTGCTGCTTTATATTCCAATACGTGCATCGGCGAATAGCAGAATGGCCAACATTCAGTTTGGACTTATTTCTGGTGTTCAAGGTAATTCTTGAGCTTTGGTGTATTCAATTACAATTCTTCTTCCTGTTTGAAAGGACACTTTTTGACATTAAAAACAGGACAAAATTGACCTATAAAACTAAGAGATAGAGGCTTAAAATGTTATACAAAAATATTCCACGTAGTATTTAACTTCAAATTGCTGAACACATCATATACCTAAAAGGTTTTCGCATGCCGACTTTGAGCCTCCCTAGAAAAATCATACGTCAGCTTTCAAAACGCCAATACACATTTTGTTGGTCCTCTCTACCAGACTCCGTTGTCAGAACCCTGTTATTTTTGTTTGTTGTAGAGTGTAATCGCGGTGATGTGAGAGTATCTAAAATTGCATCAACTTTGGTTGACGACATTTCTGTGGCCGTAAGGAATAACAGCTAAAGTCGAGTTAGGACAAAATTGAGTTATTACCACCATTGCATTCGTCGTATTCAAATGTACTGCTACACAAAATTCTATGGCTTTTGCTCATAAAATGAATGTTTTACGCCCAAAAATCTAAAATGTATCTAGTGTAATCTAAAGCAAATTCAAAAATTAAAAGTGGTCTCCTGAAAACTTCATAAAATCGACTTTGGCTGTTATTCCTTACGGCCATAGATTTGTCATTGTCCTATGTCCGAATTTGTATAAATAAAAAGCTTAACTTCTGATTCAAAAAACGACTCGGAATTTCACATTCAAGCAAAGCATCTGTACATCTGTCATTCGGTGCTTAAATATCTGTTTGAGCATCATCTGCCGGAAGTTTGTGCGTGATAGCTTTGTAAACGAGTCAGTGTTTGTTGTGCTTTGCAATCGATTTCGATTTGAGTTGAGCGAAGAGTTTGTCTCAAATTTTGTGTTTCCATCAAAGCGTGAAACTTTTGGGGGAAAATGTTCCGGGTTTTGTTTTCATCACAAGGTATGACTAAACTAATTGCGCAAAGATTGTTCGTAAAGGTCCCAGAAGATACAAAAATATATTCTCTATGTAAAGTAAGGTTGCTCCAAACACCGAACCCAAGTCGACCATAAGTACCCATTGTGATACCGCTGCCACAATGTCTTTCCTATCTGAAAAATGTTTTCTTATAAATATCCTAAAACTGTACTCACTCACAAAACTTGTTATAGCTCTTCGACTGACAGCTTTGGCTTGTTTAGAATTATGAAGCATCACAAAGCGCCTTAACATCTGAAACCCAGTCATACACGTGTGCACCTTTTACGACCTCTAACGCACGCTTGAGTCCTTCACAATCAATTCAAAACTACTGGCTGTGTAAAACTAAAATTCTGACATCCCAAGAATTCAAATAGAATACAAATGTATGTTGTCTGTGTGTATAAATCTCGTAAACATGCAAAACTGATGTTTCCTATCAAAAAAAACAAATTATACTTTCTTTTTTACAAATATCCTTCAACTCATATTTTCTACAGTGCTGATCATATTTTACATTATTCAGTGCAGAGTGTTTGAAATATTGAAAAAATAACTAAAAAGCATTTAAAGAGTTTAAAAACCAAATCAAACAACACATGAACAAACAATCAGAAAGAGTATGAAAAAAAACTCAACCCAAAAACAAATAAAACAAATTGCAAACCATAAACTTACCTCCAACTTCAATTCAATTCTTAACGAAGTTCAATTTAAAGAATGTTTAAAAAATCGAGCAATTTCGAAACGTAAACATTCAATAAGTGGCCAATAAAATGGGCTCAAATGCTGGTCACAACATTTGGAAAATCGGATGAAAGTACACAAAACAAAACTACAGAAAAGCTAATCCGATTTGTGGGCTGTTGGTGGAGTATAGACTTGATGTTCAGGGTGAGAAATGTGAGGTGCGTGAACCTAAATTTGTCGACACATAAGATAAGGAGAAGGAAGAGAGAGAGAAGAGAAGCATTTTAGGCTCAAATGCATTGTTGTCCTTTTTTCAGATATCGTTTTGTGATTGTTTTTTATTATATTTTTTTTTTTGGTTTACTTAAAACTGAATTCGAAATAATGAAACAGCGCCAATGAATAATGATGACAATAATAGGTGATGATAATGAAGCAGTCAATCAATGACTTTGATTATGATTTCGTTGATGTTTTAAGGCGAAAATTGGCACTAATCAAACAAGCGGCTAGCGTGATGACGCGTGAACGCTTTCAGTGTTGGCTGTTGTAAAAGCCTTGAGCTTTAAGCCATCGAAAACGAGTGAGTAGGCAAAGAACTGTGCACTGCTGCAATTAAAGCTAAGTTGAAATGAACTTGAGACTCGAATCACGAGGCCATCGGTGGTAGGTTAGATTAGGTTATGGTGGATGCCTCTGCATGAGAGACACTTGGGCCTACATGGCAAATTGTGATACTTCAAGTTTCACCCATTGGAAATGTATATGAAGCACTTTTAACGTCAGTAGTAACATTGCAACTGGTAATGTTACAAATTTTCCACTGACAGAGATGATAAAATATGTATGTGCGAGAATCAACACATTTGGCATTGTTTTCTATTAACTATCGGCAAACATTTCAACTCAATTCAATTCCATGAAGTGTTAATTTGCGAAGCATGTCAGAGATTTTCAATTTTTTTTAGTAACAAAAACTTTGTATTCTCAATTTGGCACAATTTTTCTCTTATTTAAAAATATGAAAATGTTTCTACAATTTCGGGACTTGATTTTATTACCACATTCTCAACAACTTCGACAGATGATCTTTGCGATTGCTAACCAAAAACTAAATAATACCTCACATAGAATCAAATACTTAAAACTCGACTTGAAAAATCTGCGTCAAATTTTCGTTTTACTTCCTATTCACTTGTGGCCTCAAATTACCATATGAACCATTTATTCATTATTGAATAACCTTGAGAGCTATTAATTAAATTAGTTAACGAAATAAGCTCGAACTCTAATTGTGACAGCCAATTCAACAGCCACAGTTGTTCTATCGACTTTGCTAATTGTCGAACTGCTGAACATCATTTCTCTCTTCCCTTTAAATTGTCTCCACTTGAATTGTTTTTCTATACTTATTACTCGCATTATGCATGTCAGACCATTTCCATGTCGTTACAGCTTTCAGTTTCCCATTCACCAAATAAACATACAACAAAAGTAGGAATACAACACAAGTTGGGAAGGGGAGGAAAAAATAAAAAGCAATTTTGTGGGTTTGCGTTTTTATGCGCAGAACATTTTTTTTTTACTCAAATAAAATCAATCAAATTTACAGAGGAATTTTTTTTCTTTTATTTGTAAAAATAAAAACCAAATTATAACTTGATAATAGAAAGTTTAGAGCTTAAGCAAAGAAACCATATGAAAAAGGTAAAAAGTATAAAAGCAAAATATAGAAACCAAAAAAATAAATGTTTACACAAACTAAAAATTGTTTGAAATTACAATTGTAAGAAAAACATTATCTTTTTCATATAAAATTCCAAATAAACTGCCTAGAAATAATATATGAACAAAAAAAAAACCATTGCTGTATCCAGCAAAGGGCAATCGGCAACGTTGCAAGAATTATGCACATAATACTCAAAATACATTAACACTAATTAACATTTGGCAAACAATTGTGTGGCATGGGGTGTGGCGTTAAAGGACCCGTTAGCAAATAAATAAATGACGTGCTTGGTAGAAGAGCAAACGGCCAGAAAAAAGAGAAGCCAGCAAGACTACAACAGCTACGGTAAGCGAGCGAGCGGTTAGGAGAGTAGGGTTTGCAAGCCGTTGGTGGAGGGGTGATGATGGTAGCGTCACTGTCAGTTCGCGTCGGTGTTAGCAAGTGACTGGTCACTGTGCGTGGGCGAGCGTGTGCGGCCAGGTGCTGCTCTTGGTGCAATATGAGGAGTGTGTGTGTGCATGTGTGTGTTAGTCATTGTCGGTGCGTGTGCTTGTGTGAAGGAAAAGTGGATATGGAATGGTGTTTTTGTTGGTGGCATGTAGTAGTGGCATTTGTTCTCGTTTTTCTGGATGGTTTTCGTTGCGGTGGTTGCGGTAAAATCAGTTCAATTCTTACCATCATCACCGGCACGTCCACCCACAATCGGCGTTGTACTGTGCGGTGTTGCCTGCTGGTGTTGGCGCGTCGACGCGGACAGCTGCAGCGGTCGCTCATCGCCGCCCATAATCGAATTGATTTCGGGACTCATCAGCAGCGGCTCCAGCGGCAATTTATTGCTGCGCCGACATGACGGCGACAGTGCCGTCGTTGCAGACGCTGCAGCCGCATTGTGCTGCGCGCCGCCACCATTGATGTTGGCATACGGATTTCCGAGCATATGCTGCGATAGATGTTGCTGCTGCTGCTGCTGATGCGAGGATATGACGTCATTGTAGTGCGGTATTTTGGCGGGACGTGGTTGACTGTTGCCGGCCAGCGGTGAGCTACGCTTTGAACCAACTAGAGGACAAATTGTGAATATTAGAAAAATTTGTACCAACAATGAGGAGATAATAAAAAAACTATTGCTTACTCTCCACTTTCATGGATGTGGCGCCGTTTTGATTCGGCGCTGCGGCTGCTGCTGATTGGTAGTGGTGCTGCTGTTGCTGCTGACTGCCAGACACATTGTAGATATGGGCAGCGTGCAATTCGCTGTTGCCGGCCGCAATGGCAGCAACAGCAGCGCGCCGCTGTCGCTCTTCGTTCTCCTCCTTGAATTTGCGTGCCATTACGTGATCCTGCAACGATGCAGCCAAACCTGTGGAAGGCGAATGTGATAAGTAACGTGTTGAACTTTGGTGATGCATTCAAAATAGTGAGGTAAGTGAAGGTAAGAAGCTAAACGTATTCATAAATCTGCTCGAAAATGTGCTCGCTTACCCTCCAATGGTGGATTGCCGCCATTCAGACGGCTGCCTCGTCCGCCACTGCGCTCCTTGGCGGAACTCGACTTGTGTTGCTGTTGTTGTTGATGATGATGTTGTTGCTCGTCGCTAAAGTACGCTTCGATGCATCCCTTCATTTCAGCACGCGGCAAGGCCACCGTCTGATATTCACGTCCGCGCGTCGTTCCGCCGCTTCCCCCACCCGCTGCTGCACCACTGCCTGCAGCAGTGGCAGCTCGGCCGCTGCTCACTTCTCTGCCGCCGCCTCCACCAGTTGCAGCGGTCGCCGACATGTGCTGATACAGCGCCACATTGTGCATGTCGCGGTTGTTGTTGTTGTAGTTGCCACGTCCCGACGCTGCTGTGGCCGCAGCAAGCTTCATGCTCACCGCGCCGCTGTCATGCAGCGACGCTTTGTGGTTGTAGCCCGAATGCGGCAGCGCGGCCAAGTTGTGAGCCAGCGGCGATTTGCGTCCGCCTGCCGTAGCTGCCGAGCGTGGCGATATGTCCATGGCGCCGGCGCTGCCACCATAGCCGCTGCCGTGCAGCTGCGATTGTTGTTGCGGCGGCGCAGCCGACTGTTCGTCCAGTACGCGCACGTGCACACGCTCCGGTCGCTGCGCGTTCGGATTGATGAGCAGACGCTCGTGCGTGCTGCGCTCTATGTAGCTGCCACTGCTGCTGTTGCTGTTCCCGCTGCCACTGCCACTGTTACTGTTGCTGCGCTCGGTTGTCGCACCGGTCGAGCCGGTCACCGCGCCCACAGTGCTCATATTCACCGCAGCGTTGATGATGCTCTGGTGCGAGATCTCCAGCGTGCGCTCGATTTCGCCGTTCACCAGATCGCCAATGGTCTTGGTGGAGAGCGGCAGGCCACCGCTGCCCGCAGTAGGTGGCAGCTGCTGGTTGAGCTTCTCCTGCGAGAGATGACGCCGCAAGGCCATCTTGGCGGGCGACACCTGCGTGTAGTCCGGTTGCGATGAGTTGGAGCTGGGCCGGCTGGGTTGCGGCAGTCCCTGCTGCCCGCCGGCGTGATGCGGCGGCAGCGGCTGCGACAGCGCCGACTCGCGACTGGCGCTCCGCTCCAGCGACATTAGACGGTCGCGCGTGGGTGGGTAGTACATGACGGCCGAGTCCGAATTGGCCGAGCTCGATCGTGGCGCCACCACGTCGTCCAGCAGCTGTTCGCGGCTGTTCGAGCGCTGCGCGCCAGCCACAATCAGGTTTTCGGCAGCCACGCCGGGCGCCTTGAATTCGAGCTGCGGCAGCAGGCCGTGCGCGTGGTGCGGGTGTGCGGAGGCATTTGAGGTAGTGGCGTGATGGTGTTGCGCCGCGGCAGCTGCAGCTGCAGCGGCCATCATCATGACCTGATGCTGTTGCTGCTGCTGCTGTTGTTGTTGCTGCTGTTGCTGTGCGGCGAAATGCTCATAGCTGGCGGCACTTACGGAGCTGCGGCGACGATGATGGAAGGCCAAGTCGGCCGCCGCGCCGACATTGGTGCCGGCGAATGAAGCATGCTGCTGCTGCAACTGTTGCTGAATGTGCGCAAAGTGTTGCTGCTGCTGCTGTTGCTGTTGTTGTTGCTGCTGTGCATGTTGGTGGTGTTGTGGTTGGTGGTATTTGGAAGAAGACGAGGAGGTGGAGGAGGACGCTGCGCTATCCTTAGCGAATTTCTGGGCGGATGTTGCTGCGGAAGACAATGCGTTTGGCTGCTGCTGTTGCTGTTTGCTACCGTATTTGCTGCCCCCGTACTGGCCGCCCGCAGCCGACAGTGGCGGCGTAATGGGCGATATGGTTGTGGTGGCGTTCAAGTGTGTGGGACCCTGAGTAGCGACGGTGATAATGTTGCTGAGATTGTTTTGTGCTTGTGGTGGCGCCACCAGATGATTGTGGTGTAGCAGCTGTTGCTGATGTTGTTGATGTTGCTGCTGCTGTTGTTGTTGTTGGTGATGCGCAGCGGCGGCATGCTTGCCGCGTTTAGACGTCGTAGGCGACTGCTGTGTCGACACAGTTGGCGCATGGCTGTTTAGGTCGTGCAACAGGCTGCTGCCGACATTGGGCTGCTGATGCGCCGCCGCCTTGCGGTGCTCTTGGTCTTCGTTCAGCGCCGAAGTGATGATGCTCTTCAGCCGATCCTCGAAATTGGCCACCTTGGGCGATTCCTGTATGCTGCTGCTGCTGGTCGCTGACGACTTGCGACCCGGTAACTCGCATTTGGGCAACATACCCGACACGGACGAGCGCAGCGAATTCGGCACCGCCGAAATTGTGCTGCCTACCGTCTGTTGCTGCTGCTGCAGCTGTTGATTCTTCAACGAAATTGGCGCCGGCATCAGACTGCTGTCCTGCACGCCGCCCACGTAGATGGAAACCGCTGGCAAGCGATCCCCACTCGAGCTGCGATGATGCTTTTGGGCAGCACGTTTCTCATCTCCGTGATACTGCGCGGCAACGTTGTTGTTGTGATAGTGATGCTGCGACGACGGCTGCTGTTTGCCGCTGCTGCCATTGTTGCTGCCGCTGTTGTTACTGTAGTTGCCGCCTGCGCTGGCAGTGAATTTGCCCGCCTCAATTTGCCGACCCGTCTCCAGTATTTTCTGAGCCAGCACCTCGGGGTTGCTCTCCTCGATCTTGCCCACATCTGGCACATCGGGCCACTCCTGCGAGCGCGTGCGATGGTCACGACTGCGGCGCGAAGACTTTGACGCATGACCGCTTGTTTTGCTCGGCGTCGCATTGCTTGCCACTACGGACACAGAGGTGGAGACAGTCGCCGCAGCGGCGCTATTGGGCATTGTGGTGGTCAGTTGCAGTGGCTGTGCGCAGCTGCTGGCGGCCACTGCCGCTTGGCTAAAATTAGCTGGCACATTCGCCAGCGTCATGTTGGTGCCCTGCGCCAGCAGAGCAGCCGCGGTACGTCGCTCCTCGGCCGCCTTCTCCAACAACGCCGCCTCCTTCTCGATGCCCGACACCTGCGCGTACAATTTCTTGCGTTGCGCCAAAGTGTTGGCAATCTCCTTCAGTACCAATTCATGCGCAGCCGACTCGTTCAGTTCGTGCGCACCCACACTACCAGGCAACTCCAGCTTGGTGCGACCGTTGCCGCCATACGCCCGTTGATATTCGGGCAAGTGCTGCAGGTGCTTCTTAAGCAGTCGCTTCTGCTCTATCTCGCAGGCGGTCACCTGCGACTGGATCTTCTTGGCAATGCCCTGCAACTCCTTGTGCCGGCCAACGATCTCCTTCGCCTTGGCGATCAGATCGTTCGGCGACGACACGCTGATGCCCAGCTCGTTCATGCGCACCTTCAGCAATGCGACACTGTCGTCGATCAGCACCTTGATTTGCTTGTCCAGCTGACTGGCGCGATTCTTGATCCGCTGCTTGCGCTCCTGCTCGAGCTGTATCTGCCGCTTGATGTTCGGCACGAAGGCCTTCGACTTCATCTGCTCGATCATGGCCATGTACTGTGTGCGGAATACGTCGAGCAGTATCTGTAGCGCGTACGGCGTCACCTCCGGCTCCTCGGGTATGTCCAGCTCGGTGTGCGACATGTTGCGCGTCAGCAACGACGTCAACTGCTGATCCACGCAGCCCGGCGCCGGAGGCAATTTCTTGCTCAGCACCTCCACCGACGTGCTCAGCAGTGTCTGCTTGTGCAGCACGTCCAGTCCGACTATCTTTAGCGATTTGCGGCCACGTGCGCCCTTCTTCATGCGACCCTTGCGCCCGCGCGTCGCACCGCCCACCGCCGAAGCGCTCACTGTGCCGCCGTCCTCCTTGGACGACATGTCCTTGCTGTTGGTTGTCGGCATGCTGTTCGTGTTGTGCGCCGCCTCGTTGCGTTCGCGTTCGCGCTCGCGGGCCGCCGCTTCGCGCTGTGCTGCGGCCGCACTCTTGCTGGCTATGGCCGCCTTGCGCGTCAGCTTCTTGCGCTTCTTCTGCGTTGTGGTGATGGCGCGTGCAGTGCGCGAATTCGATGCGGTGCTGCTAAAGTTGTTGTTGTTCTCCTCATCGTCCGACTGCGAGCTTTTGCCCTTCGAACTGCACCAGTCCGACCAGACTTTGCGCGTGGTGGGCCCGTTCGCGGTGCCGACAGCGCCGACGTTGACGCCATTCGTCGCTCCCACTACATCGCCATCGCTCTCCGTCGAGGTGTCCACGAGGTCCATGTTGCGTTGATGCGGCTGCGTTTGCGTTTGCGGCTGCTGCTGCTGCTGCTGGTTATGATGTTGCTGCTGCTGCTGTTGCTGTCTGGTCTTGGACACAGCGGCCGTGTGGTGGGAATGGTGGTGGTGGTTGTTGACATGCGCGGCTGGCGAATTGGTGCGATTCGTGTTGCTGTTCGACGAATTGTTGTTGCTATTGCTGTTGCTGCTGTTGTGAGTGGAGTGGGAGGAGTTGTTGTGATGGTTGTTGTGGTGGTGCAGCGTGTGGTTGTTGGCCTCACGTTTGGCACGGTCGCGGGTGGTGCGCGTGGAACCTGCGTAAAACGATAGAAACAAACGGGAAACATGTCATGAAACGTTGTGCCATAAATTGCTTACAGCTCGCAATTAGGGACAAAACCAAAGCAAAACAAGATTCAGCAGTAGAATCAAAGTAAACAAACATAAACCATAACGCTTCAGGAGTAAAGAGCAAAACAACTCAGATCGGAATGCGATGTGTGATTTCGAATTGTTGCGATTTGTATGACTGACTGTTGTGAATGATCGCAGTGTCTTTCTTTCGTTCTTTTGTCTTTTCAATTTGCCTTTTCATAATATTTGAGTTGGAATTGTTTTTTTTTTAATTTTTCCTTCACAATTTCATTTGCCTTGAATGGTTTTTGTTTTTGTCGAATTTTAGTGCTGTCCTGAATTTTGCGTTGATTTAGCATTTTTGATTTGTTGTTGTTGTGGTGGTTGATTTTTGATTAAGCTCCCATGGCTGCAGTTAAAACGCCAGCAACTTGAGCGGTGGCGGCGGTGTGGGCAGCACAGCGCCACACCCGCCGGGGCTGCAGCCCTCGCTGTACTTACCCACATGATCGTTCTCGGCACCTTTTTGCGTTTTCAAACGCTGAAAATAACGCTCCAGTATCGTACGATCGATCGTGTGCAGATAGTACGACACCGGCTTACAGGTCCACGAGACTGAACCCTTCAGTGGTGGTATTTCGCTCACGTGCATTATGGTGCCAATGTCACTCAGATTCCTGCAAACAATCAACGAAAACAAAAACATCAGTATGACATGTCGAGCGATACACCGCAACAATGCACTCACCTGTCCGTAATGCGAAAATTAAGCGGGCAAAACGATTTCGATGAAACGACACGCGCTCCGTCGCGCAAATCGGCAAAGCGCTCCTTCAGCTGATGATCAACATTCGGACCGAAGGCGAAATTATTGACAAACACCAGCGACGACGAGGTGATCTTCTCGCGATGCTCGTCCACCAGAAAGTCGCCCTTGAGCAGCTTGTAGTCGCAGTAGCGCTTGCCGAACCACGCCATGAACTGGCGAAAGTACTGATCCATGCGCTCGGCATAGTGGGCCGGCGTGTCGGCTTTCTCGATGCCGACGCACGCCTTCAGCGGAAACGAGCCGGCCATTTGCAGTACCACCTGGCCGACGCCGGAGCCCAGATCGATGAACGTGTCGTCGCCGCTGACGTGCACGTGCTTGATCATCTGTTGCACCAGCTCGTACGACGTTTCGCCGTACACTTCCGGCGAGAAGGGCTCGTAGTTGTTGAGCTTGTCCGGGTCCAAAACGGCAGCATTATAGACTAATTGCAGTATATGTCTCAGGAGGCTGGGATGAGCGAACTTGTTCAGTCGCTCGGCGGGCAGTGAAGTTCCTTTTTCCTGTGCGGCAGACGAAAGAAAATCAGAAAATAATTAGCAAGTAAGAAACAACTCAAGTTTAAGACAATTGACCTTGCCAAAAATACGACACACACACACATACACATGTATATATAGAGCATGCAATGGATTCGTTTTTCATAGAATTTAAACTGTCACCACTAATCGAATTGCTGGGGCGGGCGGAACCCCCCGAAATATTAGGGTCGACTTTTAATTACATACAAATTAATAGGCATTGTTATAGCATTCTATGAATATTAAAGAATTACTTTTTGAAAGCCCTCCAAAATATGTTTCTGAATCGGCCACTGTCTAATTGATTGGGAAAAACTAAACAAGTTCTAACAAGTGTGTGTTTTTAATATAAAAGTTAAATGTTACGTTATATATGGTTGATACTGTTTGTAGTAGGGAGGAAAGAATATCAATTTGTCGACCAGATTCTTGTTTCTAACCAAATTTACCAAGAATAATTCTATGATCAAATGTCAAACGATTCTTTACTACTATTTTCATGTTTTAAAAGAGAGACAGATACTCAACAAAAGTTTTATGCTGAGAGTGATTGAAAGCACATTAACCCTTTCGCTATTTTGTTGCCATATGGCAAAATGGTACTTTGTGAACGTCTGCATCCTCTATGGTTGCAAGAATACATTTTTTGTTGGTCTTTAGAATAGTTTGAAGTTTTAGAAAAAATACGAAATTAATAAACTGAATTTTTAAGTTTAAAAAAGAGAAGTATACACGTTTTTTTAATGGTATATCTTGACATAGTAAAGGAAGAAGAAGCAGACAAAATTTGAGAACTTTTTAATTTGACGTTTTCTTTCAATTTAGATACTTTTTTTCTTTTAAATTTTGGCTGAAGTAAATGAAGAAATATTCAATTTTTCGTTATGCGTAAAAATTTTTATGCTTAAGTTATTATTACAGCCACAACGATGTGGTTGCTCTCATAGAAAAACACTCCAAAAAACAGGGTTCGATCATAAAAATTAAAAATGTTTTATGGAAATTTAATTTAATTAATTTAATTAATTTTATGGAAATTTTTTATGGAAAGACATAGAAGCTGAAGACGTAAAATTTCAAATTTTAATTTTCCCCAGTAAAAACCTGTAGCGGAAGGGTTAAATTTACAACTAATAACAAAAAAGCTGGAGAACTGATGACTTTTCAAAGGACAAGAACATTTTTCTAAGGCTTAACTTGTGGATTTTTGAACTTAGACTTAGATGAGATTTATAAAACTACACTGCGTACACTGTGATCTGCTGTACACTGCGATCTGTTAGATCTATTGTGATGTCCTTGTAGCTTATATGAGAACAACGATCTCATCTATGGAGCATCTGTCAGACCTAAATTTATATATCTGAGATCAAGTTCAAGTTCCCTAAGGTATTTTGTAGCTTTTGTATATTAAAGCGTCACTGTGATCAGGTGGAATGAATGTTTCAACACTTTCAAAGAAATTCTAGGCAGATGAGCTGCTTCGGCAGTTATCTGTTCTAACATTATCCAAGAAAATTCTCCATGTGAAGAACCAATAAGCGATGGGTCCAAGACTACGTTTGACGTGTATTCAAAAGCAGAAATTCATCTCCGTGGAAAGAGATACAATTTAAACTGTAACAACCTCTGGTCGCTACGAGTCCAAACTAATAATCATAGAATATAATCTTACTTCATTCTCTAATGAATTTTTCAGTAGTATGGCGTGAATTTCTAAAATCTCGAGACAACTTATAGGGGACACGATTGTGTTGTTTGTCAACGACTCATGGCCTTTTGACGATCTATTGTGCCCTCTTAATGGACTTTTAGCATATTTGTAAGTCTCCTAAGCCTGTGGATTCCCATTTGATATCGCATTAGATAATATTCCTCAATTGTTGCTTCCGACTATGAATAGGTACAGAGCATTCTCCTAGTATTTTCTGTTTACAGAACCTGGAATAATCTTTTGTACGAATTGGTTCTAGTTTAGTTCGATTAAAATTTATTCTACAGGCCTCTAACAATCCTCAGATTACTCTTCGTTCGACTCATACATTTCTCGAATTTTCTTATTATTGAACCCAATAACTGCTTTGGAATGTTTTAGTTCTGGTTGGTCATCCCAGCTTAGATTCTTGCTGTTCATCTCGTCTTCTGGTTAGGTTAGAGAGAGATTTATCTCGTTCTTTCTGGTTAGGTTAGAGAGAGAGATCCTGTTCACAAACTGTGTAGGAAGACACTTTCTAATTAGCTGGCCGAACAATCGAGAAAGGCCAGTAACAGATTTCTTCTCTGCTACCAGCAACACTCACTTTCCTTTATTGAAATTGTGATTGATACCTTTCTTTTACACCCAGGCACTGTCAGTCTTAATTTTGTAGAAGTCATGCGTAGATTGGTCCATTGTGATACCCGGAAGTCTTATCCCAATTAAGTTGCAAGCTATTCGGAACTAGTATTAAAAGGTGATACAGTGATAAGGTAATGACGTCTTTGGATTTTTTTGCTGGAAATAATTCGGACCATTGTTATACTCCGGAGTCTAATTAAAGTCAAGTCTCGACACTTTAAGAAAGCTACTGACCCTCACATTCAAGTCAACATTACACATTTAAGCCTATTCTACATTTAATAAAATTGCCATTACATTTTACATTTTCTTCTCACTCGAGTAAGAGAGAGGGAGAAATTTCGAGCATTCCACATAGAACACAGATCTGCAATTGATTTCAGATCACTTCTCTGTGTCTGTATTGTCCTTGACACTCACATGCACATCTATCTAGCTGTAAACAACAATAAACAACAATTTTGATATGTAATTTCGGTACTTACCAATGCAACAATACTGTCTACAGCCTTGTTAAATCGGTCGACAAGATTTGTCATAGTCTTATAGCAGGCAGTGTCGATTTGATTGAGATTAATCTCTTCGAATGCGGATGAGATGCTCGGCAGCTCGTCGCACACGAACTTGATCGTGTCGATGATGTCGATGCCATTGTCGTGCTTATCCTGGCCGCTGCCAACTTGTAGGGGCCACGTGAATGTCACCACCTCCGAGGAGCCAGAAGGAGAACGCAACACCAGATCTTTGACTTGCGGTGTTGCCATATTGTTGTGCTGCGCAGCGCGACAATGCTGCACTGGTTGCGGTTGCGATGTGCGTTGGCTGGTTGGTCGATCGTTGGGGCAGCCGTCCTGGCAGCTGCTGTTACCAACTGACCAACACAAGCACCAACGCCGTCGCCGTGGTCGTTGCTGCGCGCGCCACGTTCAGCGAAACTCTGCGCTGTGGCTAATGCTGACGATTCCGATTCCGTCAACGACAATGATGATTATGATGCGATGGCCGTTCGATGCGCAAACCAATGATACTTTGTGGCGTTTGTGGTTGCTTGTTGGTGTTTTTGTTGTTGTTTTTGTTGTCTTTTTCAATGCTACGCCGAATGTTGGGTGTTTGGGAGCCAGACGCGCGTTGCAGCTGCTTGACACGTTGCTGTTGTGTATTCTCGGACTGGCTGTCTGTCTGTCTGTCTGACCACACTTGTGGAAATGGCGCTTTCCCCCAACGTCGGATGATCTTATCGTCGTAATTTGTACTTAATTCTTATGCCGCTTGTGTATTCGTCACCGTAACTGTGTGCGGGTGTTTTGGTGTGTTCGTGTGCATGTGGCGAGTATTATGGTGTAGTGAATTGGCTGCCCTTTCTAATGATTTCGATAAACAGAAATTAAAATTAAATTAAAACTAGCAAAAATAAATTTTGGTCGGCAGAAAACCAGCCACAACTCGAAGAGCGAGCGGAACGCGATTCGATTAGAAGCGAGAGAGGCGAACGGATGGCGAATTGCAAACGGTTGGCGCACGCAAACGTTAATGCAACACAAGACGCGACAATGGCAGCCGCCAACTGTTGTCGAACGTTGAGCACCGCTCGGCGATTGCAAACTGATGGCTGGCGTTGCCGCGGCTGCTGGTGATAACGACACCAAGGGCTATGAAGACGTTGACGTTGACGCTGACGACGACGGTGACGATGGCGATGACGATAGTGTTGATGTCGGTGTTATTGCGGCTGGTGACAAGAGTTTCGTTGGCGACAGCAGCAACACCAACAGCAATAAAATATAACAATAACTGATGATAGTTGCGTAATTTTATATTTTGCTGTATGTTAAGAAAACGGTTCATTTTCAATGCATTGCAACATGATCGCGCGCTGTGAAGACGGAAGCTCGCGTCGACGGCCGCCAATCGAGCAGGACAGCAGCAATGCACCGGCAGCGGCGATTGCAACAATCTTGATGCTAGGCCCCTGCTTGCGTTGTTTTTGGTGTTGTTGCTTTCAAGTTAAATAGTTGGTGGTTGCTGTTGTTGTTGTTGTTGGTATTTTCGACTTGTTGCTTGCAGCCGGTGTCGTGTCGTGTTGCATGCACGCGGTGCACCGTTGACGCGCCTCTTTCTGCGAACTTGACGAAAAATGTTCGAGTTGTCGCTGATGGGGATGTTTTTTGGTGATGATGGAAGTTTGCTTTGCTTGAACTGCGGTTTGTCTTTTTTAAATCGTATAAAATGTCTCTAGAGATATTATGCAGAGTGCAGTTCAGTTCAGTGGTGTTTGGGTTTGGTTTGGAGTTGGCGCGAAATGAACGTGTCTGATTTCAGTATTCTGTTTGAATTGTATTTTTATACGAGAGTAATTGCAAAGTAGTCTGTAAAAGAAAGAAACAGAAGGGGTAAACATAAATAAATAAGGTTTAAATAATTGGTTTAAAGAAGTATGAGGAAATTCTGTTCGTATGTATGAATGAGCAAAAATGCGGCCAACGAAAGGAAAAATCAACCAAACATATTTGAGAAGGGGAAAGTAAATCAAATTTATAGAAAGAGACAAACGTACAAGTAAATGCTCGAATTCAGTCAGAGATTTACCATAATTTGAAAGACATGAAGAATTCGATTTTAATAATAAAGATTTAAATTTTCTACACGTGATACCCCAAACAAGCTTCTCGAACATAATGGCTGTCGAAAATGTTCCCAGCTGAAATTCTAAAAAAATATAAATTTATTTGTAGACTTCACCAGTGGCGCACGCAAAGTGGTTTTGGGAGGTTTCAAACGCCCAAAATATTTGTTTGTAACAAAAATTGTGGGTGACAAAAATTGTTTCAGAAGTTATTGTTGGGTCCAAAAGTTGTGCATGGAACGCCCTCCAGAAATACTGTGTGGTCCACTGGACTATAGGCAAGTTTGTTCAGTTAGATTTCAACGTTTCAGCTTCGCAATTTAAACATGATTGTAACAATTGTAACTAATTAATTTCTGGAATGGTGTTGTTGTCTCCCTCATGGCTGACTTCTCTCTAGAATACTTTTTCAGTCAACTTGCAGCAGTTTACCTTTTCAATAATATAAATAAAATAATGGGTCTTGAGCGCAAAGCCGACAGACAAGTGAACATAGCAACATGGAGCTACTTTTCCATGTCTGACACGTTGTTACAGACTTCATAGAATATTAACCAAAGTTCTTTAGAACCAGAGTGGAGGATTTGTGAGGTTAAGTTCGAGGGCTTTTGAAGGAGTCACGCTTAGACATTTACGACTTATAGGGGTATTTATAAAGGTATAGACACTTCCCAAACATTGTCACCAAGTTTTTGATTAAAAAAATATATATAGGTCGTTTGATCTGCGGTATTTTGAGAAATTCTTTCGAAATTATCAGGTGTACAACTTTGCTTCCGCCGTTTTTTTCAAAATTAAAAGCTTTATTGCGAAAAAGTGCTTACAGATGTATTATTCAAACAACAACTTTCTCCCATCTTTCCGGCAATTTTCGGATCCCGGCTCGAAAAAAGGAGTCCTCTTTTGACGCTATCCATGAAGCAATCCATTTTTCCAATTCTTCGAAGGATTGAAAATGTTGATCTGCCAGGCCGTGTGCCATCGAACGGAATAGGTGGAAGTCAGAAGGGGCGACATCTGGGGAATACGGCGGGTGGGGCAAGACTTCCCATTTCAGCGTTTCCAGGTACTTTTTGACCACATTTGCGACGTGAGGCCGAGCATTGTCGTGATGGAGGATGACTTTGTCATGTCGCTCTTGATATTGTTGAAACGTTGAAACCACTCCCGACACGTTCTTTCACTCAGAGCAGCATCACCGTAAGTTTCTGAGAGCATTCGATGCGCTTCAGCTGCATTTTTTTTCGAATTGTAACAGAAAAGTAAAACTTCCCGCAAATGGCGAGAATTGGGCACATAAACGGACATTTTCGAGCGTGAATAATACGAAAACAAGAACAACTGTCACTGACACGGCGATGACAATTCGTTAGGCACTGTCCACACTCACTTTAAAGGCATTACCATCTATGTATTTCAACCAGCCTCAGCCGGTACAGCCACCTATCGGAAAACGGCGGAAGCAAAGTTGTACACCTGATATATGGTTGTTTGGGGTCACAATGGCATTCCCCTTTGGTAGGGGAGTTCTATTTGCCGCACACTGGACTTCATTTGGCGGAGAACAGTTCTCTACTCAACTTTCGCACCCAATAGCTTTTGAAATCATATTTGTCACCCAAAATTATTGTAACAAAGAATAATCTGGGGGTTTGAAGCCCAAACACTTTTCAAAACATTGTTTACATGTAGTTTAAAAATATGAATGGCTAGTGCACTGGAATGGGATGTGGACTCAAAGAAAAAAAGTTCTTTTCAATCATTTATGAAGAGCTAAACGCGTTTTTTGTCGAATGTTTAAAGCTTTAAGGTCTGATTTTATTTCACAACGGGCTAAGTGAAGCCTATGTGAGCTCCCTTAGCTGTCATCCTCACCTAACCCAATCTACATCCAAGCGACATTTCACCCATTGAGAAATCAACACAACTGGAACCATTTATCTATGTTTTGTATTTTGTTCCTAAGCCACAACATCGGCAAAACTTACTTCAAAACTACCTGTATTATCTGACTAGGAAAAGGCACATTTTGCGGCAAATTAAAAAAAAAAAATTGTGCCAGATTGATGAAATGCGGCTTTGGAATGGAACTTAGAAGACAAGAATGGACATTGACTTTCTAACATAGAACTCTAGCGGTCGGAGAAGTTGAGTGGTGTCAACAAAGTAAGAGAACAAGTACGCATACAAACTTCAAGTCTTAAACCAGTCAAAAAGCTACAGTGCGTTTCAAAACTAAGTGTTGCTTATACAACTCACAAAAGAAGGTATAGTAATGAATTATATATATTTTCTGAAAGGCTGTGCAAATATCTTTTTCGCATGATTATCAAAACTGTGTCCAGTCTCCGTTGTTGTCAGTAATACGAGGGCGGGTCAATAAGTCCGTGACTTTTTGAATTTCCCGCCTCTTAATTGAAATGGCTCCCGTCAACAATCATCTGTCAGTTGACTCTTGTCAAAAATTGAACAAGCTGCGACATTTAGTTTGTTTTTGACAGCCGTTAATATCAGACTACCGCGTTGAGAAGAAAATGGAAAAAAGTGAATTTCGTGTGCACGGGTGCACACATGTGCAGTTTCCATGGCAAAAATCCATGAATTGGGCTGCGAATTGCTCCCGACTATTCACCCGATCTAACCCCAAGTGACTATTTCTTGTTCCCAAACTTGAAGAAATGGCTCGGCGGAAAGAGATTTGCCTCCAATGACGAAGTCATCTCACAAACAAATGCCTATTTTGAAGACCTCGACAAAGGAGACTACGTTGAAAAATAAAATAACTTTTTATCTAAAAACCTGTGTTTCATTCAAAAAGTCATGGACTTATTGACCCGCTTTCGTAGCTTGGCATCTTTTGTTACAATTTTTCCTTATTTTTGAGTGTACTCCAAAGAAACCCCTCTCGAAATCCGTTTTGATGCCAAAATGAGCTGTTTTGTTGTTGATATTCTTTTTTCTCTAAGCTTTGGCTTCATTATGGACCAAACATGTTCGATTGGGTTTGCATCTGGACTTTGAGATGGCCGATTTAGTGTTTCCACCCCAAATTTTCTCTATCCCATTTCAGACGATTTACCACATGTTTCTACCCAATAGCGATTTTCACATGGTACTTCTATGAGTAATGCCCGATTTCAGAAGCCAGCATCGGATGGTGGCCGTTGATACTTCGACTCTCTTCTGCGACACTCTTTCCTTCGTTTGCTTCAGGCTTAGAGTTGGAGTGTTATCGAACATCCGGACTATCGCCTTATATGAGTGGTTCTTTTCCTGTCCCTCCATGGTTCGTCGCCAACATTTCCAAACTCTATAAATCGACTGATCCACTTCCTCACAAATGAAACTGATGTTTTCGTGTATTTTGCGACTTGTGGAAGTTTTAATTTTGGACCCTTTGGCGGGTTTACCAAAAACACTACTTCGAAACGCTTCAAAAATATAGAACTCATTTTTAATTCTTGATGTTTCCGCGAAAACTTGTACCCAACTAAGAAAACGGAACCACACTCGAAAACGGTATTTTCATATAGAACCATGGCAAACTTCTACGGTTAAAGAGATATGGCCAACACTTATTTTGTAAACGCACTGCATAGTTTTTGTTTAGAACAATTCATAGCTTTCGAGAAAATTGTTACTGACGTAACTGAAATTAAAAAAGAAAAATAACGCACTTTTCGAATACTTTTGAATTAAGCGATGCCTTGAGGGACTCTCAGAAGAGTAAATATGACTTGGATGAAAAAATATGTTTGTCTAAAGACAAGCTTTAATATCATTGAGTTATTTGTATGGACAAGTAAACTGTCTCGGACATTAAAGCAATATTTAAAGTATAACATTTTTACTGGGCTACGATGTAAATTTAGTGGCATCTTATGCCATAAAATTCTCACAATTTCAAACACGAAGAAACTGTCATTATTTATTAGGGAGAGACTAGACATGAGACAAATAAATCAAATATATATATATACAATAAATGCGAAAATCTCGTAAAGTTATCACATAGCATTGAAATATGGTAGCAACAGAAACGTGCGCGCACGAGAACCAATTTTGTACCTATACACATTCAGACAAATGTCTACACATATACATAGATTGGTATGCACACATGAACATGGCAATAAAAAGCCATTGTAACATAAATATGAAATTATGTGAGGGCATTTGTTAGCGAAATAATGGAGCAGACAATCGCATGACGGTGACCAATTTAAGGCTGTGCACAATGTTCGATCCACTCGCTCTCCGGTTCGTCGGTATATATAAAAGTGGCAATCTTTATTCTTGTTTATTTACTATGCAATCTTATAAGATGAAACGCGAACCCAAATTTTGTGTGCAAATGCTAAAGAATGGAAATTGCAAATATCTTTAAACTTACTGCATAAATTTTATTATTAAATTAAAAAAAAAATAAATAAAAAACAAACCTGACCTTAAAACTGGACATTGTTTTTTTTGTTTTGGTGATGCAATTCCAAAAACGTGGCAACGCCATATTGCAACAGCCATACCGGCAATTGCAGCCGGTGTCGGCACTTTCGCTGCAATTTATTGCTGCACAAGCAAAACACTGTAGGCAACACCCACTACAATAAAAACAACAACAATAGAAACAACAACATTGCCATGTGCAGCACACAACAAGCCGGGCGATGTCAGTGGCATGGCAATGCCGATGACGACAGCAATATCAACCGACAACAACAACAACAATGGCAACGATGATGCCAACGTTGCCACTCGCATGAAAAAACAGTTTTTAATGGGCACATTGGCACATACGTTTTTTTATTTGTAAATTGGTTTTGTCTTTGTTTTTTGTTCTTTGCTGATGACAAGAAATGAATGAGCGCGCAGACATACAAAACAAATAAATAAATTAAATTGCACACGCGCACATCATGACGCAGCCTGCAATTGTCACTTAAATAATACAATTTTGTTTTTGTTTTTATGCAATTGGTGCATCAAAGCGGGCCAAGCCCAAACCAGGCCCGTCTTTGGCCACTGCCCATTGCCCGTGCACCCACATACACAGACACAGACAAACACACACACACACACGCAGTGGGACAACCTAAATTCAAAACAACCGCACAGCCCAAACATACAAACACATACACGTTATATACATAACAAATACAAAACAAATATAATCGAAGAAACGCGTGTGAAGGACGTGTGTCAAATCGAGCTCCACAAAAAACTCACCAAACTCGCGAAATAGCCAACGGATAGGAGGAAAACTGCACCGGCGCTGGACCAAAACTCTACTGGGCCCGCGGTGTTGTAAAATCCCGAGTGCGTGCATTTCGTGTTCAGTTTTTTCAAAGTGCAAACATCTGGACTCTTTCTGCCAGGTTTGCCAAAACTATAAGTGAAATAACTGCTGATAGGACAGCCAAAAAACAAATTAAAAATAAATAAGAAACTGCACTTAGTTATTGGGCTTATCTTGTAGCCAAAAGAAAACAAAGATCAGCTGAGCCAGCATTGCCAGAGTGAAGTCAAGCTGTGTCTAGTATCCAAAGGCCAAACTGTTATACAGCGCCAATAAAAGTCAGGGGTGTTATGAGTGTGCAACGATCGCCTCCACCCGTGAGGAAAACTCGGAAAACGGCCGAAGGTTCGGCAGGCGCGGCGCTCGTAACATCAATCGCGCCGTATAAATCGGTAAGTACCAACAAAACTTATAATGTTGGGGTGACCGAAACAACGCCGAATGACAACGCTGCCGCCAAAATGTCGAAGGTGGTGCATTCGCCAACGGTAGAAACCACGCCTGATGCTCGCCGACATGCTGAGCCTGCGGCGCTTGTGTCGGCAAAAACAATGGCGGGGAATAACCAAACAGGGGAAGTAAGTGGAGCCGCACTAGGTAAGCTCGGGGCCAAAATCAAAGAGCTCACGGACATGCTGGTGGACAGGCGCAATATCCCCCAACACATGCGCGATCTAACTAGCGAAATAGCAAATTTATACAAGCAGGCGGTTATAGAGGCCGGCACAAAAAGTGTTCGCCTTATCGACACCATAAGCATCAGCACACAAACAATGGTGCCTACTAAAAACATCAACGACGGCAAACGAGACAGAGAGGTGGAAAGTACCCCTCCAAAGCTTCCGGCACCGAAAAAAAACCGGGTGACCATCCAAGTGCCAGCTGCAGTAGCTGAAACCGTAAACGACAGCCAAAGGAAATCGAAAGATGAGAGGCAAACAACCCCAAAAAATAGTAGCGTAGGGCCGCAAACCGAAACGATCAAAAAGCCCCGCAGAGCCGCACGCCCGGATGCAGTCATTATCGCAAAAAATGGCGACTTATCATATGCGGATATGCTTAAAAAAATTAAAGCGGAACCGGAACTCAGCGAATACAGTGGTAATGTGAGCAAAATTAGGAAGACGGCGAAAGGCGAGTTGCTGCTGCAATTCCGAAACCAATCAGCAGAAATCAGCAACAAATTCAAAGAGCGCGCCATGCAACTCCTAAAAAATTCAGCCAGCGTGAGCCTACTTTGCCAGGAAACGACAGTAGAATGCCGAGACCTGGATGAGGTAACAACAGCAGATGAAATATGCGAGGCCATAAGCGAGCAGTTCCCGAATGTCCAGGCCGTGCAGGGAACAGCAATTAAATCCCTCCGCCTGACTCGAAATGGAACCCAGACAGCAACAATCAGACTTCCGACGAGAGATGCTGAAACCCTGATCGCAGCTGGACGCATGCGCGTTGGATGGGTCAGATGCAGAGTCCGCGAGTTGAAAACACCTGTCAGGTGTTTTAGGTGCCTGGAATACGGGCATATATCGCGAAATTGCAATAGCAACCATGACCGTACCGAACTTTGCCTCAGGTGCGGGGGTCCAGGGCACAAAGCAAAAACCTGCACGGCGCAGCCAAAGTGCGTGATATGCAAACCGGAGGACGGAATTGACCACCCTACCGGAAGCTATAAATGCCCGAGCTATAAAAAAGCAATGGCGTCAATTCTGGCAGGCCAATGATTAGATGTATTCAAATTAACCTAAATCATTGTGAAGCTGCGCAAGACCTGCTGCAGCAAACTCAACTCGAGCTAAAAACAGACATTGCGCTCGTAAGCGAGCCATACAAAACGCCATCATCGGGTGCACATTGGGTTGAGGACAGCACCAGAAAGGCAGCTATATTGCTCACAGGGGCACTTCCCTTTGAGCATAAGTCGCCCAGGAAGCACTGCGGATTTGTTCATGCTCGAATCAGTGGCGTGCATTTTTATAGCTGCTATGCCCCACCAAGCCTCCGACATGACGAATTTCAAAACCTTTTGGACCAACTGTCGGCAGACGCAGTGGGAAAATCACCACTGATCATCGGAGGTGACTTTAACGCGTGGGCAGTAGAATGGGGCAGTACGCGAACCAACAAACGCGGGGCGGCCCTGCTCGAAACGTTTGCCAGCCTAGACCTGGTGCTGCTCAACGACGGCGTGACCAAAACCTTCAATAGAGGAAGAGCTAGCTCAACAATAGACTTGACGTTCGCAAGCAGAATGCTGTCTCGCAGGACCAGGTGGATGGTCTCCGACATATACACCCATAGTGACCATTCGGCGATTATTGTAGATATAACTCCGCAGAAACATAACACTCCGCGGAAACAGACCGCAAAAGAAATACCAGGCGCGCAAAGACGAGGGTGGAAAACGAAACATATCGACAATGAAATGCTTGAATATATGCTAGACCAACTCGAAGCGGGTGACTGCGACGCAGAACGCTGTACGAAGACGGTAATGCACGGCATAACGAATGCGTGTGATGCAGCCATGCCACGTAAAAGAACCCGAAACGACAAAACGCCAGTGTATTGGTGGAACGACACCATAGCGACATTGCGAAAAGAGTGCCATAAGACACGGCGAAAGTACCAAAGAGCTAGGGGACGGGTAGAATACGAACGACTCCAAAAGGAATTTAAGATAAAGCGGAGACAACTACGTAACGCTATACGGACGAGCAAAAAGGACGCTTTTAACGATTTGAGAGATGACGTAGACAATGACCCTTGGGGAATGGCGTATAAGATTGTCCTAAAGAAAGTTAAAACGGCCAAGAAACCGAACTTCCGACCAAGCATGGCACTGACAATTGTGACTGGTCTGTTTCCACAACATGACGAAATTAGTTTTAGTAAAAACCTGACGATTGACGACTTCCCACCGGTATCGATCGACGAAGTGCTCAAAGCTGCAGGGAAAATTAAACCCGACAAGTCGCCAGGCCTTGACGGCATACCAAATAGAGTCATCAAAGCGGCTATAACTCGAAAACCAAGCGTGTTTAGCCAATTATACACTCAATGCCTGAAAGACGGTATTTTCCCCAAAAGATGGAAGAGGCAACGACTGGTCCTACTACCTAAAGGGGACAAACCGCCGGATGAGCCGTCATCGTATCGACCACTGTGCATGCTAGACACAGCAGGCAAGATTCTGGAACAAATCATATGTTTACGCCTGGAACCATATCTAGAAGGACCCGATGGTCTGTGTAACAGGCAGTACGGTTTCAGGAAAAAAAGATCGACTGTAGATGCAATTGACATGGTGTGCAACACTGCTCGTAAGGCACTAGCGGGGAAAAGGTGGCTAGGAGGGACAAAGGAATACTGCGCAATTGTTACACTGGACGTGAAGAATGCCTTCAACTCCGCTAACTGGACCAAAATCCTGAAATCACTCGACGAACTGCACATACCTGACTACCTGATCAGAATAATCAAGGACTATTTTAAAGACCGCGTCCTCTGGTACGACACAAACGAAGGCCCAAAAAAACTTAACGTGACTGGAGGAGTCCCACAGGGATCAGTCCTTGGACCAACCCTGTGGAACATAATGTACGATGGCATACTAAATGTTAATAGACCAAAAGGGGTGTCCATAGTTGGATACGCAGACGATATAGCAATCATTGCGGTAGCGAAAAAACTGGACGAAGTAACTGACGCTTGTAACGCAACTATACGCGAAGTAAAATCATGGCTACTGGCGGCCGGACTAGAACTAGCTGACCACAAAACTGAAGTGGTATTACTGTCCAGTCGAAAGATAGTTGAAAATGTCGTGATTAGAGTCGGTGACCACGATATAAAGTCGAGTCCGTATATAAAATACTTAGGAATGCTAATAGACCACAGACTAAATTTCAGACAACACCTTACATATGCGAGTGACAAGGCCAGAAAGGTGAATGCTGCTATGTGCAGACTGATGCCTAACATTGGTGGACCCCGACAACCGGCCAGAAACTTACTAGGCATAGTAAGCACGTCAATCATGACCTATGGGGCCCCAATATGGGTGTCAGCCATGGAAGTAAAAGCATATGCGAAAGGCCTAGTATCCACCTATAGACTAGCATCTCTGCGAATCTGCTGCGCTTTTCGCACCGTATCTAACGACGCAGCAAATGTGATAGCTAGCAGACTGCCGATTGACATACTAGCTAAACAGATGACAACAATTTGGAAGACGGGCAGACAAGACAGAGAAGCTACAGACAAAATAAAACGAGACTCTATAAAGGAATGGCAGACGAGATGGGACTCTAGCTCGAAAGGACGATGGACCTGGAGCCTAATTCCAGACATAACGAAATGGATAAATAGGACCCACGGAGCAACGAACTATTACTTGACGCAAATCTTATCAGGACACGGATGCTTCCGGTCATACCTTCATAAATACAAGCATGTGGACGACCCCTATTGCCTTTTCTGTGAAGGAAGAATTGAAGACGCAGGACATATACTGGTGGAGTGCAGTCGATTCACGGACGAAAGGTCACACCTGGAGCGAGAAATGGAAAAACGCATTACCCCACGCGGGCTAATAGAACACATGCTGACTTCACAGGAGGCATGGAATAAGTGCAATGCGGCACTGACGACGATAATGCAGCGACTACGACGCGATGAACAAGCAACGAGACAAGAACCATAAGCGATAAGACAAAACTACATGTGCCTGACGCAAGGTCAATCCTCCCCGTGAAGGAATGCCCTCACCGGCGGTACCGCGGGGAATCAAAGGAGAGTGAAGACTACGGGAGTTGGTTTTAGCCGGTAGAAATCCGGCATAACTCTGGAATACGGGTTCCAGAGTATCTTGAACGAAGATTTCCAACTTCCGACGTAAAACAAAAAAAAAAAAAAAAAAAAACGTTATATACATATGTACATACGAGTATATATGCAGCTCTCTGGCCAAAGCAGGCGGCGGGAACAGGGGCGTCCCGTGTGGACAGACACAACAATGGGCCAGCGTTCGAGCGCATGTGGTAAATATTTAAATACCAGACAGCGTAATGACATCGCAAACGATTTTATTTATCAGGTGTACAACTTTGCTTCCGCCGTTTTTTTCCAAAATTAAAAGCTTTATTCCGAAAAAGTGCTTACAGATGTATTATTCAAAGTATTGTCCGTCGCTAGCGACAACTTTCTCCCATCTTTCCGGCAATTTTCGGATCCCGGCTCGAAAAAAGGAGTCCTCTTTTGACGCTATCCATGAAGCAATCCATTTTTCCAATTCTTCGAAGGATTGAAAATGTTGATCTGCCAGGCCGTGTGCCATCGAACGGAATAGGTGGAAGTCAGAAGGGGCGACATCTGGGGAATACGGCGGGTGGGGCAAGACTTCCCATTTCAGCGTTTCCAGGTACTTTTTGACCACTTTTGCGACGTGAGGCCGAGCATTGTCGTGTTGGAGGATGACTCACCATTTTCACTCACCACGAAATCACCATTTTTAAAACGTTGAAACCACTCCCGACACGTTCTTTCACTCAGAGCAGCATCACCGTAAGTTTCTGAGAGCATTCGATGCGCTTCAGCTGCATTTTTTTTCGAATTGTAACAGAAAAGTAAAACTTCCCGCAAATGGCGAGAATTGGGCACATAAACGGACATTTTCGAGCGTGAATAATACGAAAACAAGAACAACTGTCACTGAAACGGCGATGACAATTCGTTAGGCACTGTCCACACTCACTTTAAAGGCATTACCATCTATGTATTTCAACCAGGCTCAGCCGGTACAGCCACCTATCGGAAAACGGCGGAAGCAAAGTTGTACACCTGATACATTGTTGGTTGTTGTTGTTTTTTACTTTTTATTTTACATTTTTATTGATGAAATTAAATTTTTGGCTGTTGTAGAGTGCGCTGTGTTTGTACTGTTTTTTATATTATTTTCTTACTTTTACACTTATGATGAATATTTACACATTCAAAGCGTTAAAAATACTCGCAACGAAACAACAATAATAAGTAAAATAGGCAAATATTTCTTCAACTTGTTTGTTTACTTTTTTTGGCACATTTTGCTTTAAGGTCAAAGAAATGCGGCTCAAACGCATCAATAAATTTAATTTCTACCCTTCCCTTTGCTATGTACTGTATGATGCTTTTGTTGTTGCAGCAGTGGTGCATTGACATACGAAACGCCATACTCCACCAACAGCAACTCGTCCGTGTTCAAATTTTTTACTTGGCCCATGGCGGCGGCGGCTTCGGAGTCGTGTTGGGCAACGCATGAAAATGAAATGCCGCACAGGGTGGTGGTGGCTGGGTGGGTGGGTGTGCGACTGGTTGTTTATGTACTTTTCACTGTGCGCATGCAAGAAGTATGTGCGTGCGGCATGCGCTATGTGGTCGCACGTTTGGGGGATGTTATCGATTTTCTAAATTGCTCAGACAAAAACATACCAACACTGACAGTACAACATACAAATGACGCACATGAAGAAGCAGAGAAATGCGCAAAAACAACACACATTTGATGGCAATGCATGGCAAAAGTCGACGCTATCGGAAATTGCACGAAAATCAGATGCGCCCAAAATGAAGAAATGTTAAGTTCTTACATTGAAATGTTGCAGATAATTAAATGTAAAAACTTTACAAAACCAATTAAAATTTGGCCTAAGGAAATTAAATGCAGACATTAAATGTGATACTGGGGGGTTAATTAACCTTTCAGTAAAACAAATTCAATATTTTATATTTTTGCATTTTGAAGAAAATTTCTCATTGCTAGGTTCAGTTCAGCGGGTATACAAGGTTATAGAAAAAGTGCTTCCCTTTTGGCGTGGACTTGAAAAAAAGTTTGTACAGAAGATCAATATTGAATAAAGCGTCGCTCTTCAGTAGCTGAAATGTCTTGGATATGTCATACAGATGAATGTTACGAAAAAATAACTAAGCTTCATTAGGTCCTTTTTTTAAATCAATCAATCAATCAATTATGATGAAGATGAGCCCAGCAACCTAAAGGGAAGGAAACCCCTAACATAACTTGATGGTTACTGACTGGAAAAGAAGGAGGTTTCATGTTGTTCTCTTTTCAGAGTCTAGCAAATCATTTTAGATCCTTGATTTCGATGACAGTGGTTAAAAAATCCATCTATTATTATTTTTTAATTTCTTTCTTATAAGTAACCACTAGTTACTAACGAAGTACAACAATAGTATAGATTTTTATATTTCATTGTAAAGGTAACAAACTTATTGTACCTTAGTAATGGATTTTTTCGAGAAAAAAATCCGTTAAAAAAAAAATTTTATAAAAAAATTTGTTTTCGCTTACAAATTTTTATTAGCACATATTACGTATATAATATTGCACATCAAAAGAAAGGTATGAATAATACCTTTCGTTTGATACCCATATCGTGTAAATCAGTTGGAGATAAATTGAGTTTT
Organism: Melieria omissa; assembly: GCA_963971225.1. NCBI lineage: Eukaryota > Metazoa > Arthropoda > Insecta > Diptera > Ulidiidae > Melieria > Melieria omissa. The sequence continues at coordinate 55,591,195 of OZ020267.1, read as the reverse complement.
TTTGATAAAAACTTTGAGCTTTGGCCCCGAGCCACGCCTTTTATGGGCGTTTCCCATGCAAAATTTTTAGTTTATTAGATGCACGAGCCAACCCTCTATATAAAAGCATACTCATTTATTTTGTTCACGAGAACTCGCTGTACTGCACTTATACCTCGATGAAAAAGTGGGGTTTTTGGGACAATTTTGTCGAAAACACAGTTTGAATGTATTTTTTTTTATTGGTGTCTTAAGCAAATTTGTTGATCGTTAAAATATCTACAAACTGCTCGAAGACAGTAAAGCGATATTCAGAACGATTTAGGACCAATTAGCATTTAAACGTTCGAAGACTTAAGCGACGAACTTGATTGAAATGAGCAAAATTCAAAGTCGGATTTCTCATAAACTAGAACCAGTCCAGCCAAACGCCTGGTGGATCTCAACTCAGTACACCTATAGAAAAGTCGCTCAGTAGGTCCCCCGGTTGTTACTTTCTTCGACTAGCACAGTGTTATTATTCAAGCAAAATTCAATGAAAATTTAGTATACAAATAGCTCCAGCTTCTTAGACGCTTTGCAACTGAAATCTATGAAAAAAAAACCCTGTTGAGGTTAGCAGCAGCCAAAGCTTAGCCCAGTTTTCTCAATTTCTCACAAATATTATGTCAATAATGTACTTGAAAACAATTAGATATCTGAGTCAATCCAAATCAATTGCAATTACAACCAGTTCTCGGGGATGAAATCAATCACACACGGCTGGGTCAACGAAATGCTGGAATGCTACAAGTGCACTTCTGACGCATTGCAAATGTGCACATGGCAATGCGGCAAAACTGTAAATTCGCTGCATAACATCAACCAGACGCGCCCCCTTTTCTAACCAACCCTCACACTGCATGTACTGCAGTTTTATTGCATTACATTTTATGACAGCTCCCGCTGCGACTTGCCACTCGCGCCCCTTCGCCCCTTTCACTGACAGCGTTTGCTGACCTTCATTGAAGGCAAACTAAAATGCAAAACTCCATAGCCGGCGATTACTGTGCGCCGAACAAGCACGCGTGACCATGAATCTTATGAATATTAATTTACTGTGCTTAAATTGTTAAATCATACGCGCGACTAACGGCATTTCAATGCACTGAACGGTTTCAGCGCACACATTCACAGTGCACTTTTAGTGCATAAATTGTAGACAAACAAAAAAATCGTTTTACAAACTCGTAAAAATGCAGAAATCAAAACGTGTGGCAACACATTGATGTGCCGTTAGTAAACGTCAGAGCTGCCATTGTTGTTTAATTGATGCGGTGTTTAGGCCTGTGTGGCGTCGAGTGAACAAAAGCACCAACACAACAACAACAACTTCAACAAGCACTTGTAGGTGTTGCCAGTGTTACAACATCGCTTGCGAAGTCACTGTGTGAGCTACAAACCAACCAACCAACCAACCGGCCATGGCAACCAAGTATTGAGTAGTCGATTTTCTATTTGTAATTATTGTTATGAGTTTTTTTGTTATTGTTGCTGTAGCCATTAATGAACGGCACACACACATTATTGCGCTAATTAGTTCTATATTATTTTTTTATTTTTTGCCTTTGTTTTGATTTTCTTCTATTTATAATTTCATATGCAGTATTGTGATTGTTGTTGTTGTTTTTGTTTTGTTTTTGCACTTGTCGTTTTCAAACGCTGACCTTGACACAGAATTGCTAAGCAGCATGAATGTGAAAATGGAAAAAACAACAACAACAACAAAGAATAATATCGTGAAAAAAAGTAATCATAAAAAATCACGAACAACAGAAAAATGTTATGAAAACACAAGGAAAAAATCATTTAATGTTCATTATTAGATTAAATGGCAGCCACACGCACGCACGCACGCACACCTACACCAACCCACTCATCCAGCCGCACCACCCGCGAACGTGGAGTTGTGGGCGTTAGTGCCACAAGTGCGACCCATTTTGCGATAGAAATCGCGCGCTCATTTTTCGTGCGCGAATATTTCATTAATTTTACTTTTGCCGTCATTCATGGCGTTTTAGTTATGGAATTGTTGCCATTTGTATGTGTGTGTGTCTGCTTGGCGGCAATTAAGCGGGCCACCTGTAAAGCGTGCCAAAACGCGACGACATTTTGACGTCAGCAACACTGCATCAGCGCGCAAAATTTCATATCAGGTGCGCTGCCATGCGTGAAAGTGTGGCAACTACACGGCAGTTCGTGCGCGCTCCTTTTTGCGGCCGCCCCTTGTGTGGTGTGCAGACTTGACCTGATGACCGTCGCGCGCTGCGAGATTTATAGACCTTTAAAATTTATCACTTGGCGGGTTTAGTGCAGAAGATTTGCATAAAATTAGCTGAACGAATGTGGACGAAAGGGAGATGCCAACAAGTAAGAGTATTGCTGTCGAAATGAAATTACATTGGGAAATTAATACTTGACTGCGATGTTCACTACAATCCAGTGGCAGAGTACGAGCAGATCCGTCTGGATTGAGTTGATGGATAATTTTCACATAAAAATAGTAGTTATTCTCTCATTTACGACACCTTGGATTAAACTTCTTAGAACTGCAGAAGAGATTGAATAAGAAGAACCATTGGATTAGGAAAGATATGAAGTAAGACAACAGACAAGTGGCGCACACAGGATTTCATTGGGCGCAGGGGTTTGCGTACAACTTTTGAGCCCAATTCGATTCGAAATCATATTTTGAACCAGCAGATTTTGTATATGGCGGAGGTTGAACCCATCCTTATACAATAGAACAGACTGTAGGACAATAGGATTAAGATGAAAGCAAAGTTGAAGATCTTATCTTAAGTACAAAAAGTTGGATATGACTAGAGCAATGCTGGGTTTCGATTTGACATTTATAAAACTGAGAAACAGCGTTACTATGAAATTATATGCGAATTTAAACCCTGATCTAACAGAATAATAAAGAATATTTGCACATGATAGAGAATAGAAATGAAACTAAATAGGAATATGAACATGTAACGAAAGGATTGGGTGATAGTTTTATAAGATAATTTGAATAACAATGAATATAAACATATATAGCGTGGTGAGGATAAATTTCATATTACTCAGCGCTAAGAATTGATTTGATATGACTCACACAAAGAACAAAAGGTTAGTATTAGATCAGGATAAATTAAAAGCTATGATAAAATTTCAGGTTTTAATCAGATATGTTACAGTCTGAAGGGGGAGAACAGAACTAAGTATTAAACAGCAGAGGCAGTTTTATTTACAAGGATGTATCCGAAAATTGTGTACAGGTATCTACTCCAATGAGCTAAGGGTCAGCAAATCAATTCAACTTCTGAATATATTCAGCATGTTTCAGGCAACAGAACTGACTATACAGGGAGATGGTAGCTTCATCTTTAAGGAAAGGATACAATTGTGTCTCATAATCAGGAGGCCCTAATGGCGCTTGGGTCACCCATCATTACCTCCCAACTTTTCTAATAAAGCAGGGAGTGTTTCTTTGAACAGGCCATTGAGGAACAATGAAACCCTCATTGAAGAACGGACAAGTTGGCTAGAAGAGCTTCCGAACCCTAGTAAACCTTGTCAAGAGTAAAACCTCTAAGGACTTCCAAGCAAATCGGTGAAAGTGGCTTGGAAAAAGCAAAAAAATCTAGTTTAATTCATCGTGGTTACCACAGGCGATTGGCCCATAGAATACAATCCAGCCATACTGAGCCACTTGTGAAAGTTGTTACAATCCAGATGAGAAAGAAACTATTGAGCACTTCCTCTGTACATGATCGGCCTTAGTAAGGAGGATGGCAACGCTAGGCAAACCATTCTTGAAGGAAATAGAGATCTTTTTAGCGATCTGCTGGCTTTAAAAACAGCCAAGGAATAGGATAGGATACGATAACACATAGGATCGTAATAAACAAATACAGGCGGAAGTTCGTTTTAAACGGGTTCGTTATAAACTTAAAATATTGTAATAGGATTGTACGAACCGAGAACCAAAATCCAGTAGATACTTGAACAGTTTCTAAAATTATCATTACATGATATTATAAATGAATAAGATACAGAATTTTACATTGAAAATTCGATATTTTATTGCAGCTACAAAACTGTAAGAATTTTCCGTCAAGACAACACGCATTTTCAACGAAATAACAAGAAGCCAAAAAGCAAAGCGGAAAGCATCTGTAATTTATTTCCTCACACATAGGCACCACACCTTACGCCACTCCTCGCCGCCCATTTGACAACGAAGCATGGAATGAGTAAAAAGCTGCTACGTGAGGCTGCGCCTCCATGTTTCTCAAAACAATCAAAACAAAACAGCGAAAAACCAAACACCAACCAAAAAGAATATTACAATCGAAAAACTTACAGAAGAAAAACAAAAACAAGAAAAATCGAATTCTAAAAATACAATTATTATTACATTCCAAAGCAAAAGCTAGCAATACAATATTACAAAATCAATGCAGCGAGAACGGAGATGGGAGATCGGAGCACGGAGACGACAGCAACAGCAGCAATGACGGCGATGGCGATGCGAAGCGGATGATGCAACCGCTGCCCAGCAGCTGAGCTACAACAACAACAGCACACAACGTATGGCACGCCACTGCCACGACACAATTAGTGCACCCGTTAGCGGAGAGCGGCGGCCAGGGCGAAGACAAACAATTATGACAGCGAAATGTAAACAAAAAGCAATCAAAAATGAAACGAGAACTCGGCGTATGAACTAAGAAAAATAGTTTGAAAACGGAAGGAGGGGAAAGAAATGACTGCACAATAAAATAGAGTTAGAGAGAGAAATAAAACAATCAATGGCGAATGCAATCTTGCAATGAGATTTTAAAAATTGTTAAATAAAATGTTTCACATTTCTGTAATCTTTGCTTTGCTGCCGAGACAAACGGTGCTTTCATAGAATTTGTTAACAAATGTGCTCTACTTTGTCTAATAATACGCACATACAAACATATGTGCAACGCTCGCTGAAGATTACGACATGCTACATGCGCGCGAGTGGTGTGATCTGACAGTAATGAAAGGAGGAAGGCGAGTGAAGGCCGCCACGAGTGCTTAAAGGTTAACGTTGGGGCACAACAGCGCACAAATCGAGTGCAGCAATCAGATTAGATTTTACCGGAAAATATCAGAAGTATGTAAAAAAAAATAAATTAAAAAAGTTGATAACAGTAATCAAAGAAATTTGAATATGAAACAAACAAAAAATTAGAAAATTTAAATTAAAAAAACAATTATATTAAAAGATTAAAAATATAAAAAATTAATAACATAACAGCAGAACATGACATAACATAAAACATAACATAACATAACATAACATAACATAACATAACATAACATAACATAACATAACATAACATAACATAACATAACATAACATAACATAACATAACATAACATAACATAACATAACATAACATAACATAACATAACATAACATAACATAACATAACATAACATAACATAACATAACATAACATAACATAACTTTACATTACATTACATTACATTACATTACATTACATTACATTACATTACATTACATTACATTACACTACATTACATTACATAACATAACATAACATAATCTCATTGAGAACAAAGATTTGCTAATGTCCCAAACGTCAAATCAACATCAAATGAAGTAAGCAATAATACGAAAAACCTTCAACAAAGGTTGTAAAAGTGTGCACGAATTACTGCAATTACGGACTGAAATTTTATATGAAACTTATTTGCGCTCATTCAAAATATTTGCAACGCTTGCAAAGCTTTGAACTCACTGTCTGGAATTTTGATAATTTTCTGAATTGCAAGCGGTAATTTTTTTTAGCGGGAAAATGCCAAACAGAAATTGTTTGATTTTTATCTAATTGTGGAGAAAGCTAACCGGCCAACGTGCGGACGTCCCACTGATAAACAGCCAACGAACGCGTATAGGAAAATGTGCGCGGCGGCGCGTGTAAGTAAATTTCATTCTCTCACATTCATTTACAAGCACAACGCCGAATGCCAACAGTGCTAATCGTTGCGGTGACCTACTTTTTGATTTGCTAACAAAAAAAGGAAGCAAAAATGTGTATGAATAGAAAACAAAACTCAAATAGCGTGGAAAAGTGTGATAGTAGAGGATGTGAAGGTAAACGTTTAATGTTACAAATATTTCCAGTTTGTCCTAATTTAAAATAATTTCTGGGACACTTTTTGGCCCTAGCAATTTCAAACTTTAGCAATTTTTTAGTCGTTTGAGTGATACAAAAATTTTGCAAATTATTGAAATAAATTTATGTGGGTAAAATTTTAACTTTTGTTTACGAAAGCCTCGGTCGTAGTCGTTTCGAATGATCGAATAGACACTATGTTTTATGTTTTTTATTTCAACAAAACAACAAATGTACTTATAGGGCAAGTTTTGTAGAAGACTGACGGTCTTGGGACAAAGAATGTCCTTACAAATGTGTTGTCACTAAACAAAAAAGTTAATATGGTCTCCAAGCAGTCTTAATTGGTATCAATTCTGTCTGTTTAAGCTCAATTTTGCAAGGGATTTACAGTTGGTTTACCCATGTATACTAAAGGAAACAAAGGACAACTTGACCTGCTTCAAACAAACAAAGAACTGAGCAGTAACAATGAAAGACAAAATTCTACTACATAGTTCTAATTTTAAATTGGATGGAAGTACAAGCACATTCTGCTGTATAATTTGTATAGAACATGTGGCGATAAATTTGTGCAATTGTTTCGAGAATTTCTCACAAAGTGCCCATATTTCACCGCTTAGATTGCGCAGTATCAAACAAATCTGTAGATGCATTGGTTCAACTCTGGCAACTATTGGCACCACACGAATGGCAACAAGAAACTAGGCCTCGGTCTCGTAGTTTGACTGTTGGACAGTAATGCATGTATATACATTATGATACGAGATATAGTATCGCATTTATATACCTCAAGTCAAAAACTCTCGAATGGCAACAAAAATTCAAACAGCCAACAGACACAACGAATGTGGCACAAAGTAATTGCAAAACCATGAAAAATATGCAAAAACAATTTCAAAGATGTTGTCACAGCCACAGACTCCAAAGCCGGCATTTAAGTGTCGTTTCGGTTATTCATTTGGCGTGTCTGTATGCCACCGGAAGCCAGCGCAACAGTCAAACACCTGCAACGCTGCAGAAATTCTGTCGCTTGAAGCCCAGACAGCAGAATGCATCAAAAAACCGGCAGTTAACTTGGAAGAGTACAAGCAATGACAACAACAAAACACCGTACAAGATCTCACACGCACACGCACACACACACACACACGCGAGCGCGCGCACGAGCCGCACAGCCGTCTTGGCCGTGGAGCAAGTTGCCTGGGCCCCACCGATCATCTTCAATGTACCGTAAAGCGACAGAGGCGAACAGCTGAAAAGCGGGAATTTATGCTGAAAACATGAAAAAGTTGTTTTCTACATTTTTGTTGTTGTTTGGCCTGTTGCAGTGGTACGTGCCAAAAATGGCTTCGGGATTGCAATGGACAGGACGACGACTAGAGAGACGGCAGAAGGCGGCTGCAAGGCAGATGGGCAGCACTTTGCGCACCCAGACTGGAAGTTGAACTTTTGCGGTTATTAGCATCTGCTGCTGTTGCTGCTGCTCCTGTTGCTGTTGTTGCGGTTGAAGCCCAAAGTTGTCGCTGCAGCGAGTATTTATTTATACATACACAAGCACACACATACCCAGATATATCTATATACATTTTTTTTATATGTTATTTCTTGAAGCCATTCGTAAATTTTTGGTTTATTGCTGCATGAAATGGTTGCAAGCCAGGCGCAGCCAGCGCACGCCATATGCTCGACTGACAGGCTCGCGGCCGATTACAAGCCGGCACTGAGTCACCATGTTTACGGTGACAATTGAATGGCATTGTTTATGACATGCAACGCGAATGACAGCCGCGACTTAATGCTTGTGAGCATAAGAAATTTGCGGTACATAATTTTAAATATTTTATTCAACATGACAAAGAGATAATGTGAAATGATGAACAAAAGTGCAGTCGTTTTTCAGGCAATGTTGAGAGAGAGGCTTTAAGGATATTAAATAAATTCAGTTACGCTCTTACAGGAAAGTGAAAAATATATCCTTCAAGTGTAGTTTTTATGACGCTGGCACCAGTGTCGTTGAATGAACTTTTGACCTAGAAAAAGTTGACTAAATGTAACGTAAAGCACTCGAATACTTTAATATTAATCAGGCAAGAGCAAACTTTGGCTTTAAGACCCCAAAACTGTCAAAGACTCTAACAAAGTTTAATGCAATTTGAAATTTTTTTGCTTTTGATTTTCACATGGAAAGAATAGCTTTCTGAAATCTTTGCTTTTGATTTTCATGGCAAAAATTTACTTCTTTAGCTCGTGAAAAAGTCAAACTTGTAAGAACAAACTGTAGTCCTAGAGCCCTGTACAAGGACTCTAACAGACTTTATTGCAATTTTAAATTCGTTTGCTTCTTTCTGAGATCTTAGACTCTGTCTACATAATCTATTCTAATAGTCTACCTATCTAATACTAATGAGATTTGACAAATAGTACTTCAGTCTTTTGGATTTGAAAATAAAAATTAAGGCAGTTTTAGAAAGTAAATTTAAAATTTCAGGATCATGACATGTCATTTTCTAGGGCCTAAGGGATTTAAATGCCAACTCCAAAACAGGATAATTTGATTAATGGATAACATTGTGTTTTACTCCCAAAATGTAACGTTCTCATTGTTGGGAAGTTGATTTACGAATCTGGTCTGAAAAGTTTCCAACCTCAACTTAAAGATGGCTACAGTCGTCGAATAAAGTTGCAGAATGTCAGCAATTTTTAATACGAATGGCTTGCTTGAGAATGGTTTGAGTTAGTCGATGTGACTGCAACTGTAACCACCAACGATAACATTGCTCAAGTTTATGAAATGGTGTTAAACAACCTTCAAATTAAAGTGAGACAAGTACCAGAGGTTATGAACATGCATGAAAACGCTGTCCGAACGAGGGGTTCTGCTTTTGTTCACGTTAGACCAAAAATGTGTTTCCAAAGACTTTTCCAACGCTCTATTTGAAGGGTTAAAGAAATGGAAGCATCACTGAGATTGTGTAGACTTTCAAGGAGACTATGTAGAATGTTTGAATGAAAATTTTCAAAGAAATTTCCAACGCTCTGTTTGAACGGGTTCTAGATGGGATCATCGTTGATAACTCTGTGCTCCCTCCGATATCTGCCCTGTATTTGCATATTGACAGGTTGAGCAAAACTTACATCGAGTCCTCATGGCGGAGCAGAACTGATTGCAGTACCTGCCGGGCAATATGGCCTTCCCTTTCCGTGAGGAAAACACGATATGTACTGTCCCTGAGTCGAACCTCTATTAGGCAACTAGTTGGAGTCATTACTGGACACTGCGCCATTGGATTAATGCTTGTCAAATGGTGTCTCTCGTCCAGTGATGTCTGCAGAAGCTGTGGAGATGAAGAAGAAGTGGAAACGATCCAACACTGCCTGTGCCACTGCACGGTTCTGCAGGAACGCCGTCTCCATACCTTGGGGTCAAGGTTCCTGGCAGACCTGGCCTGCACAGCAATAGTTGAAATTTCGGATCTACTCTCCTTCATCAAGAGGTCGAATTGGTTTGCCCCGGACTGAGAGCCACTGGCTAGCTCTAGAATCTTCTAAGAAGGGATTCACAATGGGCCATTTTGGCCTCCGAGTGGAAGTGCTGCCCTTGGGACGCACACACCCTTCCCTACCTAACCCAAACTAGACGCACATTGAGTTTTGCAGAATTGCTACACTTTTTAGGAGGCGGATGTCTTCCAAACTTAACTTCTTCTTCGACAATCAAGGGGATCCAGTCGCTAAAGCTATGAAAAATGTAGATATGTAAATTCGTTAGAAACTCAAACTGTTTCTGTGAAGGGATTCAATTAGATAAGATTTATAAACTTGTGTACCCACTGTTATTGTGTCACCCAATTCTTAGGGAAGGCCACCACCATATTTAGTATAGATCACACAGAGACATTGCCTCATAACTCCTGAAGCCAAGGTTTTCAGTATCCATAATATAATTGGAACTTTGACACAATACAACTTTTTTAGCTGTGGTAACTAGGCAATTGGATCTCTAACCCATTCTTGTTCTATTCTATTGTGGCATCGTAAAGGGTCTACATGGCCCAAGTGAGCTCGCACTACATTCACTTGCTCACTTTCTGAAATGGTAAAGCTTTGAGAGTAACAAAAAAGTACCCAATTTGTCATTTGCAATTGACACAAATCTATGAGTCCCTTCCTTCCGTGTGCAAAATTTCACACACACAAACACCCCCACGCATACACACACACACGAGAGGCCAGGCCTCAATCTCATTATCGAGCTTCTGTGCCAGTTGTGTATGTTTGTATGTATGTATGGAAAAGTACTCAGTATCGAAACGACATTCGCACTAAATTGCTACAAAGATTAGGAAAAAAATAAAAGCAAAGTTTAAAACAAAGAAATAAACGCCCATAAATATACATTAAGAGAGAAAACAAAAACAAAATTGTTTCAAAATGAGCAAAAAGGAGTCGAGCCATTGGCTTTAATAGAGTTTAAATTAACATAAGCAACGCAAATGTGCTCCAAATACAATTTTGCGCGGCATAAAGTTTGCACAAAATTTAAGAAAACTTTTCAACAATCCGCCACTCACATCCCAACGCCCCTTAACAACCCAACACAACACAACACTCTGTACACAGACATTTGTAAGGCGCAGCCAGCACTTCGAATAAGCTTTAAAGCCATTAAACGCATTTGCTATATAACATAAAATGCGAAGCGGCTGCCACGTTTCCACTCCCGCTTCAAGTGGTGAGAGAGAAACAAACAAAAAAAAACAGAAGTAAATAGCAAAAAGGGTCTGCCACCCAAAGTAAAGAAAAACTAAACACCAAGTAGTGACAGTGTTGAGTGGGTTGGGAGGACAAATAATGGGCGCCACAACGTACACAGCCACCCGCCACCCGAATAAAGCGCGTGCTCTCATTTCTAATGGCAACGAACAGTGCCGAGCGGAGCGGTAAACACACCGACTGCCTTCAGCGACAGCAACGACAACAGTGGCAGCGACAGCGACAGCGGCAGCGGCGCTGACATCAGCAGCGCAGCGTACATCCAAACAAAGCCCAACGCCGCACCTCACCCCGCGCAGAATTTAATGCCACTACCAACACTAAAGTCTCCCTCTTCCCTTTCTTACCAACATGAAAGCTGTGTTGAGGTTGTTTGCGCCTGTTTGGCCTTTTTCGCTCTATTCCATTTTTTCGTTCGTTGATTTTTTCCCAACTGCAAAAAACAAATGAAATTGCAACACACCACAGATCCCACTGTCTCCTCTTCACCGTCCCACTTTTAGTCTTCCGCCACACGGGGTGGTGCTCCGACCTGCACAAGACACGACCGATAAGCAACCGGAGAAAGGCTCCCTTCCGCCAGGGAAGGTGGTGCGGCGAAATGTCATTAGGGAAAAGTAGTGGGGGGAAGGCGCTGAAGATGCCTTAGCGACGATGATGATGACGCCGGCAATGGCCATAATGACGTACCGGGCGATATGAAGAGACAAGCGAAAATAACATGAAGCATGTCCTTTTCATGTGGTGGGAACGGCGCAGAAATATTTAATGTTTTTGGGAGGCGAAGGAGATGGGAGCAATAAAGAATAAAACTGAAAAGTGAGGCAAAAAAATCAGACACTGAACGGAACACAAAGTGTGCGGTAGGTGCAAATACAAAACCAAGCGGGTGGCAACTGCTGTTCCGGTGCCGAGTATGAGCGGCAATGTGTCACAACTTATTAAAAGCTGGTTGGGTGGTGTGTGTTGTGTGGGTGTTCGGTTGCTGGATGTTGCTGGGCCAAGTTGGTGACAGTAGCTGTGATGGCAACCACTGACAGTGGGAGTGGCGGCTGACAGCTTACCGATGAGCTGTGGCAAAATAACTTTGCATTACGCTGACACGAATAGTGCAAAAGAACACCGCAAGGCGACGTGGGACAAAACAAAGCGGCCAAACAAAAACGGTGGCAACTACGCGCTGGTATGCATGTGCCATGCTTGGCGAGTGCGTAAGCACTTGCAACCGCAACAACAACTACAATACAAGTATACAAGTGAACGAAAACGCCAAAGAAATAGACGATGCTATCGGTGGCAACAATGGCGGCAATTTAGGTTCCTTCTGTAACATTAAACTTAACACGTGCCAGCAACTTTGTGCACCTTTGTCATTTGCCCATTGTGAAGGAGGCAACGGGCGGCGGGGAGGCACAGGACAATGAAAAAACAATGTTAAATTCTTGGATTTCTGTGAGCACTTAAAGTTATAGATGAATGAAAAGTCCAAGTTGTTTGTAGGCAAACTTTGCTTTAAGAAAATTTAAGGGATTATGAGAATGTAATCTTTAATAAATAAAGCTGCGGGCTACCAGCAGTATTGTTCAAGGCTGGCAGCGGTGATCTGATTGGGTGCATGCATCAACCCATCTGTAAAATATGGCTGGAAGAACGTACATCCAACGTTTGGAACCCTTAGTGCGTTTTGTCTTGTGTTGGAGAAAGGCGATCCAACAATATGCGCTAACTACAGGGTATCTCGTACTTCCCATCGTGTAAAAGATCGTAACGAGCGAACAATGTGAAAGATTGAACCCACTCGCCAAAACGCGAAACTCTATTGGACCTTATCAGACCTGGTTAGACAACCAACGCCAAATGACCCACGAGAGTCAAATCGATACTCATCATCTGTTTATTGATTACAAGGCAGAATTCGATAGCCCGATAAGGGATCGACCGCATTATTTTATCTTGGTATCCCTGCAAAGCTGCCCTGAGACTTTGCAGAGCAACGCTGAGCAATACCCGGCAAGCTCCGTCAAGGTTGGTAGTGACCTCTCCGACACATTCGTTACCGTTAAAGCCTCCTTTGTTATGCGACCTCTTTAGTTTCACCATCGACACCGTTCTTCGCAAGGCTGGTATAGATCGTAATGCCGCGATCTTCACCAAAAGTGTCCAGTTCCTTTCTTACTTTATCGGACGTAGCAAGCCACATAACACCGCTGGGAGGACAGTATCCACTGTCTACACGCAAGGACTCGCAGCGGTTGGGGTCTCATGTCGAGGCCTACAAGTATACTTTTGAAGGTATCAAGGAATTTGTCTACCTTGGCACCGCCATAAACAGCTGCAATGATGTCAGCGTGAAGATAAAGCGAAGCATTACTCTTGCCAGCAGGTGCCACTACAGTTAGGGTAGGCAATTGATTAGCAGAGACCTCTTTCGACCAACAAAACTTGCATTCTATTGGACGCTTATTCGGGCCGAGCTCATCTATGACGCAGAGGTATGGAGACTGTTAACGACACAGCGGCCCTTGGGGTGTTCGACAGGGAAGTACATCACAAAATCTTCAGCCCTGTTTGTATTCGTGACTACTATCGAATAAGAGCCAACAACGAGCTGTATGAGTTGCTCAAAGACATTAACATCCGGGATGGATGGATGTGAAGGGGAACCGAGGAAATAACCTAAGGGAGGTCATTACCCCAAGCACTCAGGCTCTATAGCACATTGTACTTAAGGCTCAGGAAAAAGGTTGACAGAGGAAATGGGAAAAGAAAAAGAGAAAGTGGGTGGAAGGGGAAAGGGAGTTATGGATTCTCCTGTGCATATTTCCCGGACTCATTAATGAATCTGAGGAGATCACACAGGGCGAGAGAATGAACTTCGTCCATTCTCATAACATCTGAACCCAGCGTGCACAATCTCGTTCTAGAGAAACATCCGGGAGCTACGCTGGCTTGACCATGTCTCACGTATGTACGATGAAGCTCTAGCAAAGAAAGTATTCGACCCAGTAATTACGAGAGCGAAAGTTGAGATCATATTTCGATGGAAAGACCAAAGTAACGAGGCTCTACCTTATCTTGGTGTGACCAACTGGAGAAGGCGAGCGCAAAGCAGAGACGTCCCGAAAGAACTTTTGCGGTAGGCCGTAACTCGGTAACGGGTTATTATGGTCAGTTATGTCAGTAATAAGGGAGGAGTTTTGGGTGTTCAAATCCCCCAAACATAACAATTCCTGCTACGAAATATGGTTTCAAATGGTAATCGGCCCGAGGGTTATACGTTAACGTACACTGTCAGTAATGTAATATTTATAGTATTTTATACGAGGAAAACCCAGACAGTCCCCTTCTCGAATTTACTCCTCAAAGTGTAGAGTCCCCTTTAGTAACGGACAAAGAGCATCTTGCATAACGTACATGAAACTAGACCTTGGCACTTTTTGATTTTCATACTCATTCGAAAAGGATATCATTTACATTAATAGAAAATAGGTTAAAGTAGGGTAGGTTAGTTTCAGCATTAATAACGCAACTTTTGAAGCAAATTATTTGAATGCGCATGTTTATAAAGTCTTCTACAATGATTTATTGTTAAAAACTAATATACCTTGAAGCAACATCCCCGCCCAATTAGGTGCATAGTTAAAGTGCTCACAAGTTGGCATTCACCTGATGCTCGACGCTGGAGAATCGTTAAATGCAATCTCAACCAGTCGGCATGGAATGTAATTAAAAATTTTCCGGCGCAGCGGGAAACAACTTTATGAAACTTTTGCCATATTTGCATTTTAATATGAGAACGATGAAAATTGCGCACGTGGCGGCCGGCGGGGAGGTTCTTGCGCGAAGGTACACGTGTGTGTCATGCGTCTGACTCGACGGAATTGAACACATACATATACATATAGTCACATAAAATGTGTGAATGTTGTATACGTATGGTGTGACGTTGTTATAGTTGACCTCATTTCACCAGTTTTCCCCCCTTTGCGTTTTTTCCGCTTCGACTTTTTTTTAGTCATTTTTGGTTTTTGGACTTAACATGGTTTTTATTCCATTTTCAACAGTTTGTGCCATTTTATGCTTTCATATTGCGCCGCATATTTATTTGTCAGTTATGTTTATTTGTCCGCTTGCCTGCTCGCCGTTTCGTTGGTTTGTTTGTGCGTCTATTTGCTTGTCTCTTTATTTGTGTCATGTGGGCCTTTGCAGCTTTTATTTGTTGCATGGGCCGCATGCAACATTTTTACTTCATTCAAAATGCACAGCGCTGTGAAACCTTTTTTTTTTACTTTTATTCAAATTTTTTCAATTTTGTGTGTACTGAGTTTTGCCTTGCGTCTCTTTTCGCTTTTGTATATTGACATCAAGAGACTTGAAAGCCACATACATGCCACACCACACCACACCACACCAACCACCCAAAAATGGCGCACAGCACCCAAAAGAAAAAGTTAATCCAACACACTTTCCACGCGCCCACTTTCCAACCCTCAATTCACAACTCTCAAGCCGGCATTTCCCCCTTTCCGCCACTCTAAAGAAATAAAACAAAACAGCGAAACAAATATATTGTACAAAATGTTCTCATCCTTTGCTTTTAATTTAAAAAACAAAAAACATTCAACATTACACTGCCGCGTCCTTGTGCTAAAAAAAGAACATAAAAAGTACTACACGAAAAAATAATAAACTACACGAATCTTAAAAGCTGAAAAATCGATAAAGCAATTAATGCGAGAGCAACTGCCACCACCGGCACCACACCACCATTGCCACCGTCGTCGCCAGCAGCAGTCACACCACCCTCAACCCACACCCAGCTGACACGCCGATTCGGCGCGGCGCGGCGCGACGCAACCCACCCCAGCACGACGCGGCCGAGCCCAACGCGCGCCCACCCCGCCGCACTGCCGCCGCGGTGACCCAGCAACGCACGCAATTTATTACTTCGAAAAATATGCTGTCATCCTGCCGCTGCCAGCCGCCACCCCGCCACCCATAAACCGAATAAGTGCCACAATTTAAGTAAACCAAATTGGCTTTAATTTTCGCCTGAAATGCAGCTAAAGTTCGCAGCATTTGTCTAATCTTTTTTACGGTGAAATTCGAAAATGCTGAAATGTGTTTATTATTCAGGCCACGTAAATTTCAATTGCAAATTTTAAATTTAATTTCCATTGAAAAGACTTTCATTACTGGGTCACAATAAAATTAAAAGTGCAAGTTGTGCTTCATTAAATGCTTTAAGCATTATTTGTTCGATATAAAACGCCATTAGATTAGATGAAAAGTATAAAGTCAGATATATGGAAATTGCAGATAAAGTTAAGGTTGACTACCTTATCCACCTACCTAGGAACGCAAGGTGTACATTGATTTGGATTGGTGAAGGTGTTGATTGGATTTTTTATGTCCTCAATTTTGGTGGGATCTGAAAAAGAGAGATACAACATAAATTAATAATCTGAGAATATGAACAATTTAATCTTTAAAATTATTTGAATTTATATTTTATTTATAAAATTTTATTTAAACTAAAGAAGAAGAATTAATAAGTTGTTAGGCGATATAACTAAGTTTAATTTGAAAAGCCAACTACAGCAACTAAAATAAACACCAAACCGAAGGACCATAGAAGAGGAAATTCAAGTTTTACAAAATATATCAGATTTGGAACATCAAAACAGTTGGAACAAAATTAAAACAGCATATGAAAGGATACCCTACACCTATAACAAATGAGACTAATAGCCTATTTCCACTGGGCCTTAACTGCAGTTTACGCTTAACTGCAGTTTGACATCGCATTTAAATGCTCAAATTCCCATACAGTTGTTTTTGTAGCAAAGTGCGTAAACTCACTTTCAAAACTGAGTTAATAGCCTATTTCCACTGGGCCTTAACTGCAGTTTACGCCTAACTGCAGTTTGACATGGCATTTAAATGCTCAAATTCCCATACAATTGTTTTTGTATCAAAGTGCGTAAACTCACTTTCAAAACTGAGTTAATAGCCTATTTCCACTGGGCCTTAACTGCAGTTTACGCTTAACTGCAGTTTGGCATCGCATTTAAATGCCCAAATTCCCATGAAATTGTTGTTGTGAACTGAAGTTAACTCACTTTCAAAACTGAGTTAACTCAGTTTTACCATTTACATACGTCTAACAGAAAATGTTATGTTAAAATAGGGGGGCAATACTCATAAATGTACAAATTTTGATAGCATGCTTTCAGGCGCTGCAAGAGCCGTACGAACACAAACGAAAGAAGGGATTTGAATTGCGTGTGGTGTGGCAGATTTTTTGCCAAGACAATTACTTTTTACTACATTTTTCGCAAAAATACATATCGTCTGTCATAAACAAAGTCAAAACTTCTGTTGTTTGCCAGTAATATTTAAATGCTGAAAAAGAAATTAAAAAGCGTGGAACTTCACATGAACCCTCTTGATATTAAAAATTCAGACAGCTCTGACATCAATCAGCTGACAACTGTCACAAATGAAATAAACATTGACAAATGAAATAAATTTTCATAAATAAAATACATTTTCACAAATATGAAAACGCAGACATTCCTAGACTGTTGAGAAGGAAAGCGGAGTGGTTTTCATGCAGTAGAGGTGTGGTTTTCATACAAGGAGATGGCGGCGATGGTTAAGCTGTGGCTGCCCAGAAATAAATGCAGAATTTGGCTTGACCAAATAAACATTTAAACAAAAAACAGCTGTCGCATTTAACTCGATTCCGGTGAAAACCCTTGACAGTTGTCAAATTTAACAGAGCCCTTCACTAAATAGGCTACGAGAAAATAAAAAGAAAACAAATTTCCCATGTCCAATGTTTACGAATGATAGCAAAAGACACACAATAAATAAAACGAAAAAAAGAGTTCAAACTGCTATAAGGGTTGAGACCAAATTACTGCAAGTTCTAGGACTAAAGTTCCACAAGCAATGAAATCAAACGCCTAAGGGATATTATACTAAATTCCTAATGATTTGTGTTTGGAAGATATGAACTAAAATGTGAAAATAAAAAACCAACATCAGACCCTTAAAGAACCATCACTTTTATACAATATGTGTATTGAACTCGGAAGCGGAAATCTTATTATCAGAACTTCATCAACAAATCGAATGGTTCACACATTGATTCAGGTCAGATACTGTGAACAAGTGTCCAGAAATACAGAAGGGTCCTTTAGGCCGCCGATGGGAACCGAAGGACTCTATTTTCTGCAAAGACCCTTCTCAGCTTGACCTGTCTTAACCCAAATTGTGCTCAGATTGCTAGAAAAGATGAAACATTTGTTCAGGTTAGAGACTATAAACACATTTCTATGAATATAAAACTGCTATGGGCTTATCAAAGCTCCGATTGTTAGTACTGCATGCTCTCTACTCAATTCATTCTGCCTTAACCCTAATTGTGGTCAGATTACTAAAAGAGATAAAACATTGATCCAGGTCAGAGAGTTATTAAAACATTTATAGGGATATGAAAGGGCTCATAAGATTTTCGACTGAAAGAACACGATGCACCCTTCTCAACCTTGTGGTTAGATGTCTACAAGAGATGAAACCAAACTTCCAACAAAGAATGGGTTCAAAATCCGATATGGAGTGGAACCTGAAGTAGACAAAATTTATACCAGAGATTTAGGTACCAAATGTACAAAAGATGGTACAAAATAGAACTTAAACTCTGAAGGAATTAACTGAGAAAAAGGTTAGGTTAGATCAAAAAAGGATGCGGTGCAATCCTCTCTTGCACTCGGAGCCCCAAGAAGCCTTTCTTGTTGAATACTAGAGATACACATCAATCTCTTTTTGAGGCAAGGAGGTTAAACTCTCCTCGGGAAATAAGGTAGATTCTTGTCAGGCTCATCAGGAATCTTGAACTGGGTTGAAACTTTGCTGTGATTTAAGCCTCTTTACACTTTTTCGGAACTGTGGAAACCACACGCTGTGAGAATTTTTTTAACATTAAATGAAATCAATGTTTTAATGGTCGTTGCTTTATTAATTTAAACGATTTTGGCCGATGTAATTTCCTCGTGTCCACTCTCGTCGCCGGTCCGATTGAGAAGAAGGCAATAACTTCGTTGCTTAACTATAGATCGCACGACCGGGTGACTCATGTGCGTCAAGTTGTGCAGTGTTGCCACCAATGCTGATTACAATGTCATTTTCATTTTAGTGTTATCACTGGAATGTCCGGCCGATCTATAGTTCCTTAAATATTATATGAAATTATATCAAAAATTACGGGTAAGTTTAAGCTTCAAAACAGTGTATTTGTTTTTTGAACCTTTTCTAACCTTGATTTCAATACTTTTACCGCCGATTAAGAAAGTAACGAAAATTTACCGTTGGGTCGGAAATTTTTTTATTAGAAGAGTAGAATATTTTATATAAAACGGATGTCTAATGCCAGTCGATTCGACCTACATTTGCAAACATTTTGTGGTATACAGTGGAGTCTGGATATAGTGAACTAATTATTGCAAGGCCTGTTCACTGTATTGACGCTGTTCACTATATTAAGGTTAACATTTTTGTTCAAAAACTCGTTTTATTTGCTCAAAATACACTTTTTGTTTGTTTTGTTGTTGTTTTTTGCTTGAAAATTTGTTTCTATATTTAGAGGCTTGATTTCAAAATTTGGGTGTTACTATATCGAGGTAATCACTATACCCAGACACGACTGTAGTTTCAAAAAAAGATTAGTTTTCCAGAATCAAAATGAATTTGTTTTCAGAACTAAAATCGAAATTTAAGAGCAAAATTGTTTTTTTTCTGCAAAAATCTTTGGACAATAGCCATTGAATCAGATGAAAATAAACATTCATTCACTTTTGCATGTTTTGGTAAGAAAATAAACAAGACAAAGACTGAATATAAAAAAATAAACTAAAAAATTTCCAAAAAGAAGGAAGGAGCAAAATCTTGTTAAAAGATAAAAGATGGTTAACAAATGTCCAGATGAGGATCAAAGCACGCAATAATGCAATTATCTTCAAATCACTTAAGTACTTCGTCGAAAACTCCAATCGAAAACTCATGTGGTCCATTTAATTGCAAACCAGCTGCCGGGTGCAGTCTTTAAATTTAATTTGACCACTTCAAGCAAAGAAGCGTTTTTCAATTGCAATTTTCCAAGTAATCGCTTCAAGAATTTAACTATTGAATGCAGACAGGGAAAGATCAGAGTGGAGCATGTGCGCGAGACAGAGAGAGAGAGCGATAGAGAGAGCAGAGTGGGTTGGAGGAAACCAGTCGTCGTGCCTAACGTCACGTACAATATTTATGTGCAGCACAAGCTAGAAAAATACAGGCAGCACACAATGCAAACCAAAGAAATACAACAACAAACACATACTCAACAACAATAACAACACTATTGAATATATTACCATCATCCACCAAAAACGTGAAATATAGAAATTGAAAAATGAAAACCAAAACAAAACTTGCAAAAAAAGCAATAACAGAATAGACCAACGAGAAAGCCGAAAAAATCCTTTGCAATCAAAATATAAGCGTATGTACCAAGAAACCAGCTAACGCAAAATGCAGACAGACGGCCACGACGTCGACGACTTTGTAAGCGCGCAGCAAAAACCAAAACAATGAAAAATGCTGGAAAAAGTGCAGACAAGCAGTCGAATAACCTGACACATAGACAGACAGACAAACAGTTGAAACAGACGGACGGACAGATACGCAGACCGAAAGCACTAAGTGAACACAAACTGGTGTAGAAAACTACATAAGTACAGAAAACGCGCAACATTGGTCTATGTGGCAACGTTACACAGCAGCGACGACAGGCAGTGTTGCGCTGTTGCCAATTTTCACTCACACACACACGCAGCGGTGGCAACGACTGCGGCCCCAGCAGGCAGTCGCAATGAAGGAGTCTGCACTAGAGAGCAGCTCTATGTGGCACTAAAGCAGCAAATTGCGAAAGGGGGTTGAAAAGAGTGCGGTGACGTTGGCTGCTGCTGCCGTTGGTGGCGGCGAGGGGATTGTGGCAGCGTGAAATGAAATAGAATTGAAATCTTCTTCCTGGTATTTGCGCGTATCCTGACTGCCTGCCTGCTAGTCGCACTGAGTGCCTGAAAAAGGACCTGCACGTCTGCTGGCAGCGTTGTGGCTGCGTAGCTGGCAATTTGAGCGACAGCAGCGCGCGCCCACCACCGACAAGTGAGGCGAAAGACGCAGCCGGAGTGGTTAGCGTTAGCTTGAAGCGCGTGTGAACTCTAAAATACGCCACAGAGCGGGGAGTGAGCGGGTTGAGCTGCACACACACACAAAAGGAGTTGGTTGACGCTGTGGCGAGCACTAAAAAGAGTTTCGTACATGAAATAGTGGAACATAGAAAATGGCATTTTTGCGGCGAGTTCGGTGGGGAAGGCGAGCGAAAATGTTTGCTTGAATTTCAGGAATAAGACAACAATTTCCGTGTTTGCAGCGCGCTGCTATAAGAAGAAAGGTTGCCAAAATGAAAATGTTGTAAATGAAATGTTGACGGAGATACATAGGCGAGGCCCAGAAGAAAGGGATAACGACTGGGAGTAAGGTGTGCGGAGGATTGTGAGTGAAAGGGCTATAAAACCTGATAAAACTGAATAGCACTTTCAAATGAGGAAAGAAATTCGTGGTAAGAAGGCGTGTACGTTTGGCTTAGTACATAGATGAAGTGTTGCGGCCGTTGTTGTTGTTGTTGTTTGTGCTGCTACAAATTGTAGCAAATTAAAAATGCCAGAAGAAGAAGAAACGAATGACCACAAACGAAAGGAAACTACAAAGAAAAAACTGAAAAGCTTATAGAAAAAGTATCAATATTAAACAGAGAACCAATCGAATGCGAGAAAGTGTGAATAACTACTCAGTTAGAGTGGTTGCTTCCAATTAGGGACTATAAAATCTATAGTGATGGACCATTAGAATGTAACACAAGAGAGAATTTGGATAGAATTTACATAAGACTCATCATTACAGCAGTCTTAAAAGTTGGTAGTATCGTTGGTGATTAGTTGAAATTCGACACTTAATTGAATTAAACTTATAAAGAACAGTATGATTATTTCCAGGTATTCCAGTTTCTATGTCTCATTTAACTTTGCGACGTAAAACGAAACAACTCAATAGAAGCTATGTTTTAGATAGATAGATATATAGATGGATAGATGGATAGATAGATAGATAGATAGATAGATTAATAGATAGATAGATAGATAGATAGATAGGTAGGTAGATAGATAGATAGATAGATAGATAGATATATAGATAGATAGATAGATAGATAGATAGATAGATATATAGATAGATAGATAGATAGATAGATAGATAGATAGATAGATAGATAGATAGATAGATAGATAGATAGATAGATAGATCGATAGATAGATAGATAGATAGATAGATAGATAGATAGATAGATAGATAGATAGATAGATAGATAGATAGATAGATAGATAGATAGATAGATAGATAGATAGATAGATAGATAGATAGATAGATAGATGGATAGATAGCTAGATAACATAAATCAAACTGGCTTGATTCGAATTCGAACTCCTTCGTTTGTGGTACAAAAATGGGCCCATTTGTGGCCTATATGTGCCCGTGCCCAGACAGCTACTTCAACCTAACCTAACCTACTACTGATTCAATGATTTAGCCTTCGTAATACCTACATACGTCTGTATTTGCGACTAAGAAATCATTTAAATGCTGTGCGCAAAACCAGTTAGACGCTCATTAATCCTGTGCTTAACATTGCT
This sequence comes from Melieria omissa, assembly GCA_963971225.1. Taxonomy (NCBI): domain Eukaryota; kingdom Metazoa; phylum Arthropoda; class Insecta; order Diptera; family Ulidiidae; genus Melieria; species Melieria omissa. Next base: position 55,568,436 of record OZ020267.1, on the reverse strand, counting down.
ATTCAAGGCAAAAGTGCTTCGAGCAAAAACCCTAATAGACTTTAAGATTTATTATCACACATTTACATTGCGAGTCTTACGGCAATTTACGAGCCTAACGCCAGATACAATTTCCATACATATTCTGTCTGCGAGCAATGAATAAATCGATTTTTTTCAAGTCGCTACGAGTTGCATCATCGCTTAAAGTTCATGCAAAAATTACCACCATTCGAATATGAAACGTGTTAATGGGCTTTGCCAGAAGCAGCGAAACAAGCAACTGAAAAACGTTGACCATGTGCTGAGCCAATTACGTGGACCTTAACCGGTTTACAGCTAATGCCACATAATGAACTCATATACTAAAACAGCCACCCTCCCGCCTCCCGCCCCCACCGCAACATAGAAAATATCTTCGTTGACAGCAAATTAAATTCATTTAAATCTAGCAAAACTACACAAACAGACAAGTCCACAAAGCGTACTACACAACAGAGAATAAGACACAAAGACAACAAATAAAATCCAAATGCTGCGAGCGACAGTACCAAGCAGGGCAACAATTCAAGTCCATTGATTTACTCTTCATGCGTGGCCACCATTGTTTATTGTTTTACTTGAGCCTGTGTTGATTGTGTTAACCCTTATCTGCACTGGCATTGTCGGAGCGACACAAAAAACCGCCAAAGGATCGCTACGCAAAGGGAACAAACCGCCACTCAAGACTATTCGCAAAGTCCCAAAGGGCATAAACAATGCATGGCGCACACAAGGAAATACGTGGGGAGCAAATAAAACAAACAGGTTGCAAAAAACGCTGAATTGATACTTACTGCAAAAGGAGTGATGCCGAAGTGAGTTGCGCAAATAATGCAAACGAACGAAAATAAAACAAAGAGCACACACACACACGCATCATGACTCTTGAAACATAAAAGGGGACACGAACACACTCGAGAAGAGTAAATTGAAAAATGTAATTTACTTGTCATAGACTTTGCAGCCCTTTTTTAGAGCTTTTCCCAGCTGGAACTGGGCATGAGGACACAATCAATGATGTCAATGTGTTGAAAATATAAATTGGATTTCCATTCGATACGCATTATTGTGCGAAAATACTTGAAATTTCAAACACATTTTCCTCAAATCAATATAAAAGACAGAGACGCGTCTTTGAACTTTCTTAAAAGTTGGATTTGTTGTCCAGACGTAGACTAGGTTTGGGTTAAGTTTGAAAAGCGGACTTAGGTTGGTTGCAGGTTGTAGTGGCTCCCTCTGTGTATGAGACTCACTTAGGTCTCTATGTGGGCTTCACATTCCACTCATTTCGAGTTAGAAGTCGAACCTAGGACCTCTGATCTGAGAAGCCAGCACGCTACTTGCTCGTCTACTGAGGCCAGCTGCGAACGTAATCGGTCATCCAGTAGAAGAGTAACCACCCTTTAGAGACCAGTAGGGTTCATTATAACTGCTCATGTAATGTCTGATATGGTAGATGGATGTCTATGACAAGAGGAAGCATGGGTCTACGTTTAGACTCAAACTACTAGTACAGCATTTAGCATTCTAGATCAAAGTGGGAGTCGTGAGTGATTTTCCGCATTCGCTATCTTCTGTAGATTTGTAAAGAATCGAAGCCCAAGTAAAGGCATTGCATCTGTAGCTAAATATTGACGCAGTTAGGTTAGGTTAGGTAAGTTGGCTGGCCAAGTAAGCCACGCATAAATCCTATTGGAATCATAGCGATACCAGTTGGAGCTGCTTAATGTTGCGTATCGACGTAAAAATGATCGATAAAAATGCGGGTGTTCCTAGCGAAGTTCAGCAGCGACTTAATGTCATGCTTGGGGACCTCCTCTAACCCAGAAAAGACGCAGTAATTAACTTAAAACTACATCTTCTCCATCGTGACTACTACAACAAACATCTATTGTTGAGTATCTGCCCCAAATTATTAACCTGAAGCACATTCCCATTCCCAAAAATGGGTCTGGTGGTAAATGAGGGCAAGACGAAGTATATGCTGTCTACACGCAGGGACTCGCAGCGGCTAGGGTCTCACGTCGAGGCCGACAGGTATGCTTTTGAAGTTGTCAAGGAATTCGTCTACCTTGGCACCGCCATCAACAGCAGCAATGATGTCAGTCTGGAGATAAAGCGAAGAATAACTCTTGCCAACAGGTGCTACTACGGTCTCGGTAGGCAATTGAGAAGTAGAGACCTCTCTCGACCGACAAAACTTTCACTCTATAGGACGCTTATCTTGCCCGTGCTCCTCTATGGCGCTGAAGCATGGACAATGACACGAAACGACATAGCGGCCCTTGGAGTGTTCGAGAGGAAGGTGCTTCGCAAAATCTTCGGCCCTGTTCGGGTTGGTGACGACTATCGCATACGAACCAATAACGAGCTGTATGAGCTGTATAAGGACATGGACGTAGCGCAGCGAATTAACATCCAGCGGCTACGCTGGCTCGGTCATGTCTGCCGCATGGACGACGAAGCTCCGGCGAAAAAGGTATTCGATGCGATGGTTGGAGGTCGACGGCGAAGAGGGAGGCCGTGTCTCCGGTGGAAGGACCAAGTGGAAGAGGCCCTGGTATCTCTTGGTGTGACCAACTGGAGAAGGCGCGCGCGAAGCAGAGGCGCCTGGAGAGAAGTTTTGCGGCAGGCCGTAACCCGATAACGGGTTGTTATGGCCAGTTAAGTAAGTAAGTAAGCACATTCCCAAATTTGTCACCTATTTTCAAATAGTTTTTCATATCGTTTAAGCTATTTTTGAGAACTCTCCTCATTGTTAAGAATTTCCATCTCCTACTCTAGTTAGTCTACAAATTACTCGTGTAACCCACTAATCTCCATAGGCCGTTTTTACGTGTTTCCAAAAATATGTCTGCTAGGTTTAATTTCAATTCATAGCTTTCTCAAGGCATCCCATCTGTTAGCTTTTATGCTAAGAAAATCAGCTAAGGGGGAAACCGAGGAACATATTTTTGTTTGACTAATTTTCATTTAATACTCAGACTAAAGACTAAAACCTTTACTCTGATTTGCTTATGTCTCTACTCTTGTGACATAAACTTGAACTTTACTTACTATACTTTTTGAGCAAAAAGATGTACACAATTACAGTAAAACAAAGCGAAAGTTTGAACCAATTTCAACCTAAATACATCAATCATTCAATTCACTAACGATTTATTGGCTTGCAAAACAAAGCTTTCAATCAAAATATCCATTAAAATCTTTGTATGAAAATCTTAAATAAGGAAATCATCAGAAACAGTTTAAAGTTGCTTCTGTAACAATAAATCACAGACGTTTTCCAATGAAAATAAACCAATTACAATATACAAATTAATCAGCCATTTTATGACAATTTCTCACATCGTTTCATAAAAACTTACCGCTGCAACGTTGCAAGACTTATCACCCATTTTATTGCATACAATTTAAATTGTAATTTTATTTTAATAGCTGCACACTAACACAATTTTAAATTAGTTTTCAGTTTTGCATGACGGCGATCAAGTGGAAATCACGACGTGTCTTCATTTCATGGTGTAGTTCCGATGTTTAGCTTAGAAGCACATAAAGGGTGACGACCTTAAAGCGAAATTTCGTGTTGAAATATTTGGAAACATTTGGATAGCTGAAAACTTTTTTCGATTTTCATATTTTTTTTGCGTTCGATGATTTTAAACCATTCGAGCCAAACCTAATTCAATCGAGGAATAAGTAGTTAGTTACTTCATTCATCAGACATTCTTAAGTCCTTTAAAATTAAAAAATTGTGCATACAGAAGTTTGTGATGGTTGCTATTGCTTTCCTTTGATAGTCTTTCTTATAGTCGTCGTACACCAACTTCCAACGTCCACCGACAGCTAATGTCTACTTTATTTTCCAGGTTAACTTGTTGGTAACGACAATGTTAAGGTTGAACCGTCAACTAGGATTCATTGTAGAAGCCCCGGTTACATTTTTTTCAAGTTCAAGCCACCAAGAAAACTTACAAATCAAAAGTTGTCACATTCGAGATGCAAGGAATTATTTGAGGAGGAGGACCGCCAAGGAGAGGAACAGGTGGTAGGTAGGAAAACCCAAATAATGAGCTATGGTGGATGGGGTGTGGTGACTCTGAACATTCCCCGATCTATAGTTGTTACGAATAAAAATTATGATACACTAAAACCCGCTTAAGTACCTGTCCAGTAAATGCTTGTGGTACTTAAAGTTTTCACTATTTTGCTTCCATATGGCAACATACTACTTTGTGGACATCTGAATCTTCTATAGTTCTCAAAATAAGTTTTTATTAGTCCCTAGAACAGTATGGAGCTTTAGGAATAATACGAAATTGAAAAACTGAATATTTAAATTTAAAAAAGACGAAATCGATAAATATCAAATTTTAAGAACCTGCACCGAAAGGGCTAATGATTCGGGTCTACAAATATTGATTTCTTAAGCGATATAGGTATTAAAGAGGTGAGAGGAGGTACTTAAGCGGGTTAGATAAGGTTATAGAAGGGAATGAGTGCGGCATGGGGGATTCTCTTCATTTTAGGAATCCAGTGAATCCGGTGTCGATCCAGACGAAATCTTTTGGGAACCATTTGGACCTTGCGAGGAAATTCTGTAGATCAGTATTCTGTGCATCAGGTATTTCCGTGAGTACAATCGAGTTGTGTCGTTCACGAACTATTTACTTCTTTGAACTAGTTCAAGTGTCATCTAGTTCGAAAGTTTATATGAACAACTTTTTCAGACTTTTCGTATATACACACTTCCTAAAAATTTTGCTAATGTTAACTACGCGAAAACTCAAACTCTATCATGTGTTACATTTAGTTCTACCAAATTCCACAATTTTCTTGTTACAATTAATAAACAATACCTAACTTGATTGGTATACATTATGACATTTTGGGCCATGTGAGATATCTTGAAGTATGCAGTGCAAAGATTTAGTTATTTGTTCTATTGTTTTCGATTCTTGTCTTAAAATAACTTAATATTTCTATAGTGAACTCATAACTAAAAGGAACTAGTTCATTTAAGTCATTGGTACTGCACTTTCTGATCACTAAAATGAACTAAACTACCAAACTCCAGAGTACATTGAAGAACCTGGCCCCAGGAGTCCGGAGCCCAAGCAATTTACTTTTACTTTTTCGCAAGTAAGAAATCATTTTCGTTATACTAGAAATTGATAAATTTTATTTTCTCTACGCTCAAACAATCAAAACGCTCAAAATAAATCAATCACACAAAACTTTTTACGCCCATAGCTACCAAACTTTCTACCCTGTACAACTGTTGCTTTCAAACACTGGTGGCGCTCACAGTTGTAAACTGATAAATTTTTATAAATAAATCAAATTTCTACTAATAAACACTGAAACAATGCACCTTCCAGGTGCTTTGGGGATTTTTTCAAGTTGACAAATTCCGGTACACGGCAGGCTGGGAGAACCCAACCGACAACACGCACAACAACACAGTCGATAACATTTAAATTTAAACATGACTAATAACTCAGTATGTGAGTTGAAATGAAATTAAAAGCAAAATTAAGCAAAATTCACATGTACAAATGTGTGGAAATATGAAGCCAGCAAAGCCATACAGAGCCAACCGATCGAAGCAGAACGCCGCAAACGCCGAAACGCACATTCAAATGTAGATATTTGACGTCTGCGAGGTAACTAACCTCAGACGTTAATTGTTAGCCCGCCGCCTGTGCGCGCCGTCATCCATCGCGCAGCTGTCTATACGGCAACTGGCATTCGGAATTGACAAAGGTCACTGAACACACGCCACTCCGCCACATCACAGCACATTTGATTATCACATCAACGCCTCTATATAAAAAATTATGAAGATAAAAACGTAAAAATACAAACTCAAGGAAGGCGAAAAAATGTGCCAACTAATAACCTAAAATAGACAATAACAGCAACGATAAAAAACAATGTGAGAAACGAAGCTAGATGAATCTTACTATGTTAACTAAAACAAAAAAAGAGAGTAAATACAAAAAGATATAAAGAGTTGTGCGTAAAAGCTGTTCCAACAGACTGTAAAAGTGTGGAAGAGTTATGGCCGCGAAGCGATAATTGCCTGGACGCATGTTTATTTAGAAACTGAAATTTGTGCGGTGCCAAGTGTGAAATGTGGCAACGGCGCACTGGGGGCCGTGTTGCCATTGTGCACCTCACAGAAGGACCGAAATGAAAAGTTAAGTTCAATGTAGGCAAAATTAAATTAAATTATACACAAATTCAACAAAACATCATCAATTTTACATGGCAAATTGGGCATGGAAAACGAATTGGAGTGGAATGGCCGCCATTATCCATACGAATTTTATTAGTATACACACACACACTTACATGTATAGGCGCGCGAAAATTAAAGCATCCGCCTAAATTTTCGTCACGCGTAATTTAAACAAAAAATTTGATTAAATTCGTTGTTGAAACGAGTCGTTCGATTGGTGAGGTAAGGAGTTGTGTGGCGTTTCGCAGTGTTGGAATCTTTTGCGGGAAGCGATTTCGCTGGCCACGAGGCCGCTGTGTATATCGTTGCCGACAGGTGGTTATTGAGTTTAATCGCTGCCAATTAGAGGAATTTGTGTGTGTACACATTTCAAATGCAAAGGAAAATCGACGACGGTGTGCCGCCAGCAATAATTCGACAGGTGCTTGCTTATGCGTTCGGCAATTTGGCCGCATGGCGGAGCGTTCGGCTTAGCAGGTGTGCGACGAGTTGAGAGATTACAAATTTTAAATTAAATATTAACAGAAAAACGGCAGGCGTAGTTATGGCGTGTTCACACTCGATATGATAGAAGCTGATGTTGTTGCAAAACGGACAACAAAGAGCAACAAAGTATAAGTAAGTATTAACGGATATTCATTAAATTTTTAAAACATAAAATGCCAAATCAGAGTCACAAGACACGCAAGTTTTTAATTTGGATAAGAGGAGGAGAGAAGTCGGCGCGAGAAACATTTGAGGTTTCGCATGTTTTCAATTTGAATGAGTCGAAAAGAAGCGATTATCTTTACGTTCAATAACGTTCGGATTTAACCACATGAGATCACGTAGATCACGAAGAAAGATCACTCTCCTTATGGGAGAAAATTTTGAGCCAGGAAGGCTTCTGAATTCGCCTATAATTCTAGAAATCTCTACATTGATCAATAAAAAACCTTCAATAACACAGTGCAACACTGAAAAAAGGGACAAGGTCAAACCCATCTCATTCGATAGAGGACCTCAGTAGACGAAAAAGTGCCAAGAGATTTTTCTCGGAATGAACAGTCAAAGTGATTGAAATGAAATTGATATGCAGTATAGATGTTTGAATGCTTTTTTACCAGAAGTCACTTGCATAAATTTATGTCGCACGGTCTCCAGGATATTTAAGGATACAAATTTAATTGAGCTCCTTCATATCCATTCTCAGAAAGTTTTCCAAAAAAGGATATTGTGCCATCGACTTCATATCATTAGCTTTCATTTGACGTAAACATTATTCCTTTCTGACATTTGAGTCAAGAGATATGATGTTTTAAAAGTTTCGGGAAGGGGCATTAAGCCGCCATCTTTAAACTTCATTTAAAAAAAACTCGAACATTCCGAGAAAAATCTCTTGGCACTTTTTCATCTACTGAGGTCCTCTATCGAATGAGATGGGTTCGACCTTGTTCATCGAAATTTTTTTTTAATTTGTTGCACTGTATAATACATTTGAAAATATTCAAGGCTCGATTTCAAAAACGATGTTAGATCAATTGTGTTTTTCTAATGACTCCTAAGACAATAAATATCTTAACTATTCAAGTTTAACCAAACTACTCGACTTTTTAATGCGAAATATATTAAAGAGTGTTCAGAAAAATAAAAGAAGAAATAATATTTATTTACAATGTAGTTATTTTAAATGCTGTTTGCTGATTTTCAATCAAACTGCAATAAAAATCAAAACAAATTCAGATCTAACAGCTATGAAACAAGGAATACAGAAGCAAAAAGATCACTTGTTCTGTTGACAAGTCTTATATGTAGATAAAATCTTTTGAATAACTTAGAGTAGAGACACATTACTCCCTCCATTTATAGATCAATTCCATTCCATTCTTCTAGATCAAATTTCTCTAATGACGAAACGTAATGACACATCACTACGATGATATCACGATGTGCTCAATTTGTTGTCTAAATGACAGCCACTTCAACCTAACCTATTAATCGAATTGTGCTTCTCTATTCTAATCTTGCGTGTATATCACTTGAAGATGTAAATGAAAGGAAAGTGGAAAGCGCATTCTCTCATAGATTAAATGATGATTCAGTGAAAGATATGAAGAGAAAGAGCTGGTCGCTTTTTTATGAAACAAAACTTGTTTTAATCAAATCTTGTGATCTATGCAGACTTGGATAACACCGTGCGACAGCATTTTTCACACTAGAAAAAATCCATATTTTTTAATTTTTTTTAACCCCTTCAAAATTGTGATGTCCTTTTAAAAGGACAAACGATGTAGAAATGAAAAACTGAGTACGCAGTATTACTATGTTTGGTCTCTAGTTTCACGCCTATATGGATTTTTTCCAGTGTGACAAATTTTTTTTCATTTTTGTCGCACAGTGTAATGATTGAAAATAAGTTTATGAAGAAAATTCCTATAAAAATCAAATATTATAAGAAAGTACAAAAGCCCAAATAAATTCTGGGACTATGGATAATAAGAGAAGATACTGTAAAGAAAAACAGATCTAATAAATCAGAGGGCATGAACGAAATCACTTCTTTAGAAATCCGTTCATGCACACGAAGGGAAGATTAGTTCGGAGCGGAGTGGAGATCACTTCATTGAAGATCAAATTATGCATCATGGAAAGATATGGATATGGAAGAAAAAAACAAAGGGCATGGATGATGAGTAAAACTCAATTTCGTAGAAAAAAAATTGAAACACCATGGGAAGATATGGAAGATGTGATCGGAACAGAGCGTGGATCACTTCTTTGGAAATCAATTTACGTATATACACCATGGGAAGGTATGAATATGGAAGATGAGATCGAAAGGCATGAATGATGAACGGAGATTACTTCATTGCAGATCAAAATATGCACCATCATCATCTTTTATAGCCGAAATATAGAGATAAGAACGATAAAGAAAGGTAAATGTTTATAGACCAAATGTGCAAAACACATGAGAATAGTTATGAATGACTTTTATGGACAAAACATGTGGATGATGAATGAGAATCCATACGAAACTAGACAAAAATATTGTAACTAATGAAAACAAAACAAATTAAAAATATAAGAGCACCAGTGGCGGATTCAGGGGGTGTTTTGGGGGTTGAAACCCCCCCCCGAAATATTTGGATCGCCTATAAAACTACATACAAATTAAAAGGCATTTTACAAATATTAAAGAATTACTTTTTGAAGCCCCCCCCCGAAATATTTTTCTGAATCCGCGCCTGAAGAGCAGCATTCAGAAATGAAATCTTTATTATGAGGTTGCGAAAGTTGAAGGGCGATCACTTTCTTAATGAATGAAACTTATAACTCATCAAAGCGGGTATTTGAACTCGTTTGTACGATAGTTCAAGTCGCTATCAGTCAATAGGCATCAACTCAATACAGTTGTATACACAAGATTTCAAACCGCCTTGCACGTTTTAGGCGTATTTAGTCAAAGCGCTTTGCATATGAGTTCGAGTCGCTTCGAAAATGCGGGTTGAACATTCTTAAAGCGCTTGAAAATCAGCTGATGGTGATGTACGCTTAGCTTTTTTGGATATTTTCAAGTAAAAAGCAAACACTAACAGCTGATAAACAGCTGATGGTGTTTCAGACGCCCAAAAAGTATTAAAAATAAAAGGGAAAAAGCACACATTTTAAATCGTTCTCAGTCAATTCACTTCAGAAATCAATGTAGTGCCTCGAAAGCGTATCAAGTCAATGCGAATCAACTGGAACCAAAGTAGAAACATAGTATGTGTGATTGATTAGGAAACATCACTGGTCAAATCATACATCACAATAGATGCAAAGATCAAATCATTCAGGTTATACTGGAAAAAGTATGTATGCGCAAAATATTATAAATCAAATGAATTAGGCATTGAATTCTCTAAGAACCAATGACTCAATAAAACGAATCTACATGGTTTCACACTATGAACGCGTCTTTAGTGTGGAATTTTTAACTAACGCTGTTAGGTCCAAGCAAGTGTGGTGCGTGTGTATGAGTGTGTGGGGAAAATCAAAAAACCTGTTCCATGTTTCTGTGACTATCAATAGAAATTTTCCGCTTTGCTATCAGAGGAAGAATATAGCCCGCAAGAAACCCACTGAACAGGTGGACGGAGTGCGTTGCTGAAGCAACCAGAATGGTATTATTTTTTTTTTTTTATAAATTCATACTAGACGCTTGTCAAATGTGGGCAACGCAAAGTGCAGATGTTAAAGGGGATACAGCTGCGGAGAGCTGCTGCGCCGGAAAACCCGTTTTTGTGCTTAAACTGCGACTTGGTTACGCTATTAAAACACAGACACACAAACACAAACATACATAGAATACATAGAATGTCATTATAGCTGAAATAAAAAACACACTCATTCAGTAAATGCCATACATACTTTAGCTTAAAATTAGAATGCACACTTACGTAATAAACAAACAAACAACAGACACAACAAGTACACAAATAATAATAAATACAAAAAATAATAAAGTCACAAGTATACCAGCACACGTGTGTGTGTGTGTGTGTGCGTACATGTAGTCTGTTGCTATGTACTGTACTGTAAGTACTTAAGTATGTAAAGCTGTAACTGTATGGGCTGCAGATAATGGCAGACAAATGTGTGTGTGTGTTTTTGTGTAAATGTGTACTCGCGTAAGTAACGTTTGATGTAAAGTAGAGGCAAACACAACAGACATTACCGCAGATAAAAGGCGAAAAGCAAGACAGCGCGGCAACAATGGCGCACAAATGGAAAATATAATGAGCGCCAGCAATGCGTTTAAACTGGCGCGGAACGCGGGAATTGGCCAACGCCAGAGGGGCGCCAACACAGAACCTTGGCAACACACACAAATACACTCACACGCACAAACAAACCTACACGTCGGCGAGCCAACGTGCTGTGTTCCGTTCGTCTGATGTAAGTACGCGCAGTGGCTACGTGCGCGAAACATCGGCGTGCGTGTACACGCGGCCCAGCGCCGTCCCGCTCTCTGCGGTTGCGCTGTTTCTAAGTCAATGTGTGCTGGAATGTGCAGCGTTGCGGCAATGAAGTTTACGGCGCATTCGAAACGCAGACAGCAGCAGCGTTTTTCTTTATTAGACAAGCTTTTCGTAATGCATGAACTTGAACGAAATGGCAAGTTTGCGCCTCAATTGGGTTGCTGTCAGTGCGCTAAACACACACGCCCACTTACTTTGCAAGACGCAGCAGCACGTAAGCTTGGCAAAGTCGAAGAGTCCATTGCACAATCATTGGCATAAGAAATTGTCCGGCTAGCTCGACTATTTTCACAAAGATCGAGTTTATCAACGTGGGTTTTCGCCTACACTAAAATATAAAATATTCATAACGGCTTAGAGAAAATCCTCCTTTTGCAATTTAAAATATATTATAAACAAATTTTTAAACGAAAGCAATGGTCCAGCTGCGATTACGTAGGAAATATGCGTAACTGTCATTCAGCGTTACAGTATCGATAACAGCTTCAGGAAGATGCAGAACCGCCTACACCAACACAGGATCCCACACATGCTGTCGGTTTCACGCTGTTCCAACGCTGCAGGGAACATTACAGTGGGTGGAATGACAAATGGCCTTCTTAGGACATACTACAGTCAAAAAATGTGGGGAAGGCATGACTAACCAGAGCGAAAATTAAATTAATCGAGAAGACTGAATAAAAAAATAATGAAAAGATAAAGATGACAACGAAGCTCTTAAGAACATTAAGCACCATTTTGGAACCACGAACTTGGCGAACATTACTTTAGCGATAAGGATTGTTCCGGTTAGAAGTATTCAAAACCATTTTGTTTTTCACCTTTACGCCGGAGATGAATGCTAGATTCATTTAAATTCTTAACAGATTTTCCAAACATGCAAACTCTGAGATTAGATTAGGTGAGAGTGGCAGTCTTCTTTGAAAAAGGTCTTATAATCTAAAATCGGTGGCTCCTTATACAATGGGACAAATACCACATTGGGATAGCCCGCATTCCCCTTTACGGCAGTGAGAGTCACGAGGATTTTTATATGAAGCTTGCTATTTTCCTGATATCCAGAATTAAAAGAACAGATTAGCTAAAGAAGTCCTGGATAGCTGCCATCTCCCTGATACCCAGAATTAAAGGGACGGATTAGCTTAAGTAGTCTGGATAGTTGCTATCTCCCTGATACCCTGAATTGAAAGGACGGATTAGCTAAAGTATTCCTGGATAGATGCTACCTCCCTGATATCAAGAATTACAAGGACGGATTAGCTATATTGTAGTCCTGGATAGATGCTACCTCCCTGATATCAAGAATTACAAGGACGGATTAACTATTGTAGTCCTGGATAGTTGGTATCTCCCCGACATCCAGAATTAAAAGGACGGATTAGCTAAAGTAGTCCTGGATAGATGCTACCTCCCTGATATCAAGAATTAAAAGGACAGATTAGCTCAAGTAGTCCTGGATAGATGCTACCTCCCTGATATCAAGAATTACAAGGACGGATTAGCTATTGTAGTCCTGGATAGATGCTACCTCCCTGATATCAAGAATTACAAGGACGGATTAGCTATTGTAGTCCTGGATAGTTGCTATCTCCCTGATATTTATTCAGAATCAAAAGAACAGATTAGATAAAGTAGCTCTAGATAGTTGCTGTTTGCCCTGACATCCAGAATTAAAAGGACAGATTAGCTCAAGTAGTCCTGGATAGTTGCTACCTCCCTGATATCCAGAATCAAAAGAACAGATTAGCTAAAGTAGTTCTGGATAATTGACATTTCCCCATGATATCCCGAAGAAAAATGATGTTTTAGCTCAAGTAGCCCTAGATAATTGTTATCTCCCTGATATCCATCACTGCGGGTATTCCCCTGGGTAACCCGTTTGAACAATGGTGCCCATGCATTCCACGTTGAAACGATGTTCCAGCGCCCGTACAGCTTGATTGTGGAATGGTTTCCCTGCCGATATTTTCCCCAGCACTTATGATCTTGATGGATTCAAGGCAAGAGTCCATAAATTCTTCAACCAACATCCTTTCTCCCAACCTATATATCCTTCCTCAACCAGTGCAATGCCTCGCATTTATAGGGGATCCCCTGCGCGTTGGCTCGTATCTCTTTCTCCAAACCGTCCTCACTGAAACATGACAACCGTAAAATTTCCCTATAAACTCCTCTTACTTAGTTTCCTTTCCCTTTTTCATTCAAAAACAGGCTTCAACTTAAAAGCTGTTTAATATTATAGCCTTAACTTAGCTACACTATTACAAACCACCAAATGATCTATATTCTCAAAATAAGTAAGACATTTTCAGGCTTCTTTATTAGCTAAATCTGGTGCTTAAAAATCGCTTAAATCATCTGTGAATTCATATTATTTATATAGTTTTCCCGGTAAACCGCCGAACCAACAGAATAACTCGACTTTGATCCCTCGTTACAGAAAGATAGACTAAAGAATTCAATTAATCTAAAAGAGGGTTTATGCGTGTACATTGTCTTCTGTACTTCGTAGCCTCTATATCCAGTCCGAGAGGTTGATAAAGGTGAGTAACGAGTTCGAAGTGCATTTCGCTTTCTTCTCGAAATTGTGGTATATTGGTTTGTCCTTCACCTCCTTTTTGGTAAGAATGCACAAGCAGAAGAAGTGATGAACGGTTTCCTGTTCGTTCGGGTTCTTTTGAAACTTTGATATATGGGTTAACCCAGCGTCTTCTATCTTTTTTTTGATGAAGTTATGAACGCAAACGAGCGTCCGAGTTCTCACAGCTGTGTTATTTAGTATTATCAATCTGCTATCTCCCCATTGATCTCTATTACTGCTTAAAAATTGCTGTAGAAGTTACTTTTTAAAGACTTAAGAAACTACCCTCAGATAAGCTTAGTAGAAATGAGCAACTGCTTCATTAAAGTCCACTCAAGTCTCAAATTACCCAAATCTGAATCATAACGTCGTGAGATTTCAGTCAGATTATCTATAAAGTAAAAAAATCTATTGTGTTTTGCGTATGTTGTAAAGTGTTTCGTCTACTTATATAATTTTTTTTTTGTATTTTCAGCACAAGTACAACCCACACAAAGCTATCTCTACTCTACTTTTAGTGCACTTCTAATTCATTTTTTGCCAACTTCAAGGCTCATTTATTAATAGACACACCACTCCAACAAACAATGATCAAGTATAGAACTTGATTACGTACAAAATTAGCTACGGCCACAATAAAGGGTAACGTGTTAAGGGTTTCCGCACCGTCTGGCTGTTAACCAGCAGTCAATCACACAAATTTGCCACCGCAATTCAATACACGGTTGCCACAGGCCAAATTGCATTAAATTACACCCTGTAATTTTCATGTCATGTATCTGGCGCTCTTCAAAACTAACTCAAAGGCACAGCTCACGGCCGAACGGCAACAATACACATGCGAGCGAGTGCCATCAATTGGAGCAACCCTAAATTTTGTAGTCCCAACTAATTCGCTATATAGAAATTGTATTAAGTGGCAGAACAGAAAATTACTAAATTGCTTCAAAGCAGAGTTTGCACATTTTTACACACGCGTACGTTGAGTCTGTGCGTGTGTGTGTGTGTGTTTGGGAGCACCATTTACGGTCAATTAACTACACTCATATTTGATGCAAATTGAATGTTATGGCGCGTTAGCGTCGGCGGAGTAACCTGCGCTCATTCCCACATACATTGGCACGCCCACCTGCGCGCTGCTTCCGGCCAACCACATCTTCTGCTCTTCCTCAGCCAACTGGAAAATGAGCGATTCGGCGACGACAGACGGGTAGTTGACATTTAAAACTTCAAATACATGTCGCTTCGTTGAAGTCTAAACTGTCAACCGGGCGGTGAATGACTTGTTTGTCACATTTTGCGCGAACAAAACGAGCGGCCAGTATGCCGGCTTGGCTGCCACCCAGACAGACGAATCGTCTAGCTGACGGGCTGACTAAATGGCTGACAGGTGAGCGGGCAGGGGCGAGACGCTGAAATTGCTCGGTAATTTATGGAAAATTACAAAAGGTCTGTACGCTGCTCGCTCAGTCAACAACTGTCAACCCTTTTTGCTAGTTTGTATGTATGTATGTATGGTATGTAGGTATGCAGGTATGTATGCTTTTTGGCATACTCTTCACTGTACACACGTACCGTACTCGTACACGTAGTACATATACATCCGGCAGCGCCGCAACGCAAGTACCAGTCGCCCGCGGTATCAGAGTTGCCACATCAGCATGATTTTTCACGAGTCTATGTGGCCACGTTCACGTGCCAGGAAGTGTGGCAGTGACAGTCCACGAAAAGGTCACCATACTCGTGGCTGTAAATACAGCAGCAAAAGTGTATACAAACGTTCATACATAAATAGAAATAGCAGAATTTGTACTATTGAAAGGCGTTGAAAAACGTGTTTTTGAGAGGATTTTAGTGATTTTAGCAACTTTTTAAGTTGTTAGTGACTTAGAATTCAATATTTAAGGGCATCATTAGTTGAAATTTTAACCAGAATAGAGAAAAGACAGTCTTTCAATTATGACATACTCGCTGGTATCTCATACCCGAGGCCCTTGGTTCGATTCCTAGCTCGGACTGGTGAAACACTCGTCTACTTCTATCGCTATCCACATGAAGTAGATGAGAATTACAAGTTCACTTTTGATAGAATAGAATTGATTAGGGTAAACTGCACTGAGACCAGGATTGATCTATTGTGCCCCCTACAAATGTTAGAGTACATCCCCTAGACTTACCGCCCTAATGAAACTTAGTAACTCGCGGGGGTCTAGGTGTTTGACGTTCTCTTCTGCAAGCCAAAACTGGCCCAGGTAACGCAATCTGCTGCGACAAGCCGCATTACAGTGCATTATGATGTGTTCGGGAGTCTCCTCTGCTGATTCGCAGAGTCTACAGACGATTACCTGTTCTATCCCGATTGTATGCATGTGTTTCCTCAATCTGCAATGCCCAGTTAGAAGACCTGTGACCTGTCTAAGCTGGTTTCTCCTTAGTTGAGGCATGCCGGGTTCTAGCTGGCTGCCTCGATTCTAGCGAAGCTGTCCGCTTCCTCGTTTCCTTCGATACCTCTGTGTCCTGGAACCCAGAGGATCTTCACCTGGTTGCATTTGCCCAGTGCATTCAATGCCTCAATGCATTCCAGCACTAATCCTGAGGTTATCTCATATGAGATTAGTGCTTTGATGGCTGCTTGGCTGTCGGAGCAGATGACGATGTCTTGGCCTCTGTACGCACGCTCGAGGTTGACTTGCACGCAGAACCTGATTGCATAGAGTTCAGCCTAGAATATGATGGGTGTTTTCCTCATGGGCTCATAGTGCTTGAGGCGAGGTCCAAACACCTGCACTCTTGATAGACAATGGCAAAACCTCCGAGTGAAAGAAAAAATGCTTCCGCATTTTACCAAAGCCCCTCACTTACTTCCCCCATCCCATCCATCAATCCCAGGATGAAATGTATGTTGTAACATATGTGGGGAAAAACTTATACTAACTCAACTACATACACAAACGGATGGAATTTGTTGTTCCAAGTGTTTGTATTCCAAGTATTTCTTTTTCGAAGAGCCTTCGCTTGTCTCCATATTGTAAAGTAACTTCAGCGTAAGCAACACTTTTACCTTTACCATCCACTGTCTCATTTCCCCGCCTCTCATTTTTGGGCCTCCCAATAGAACGGCATCGCATGCCTCACAAGGGAATCTCTCTTCTACCCGAGGGCGAAGTATAAAATTCTTTTCTTTCCTTTTTCTGTGGTAAATCATAGTCTGACCTATGTATGTGAGTTCCCTAAGCTTTCACCCTAACCTAATTCAATACATTTGCAGTCGGCGACTTAAGGCCATTCTTCCCAATGCTACGCGGCACTGAAACCCACAACTCGTGACTGCGCTTTGAAGTACAGAACTCATCAGACGTTAATAACGGAAGATAATGGGACCGTCATCTACTGTCGCATAGTCAACTATAGTGTAACTGTTGCAAAACAAAAACTCATGTTCTCATCGTAGAAATATGAGTGCGACTATTACTATTACTTTTACCTTATAAAGGGTTTCTTTGCGTACCAGTCAAATGGCTGACATGACTCACATAAATGCTCTGGCGCAATAGCCCGAAACACAAATTCTTTGATCATTTCTGATAATTAAAAACTGTCAGACCAACGAAGAAGCTACCGTCGTACCGAGCGAACAATGCACAAATAAAAATGTGTCACGTGTAGCTCGTTGTTAGGGCACTGGCCGTTCCTCTACCTAACGGTTCCTGACCTACGCCATACAGAGCTCACATTCGCGCATTGTATGCACCATTTGGCATTTTTTCAATATTCCTCTTTGTCTCCTTCATACTTGACACGTTTTCTTTCACTTTATTGTAAAATCTTTTCAATTTTCTCAGGCATTACTCATCTCGTACTTTCCTTCATCGAACAAATGTTTGCGGAAATCTGAGAAAATGACAGTTTGACTTTATTACTTTCCATCGACACCACTGCCGTTGTTATTGTTTTTGCGCAACAGCTGCAGTCACTATTGAGTAATCTTTACACGGCTATCTTCTGGGTGCATATCACTTCAGTCTTTTCTCCACCCTTTCATTTCGTTTACAACAAGGCCAACAAATCAACTGGAGTGCATTAACATTTGCATTTTCCTGCACAGCGAGAGCTCAGTGCCAGTCTGCCTTTTGCTGCACGCTCATTTATAATCGATTCGTTGGTGTTGGTGTTGTTGGAGCATTGTTTTGCCGTCGACACTATTTAGCGTTTTATCGCAATTGGCATCGCCACAAGGGCCCGGCTGAGCGCCTGCTCCGCTTGCGGCTGTCTGCTGCCGTTAACTGGACGACCCCGACATCGATCACATGAAATTCCAAAAATAAACTCACAATAATAACAACAAAAACAACGTAGGTAGGTAACTGTGTACAAACGAAATATCACTCATTCATTCACTCTTTTTAATGCCGTTATCCGTGTACACATTACACCATCCATCGGTAGGTAAACGCGCCGCGCCATACCTTTACGACATAATGACGAATTGCCGAATAACAACAATGCAACAACAAAACAACAGAGTTGGTTTAAGGACAATTTTCGTAATGCTTTTGTCGCGTCAGCTCGCATTTGTCCAACCCGCTTGCCTCCTCCTCCTTCTTTTCCTCAGCGGCCTTTCGCAGTCGCCTCATTAGCAGTTTGCGAAGCATTTTGTTGCTTTAGCGTTTTCATAAATTTATGGCACTTTGACATGCGAATAAAAACGCGCCAAAAAGTGTACAGAATAACTAATGGCAGTGTTGTTATAGTTGGTTACTCATCGCTCTGCCTTTCTTCAGTCAACAACCAAGCGCCAGCCGTCAATACGATTTACAACTTACTCGTTCGACTTGCAGCCGCTGCACTGTTGTTTCTTTACCGTTAAGCTGCCTCACCTGTTCGCTTGTTGATGCCTCATGCAGCGGTGTTAATCGCCCGACGCCTCATTTTGTTTGTCTTGCTGGCGCAAAGCTGGAGGTGTGTCGCCCACAGCCATTTCGTTTTGTTTTATTGCCTGAAAATGTTTGTCAAGAGTGTGCAACGCTACAAGCGGGCAACGATAACGCCTTCAGAAACAAAGTTGCACTGAAATCCGATATTTTCGCGGACACCTTTCGCAGAGAATTCGAAGAAGTTTCGTGGCAAAAGAAGTAAGATGAAATTGTTTTTGTTGAAATTGCAAATTAAAATTTCCCAAAGCCATGCAGGCAACATTTCCGTGTCTCATGAATCCAAAAAGCTGGGTTTTCATTTTAGTTGAACGTTAAAAGTAATTCTCAATTTGTGGCTTTTCACTTCTTTTTGTGAATATGAAAATATGTGCCTTTAGCATTCATTCTCCATAACAAATTTTGTATTGTTTTTCTCATAGCATAAATGCTCATCTTTTGTTGTTTTAAACTTGACCAAACGCGCCGGGGATGACCTCTATTAATGCGAGGCATTGCGTTGGTTCAGAGGATATATAGGTCAGCAGATAGGGTTTAGAGTGAAGTGATTATGGACTCTTCTTTTGAACCCATCAAGTCTCATAGGTGCTAGGAAAACCATTTCATAGCTAGGCAGGTCCGTAGATAAAGTGGTCGGCTCATAGACATCCTTAACCCATTCCAGCCGGATGGGGTGAAATTTCACCCCCTGGAAAGGTGATTTTCCTTTGACTTCCCTGACTAAATGTGTTATGCGATTTGACTGAAATTTTGGCAGAATGAATTGGAATAGATGCAGGTTTATTTCGTTTTTAAGTTTAAGTTATCCCAATCCGTCTTTAAAGTTGACTAACTTTTTTTGTTTACTTTATCGAGAAGTTTAAAATTCTTAAAAAATAGTAAATATTGGAAATTCCAGCAGTTTTTTCTGGAGTATGTAGTGCATTGCCCTGCCTATCTTCTGTGAATTTTTGGTATTGCTTGTACTATCTACCTGTGTACAATGAATGATTTTCCAGAATGGGGTGAAATTTCACCCGTCCGGCACCAGGTGTACCGAAGTTTCAAAAATTGCGCGTTATTATTTAGTACTTAGAAAAAGAGTTTTTGGTACTTAGAAGCAATTTTAATAGTACAATATAATAATAATAATATTGTAATAGTTTTGATATCAATAAAATCAATGTGTTGTTCGTTTGGTCGGATTTTCACCATTATGATATTTTTCGAAACAGTTTTTTGGATGCAGGCACACGTCACACTTCATGCATGCAAAGAAGGTTTTTCCTTGGCAATGGTTGCAACGACGGTATTTGTCTCCTCGTTGCGGTAAGTAGCCAATGCAATTTCCAGGCGTTTACCGCATCGAACACATTACTTATCAAAGGCCAGTACCATTTTTTTTCACGAACCCGGATTCTGTAGTTCGCAATGCCTTTATCTACTAAATCAACTCCACTCATTCGTTGGTTGTATGTAAAAATGGGAATATGGTTGGTCAATGAAAATGTGCTTAGATTGCTTACGGTCATATCTTTTAGCTCTATGTATTGGGTGACTCCATTACTTCCATTACTCCGGCTACCTCAGATGGTAAATTTTGATCAGTGTCGTTGATCACAAGTTTGTCATCGTCGGTCAAGTCAATCACACGATCGGGTGGTAAAGCACTACGTCTATATTGTCTGCTCAGCCAAGACTTGCGATGTCTTCGAGCTCACTCCATTCTTCCTCAATTATGTCATTTATTTTGAAGGTGCTCAAAACTTCACGTCTGCGAATCATTTTCATTGATTTTTTGTTAATTCTCGCTTTCATTTATAATTTTACGTGCAAAACATAGAATGGAAAACCGTCATTTATGTTGGCGTCAATTTCATGCGCCGACATTGTCATACACATTTTCTTTTGTTAGTAGTCAAGATAATAGATACTAGATTTTAATAATTTAGCAAGTTTACTGACGTAGGGTCCTAGATAGGAAGAAAGGTAGGAATAGCTCCAGGGCGAGAAGGTAGGTGGAATTAGTAGCTGGGATTGGCCCCATTTATGAAAGCTGAAGACCCCAGCTACTTTTTTTTATAATAGATAATGCTTTCCATAATTAAATAAACGTAAAAATAAAAATAATTAATTATATCGGCAATTTTCAAGAGGCAATAAGAAATCAACCAAGCTTCTTGCAATATATGGATATTTCGGCACACCTGGTGCCGGATGGGTGAAATTTCACCCCCTCCATATCTCAGGTGGTATATAAGGTAGATACCTGAATTTTTGTGTATAACTATTCTAAGCACCCCTTACCAACATATGTAAATTTAGACAAAATTCGCTGGCTAGAACTATATGCAGGCAGTAATGGGTTAAGGTCCTTTGTATCACTAATAAGAGTCATCCCCTTTTCGCTTTCAATGTTCGAGAACCACTTGGTAGGTTTTAATAATGGCATTCAATTTCTCGATGGTATCTTCTTCAGGTCTTCTAAAAAGCTCAGGAAGTGTTGCTCCAAAGTCAAGCACGCATTCTTTCTAGCGCTGAACATTTGCAAAAGAGATGTTCTACGGTTTCCTTGCAGTCTTCATGTCTGCAGGTTCTGAAAAACTTGTCCAACAGCTGTTTCAGTCTGTACAGCAGTATCCAGTTATGATACCGACCGCCATCTCTATAAGGAGTTGGTTCAGTTGGCTCATTTGTTTGGATCTCTTCTTCTTCTTGACTGGCACGACAGCCCGATTACCAGACTAAGGCCTAGCTACTTGCAACCATCCATGTTGTGCGTGCGACTGTGTACAAGGTTTGAAGGGACCTACAGTTTTATGCCGATTCCGGACGGCAAGTTGGGAGCTTTGGATCTTCCATGGTTCATCATGAGCTTTATCTCTCTGGTGGGTTTATTTCTCTGGTCAGAAACACCTCTTGAAAGCCCACCCACAAACTGGTTGGTTTGAATAGAATAAAACTTAACGGGGACCAGAAAGACGGGGGACTGAGACCAAAAATGATCCATTATTCTCCCTACAAGTTGTTAGAGAACATGCCCTAGACTCACCGACCTAATGAAGCTTAGTAAGTCACGTGGATTTAGGTGCTTGATGTTCTGTTCTGCAAGCCAGAACAGGCCCAGGTAACGCATCCTGCTGAGACATGCCGCATCACAGTGTAGTATAATGAGTTCGGAAGTCTCCTCTGCTGTTCCGCAGAGTCTGCGGACCTTAACTTATTCTAGCCCCATTGTATGCATATGTTTTCTGTCTGCAGTGCCCAGTTAGAAGACCGGGGACCTGTCCAAGCTGGTTCTTTTTTAGTTTGAGACATTCTTTACTCTATTAAGAGTAATAACCTTTGATAAAGATTTTCAATTGCCTAACCATTCGAGGCCTTAGTCCAGTGTTCTGAATTTCTGGTTCTCTTTTCAAGGCTTAGTGAGTGGCGCTTTTGCCGAGTCCAATGAAGAGCTACGTCCAAGGGTGGACGTGCCGCCTTCGCGTTTCCGTCAATTCCTCTGATTGGTTATGGATGGATGGATGGATGTGAGGGTGGGCAGGAAGGCTACAAGCCTTCTATAGCACTCAGTCCATTTCAGACCATTGTACTATACCCATGGGGGATAGGGAAGGAAAATGAGAGTAATATCTAATATTTCACCCGTTTTTGAAATGCGTATGCAACACTGTCTTTCCAACATATGTTACACCATAGATTCTAAGCGGGTGGGGAAAGGGAGGGGAGGGGACCTACAGTTTAACGCCGAGTCCCGGCGATTGGCATTTTTTCGTTCACACTTGGAGGTTTTGCCATTGCCTGCCAATGTAATCTTCTTGTAATTCTCGTTCCCTTCATGTGGATAGCGATAGAAGTAGACGAGTTGTTTACCAGCCCGAGCCAGGAATCGAACCTGGAGCCTTTGGTATGAGAAGCCAGCGCGCTACCAGCTGGACTATCAAGGCCAATTGGTTATCATATCACATTGTGATGGCATGACTCCCTTAGTAAGTTTACTTAGTAACATACATTCAGAACTATCATTGATGATTTGACCAACCACTATAGACTAAGTACTGTTCTATTCGTATGTGACGAATTTTCATTTCTTGGCCCATACACATCTCTCACAATAACTACTTTGCTAAGGAGTTTGCAATGCTCGAGAGATCAAAGAACTTGTGTATTCAAAAGCTCCAAACTCTATGGTCTCAACATTTCGCCCAAAAATATTACAAAATTCAACAAAGTAGAAGCATATTGATCTCCCTTTGATGGCATTTATCCAACTTTCTGTCCATCTTAATGTCGTAAAAGTTCAAACGAAATTCCACTTACAGTTCAACTTTGACAACACATCCAAGCAAAAACAATGTCCGCTCAAAGTATTACGGAAGAGTCGCCAAACAACTGACAAAGTAGTGAAATAGCGGATTAATGCGGCAACACAATGGCCGTTCAACTATGCATAGGTACATGCAAAGGGCGGCCGAGCTCAATTACAACTTTAATATTTAATGAAGTTATAATTAAAGTGACTTTTCATTTGTACTCATGTGTGTCTATAAAACGTACAACTGCGACTCGGTTGGGTTGTCTTCGTGACGCCACGCCACATGAACGAGCCGCCAGAGGGACGCAAGTCTATGTGTGTTGCGTGCTTAAGGGCCCCAACATTGGCTTTAGCTGTCTGTTTGTCCGTTTGTCTGTCTGTGCAACGGTTGCGTCCGTTCGTTTGTCGATTCTATACGACTGTGTCTGGCTGTCTGCTGCCGGTTCGCTGCAGTAATGGCAGGCCGACAGGCGTGTTCCTTTGTTTTGAGCGTGTTTTGTGGTTATGTTGCTGTCGTTTGTTGTGCTTATTCTTTGCGGTTGGCGCTGATGTTGGTCGTTCTTGTTGTTGTTGTTGCTGTTGGTGTTGGTGAAGTAGCAATGGAATTGCTTTGCCATTTTCTCTCCCTCCAACAACGTTTTTGTTTCATTTTACTTGATGTGCGGCTGTTTACTTGTTGTTTTTATTGTTGTTATTTTTCTTATTATTGTTGTTGTTGTTTAAGCTATTGCTTTTTGCATTGTTGTTGTTGTTGTTGTTGATGGTGGAGCCATACACACTGGCCAACGACCTTTTTTATGGCTTTTTAGAAAAGCAAATGCTATGCCGAGTGGAAGTTATTGCCGCCGCCGTTGTCGACGCTATATCGGCAGCAATGAGAGCAACAGCCGCGCCATAACGCCGCAGAGGAAGTGGCAGCAGCAGCAGGCGCAACAATATGGCAATATTCGATATTGGCATTCGGGTGAATTGTACATGCGAGCGTATGTGTGTGTGTGTTTGTGTGCTAGTGTACGGTTTTGTATGTGTGCCCACATAAACAAGTTTTGCGCAATTTGCCGATTGTCTCGCTGTTTGTGCGACTGTCTCGCTCGAGCGACTGGTTGGACGGCCGTCTGTACTCCTGCCCTCTGAAGCCGCCACATGGATCTCGTCGCTCCCGCCCGAAACTCGGCGTCGCGTTCAGTTCGCACATTTTCGCTTGACTCTGCAACTTTTATTGTCAAAAACATTCTTGGCGTATTTTTGTTTATGTCATTATTTTGGTTTTTCGATATGAACACTTTACATCGCTGCGGTGCGTTCAACGGTTGACTGGACTTGGCCTCATACCGGATTGACTGGTTAGTTGGCGTTCTGGCTGCGCATTTCTTGTCATTCACTTTACGCCTTCATGTGTATTTTTGTTGTTGTTGTGGTTGTTTTCATTGCTCGCTGCGTCATACATATAAAGTGTAAATTATAATCACATGTCCAATACCGTTATTTATATAGTTACCCCGCGACTCGGCAAAAACTGTAAACAAAAACACCAAACACAACAGCAACAACAGTTGGTTTTCGAGCCGCTCATGTCGACGTTTTTATTCCCGGCTCATTACCGCTTCGCGTTGCCAGCTGAACTTTTAACCGCAACTGCGTGTTCGGACTGTCGTGCAGTAAAAATAAAGAGACATTTATGCCGCGCACTTATTTTTAGTGCTAAGGCTTTTCTTGTGCGGCGCACTTTCGCCGCGATCATAATCGCTTTGTACACGCAATTCCTGCATTTAGCTTGAACTTGATTCGGCCAGACCGGACCAAGACAGCCAGCCAGCCAGTCAGCCGGATATTAATGCGCCGTCCACTCGCTCCCCATCCCACTCCGGACAATGCAACGCTGGTCAACTATGTGGGCCAAATCAGCACAAAGGTCAAAATACCGTGTGTGGCCTTATGTAAATTACACGAATTGCCACAATTTGCCGAGCACAAACGCAAATATGCAACAGCAGCAACAACACGCCGCGGCGCGTCGTTTGCATGAGCTCGTACAGTGTCCTACTTTTGAGTACATAATAAGTGCTCAAACACCAAAAACTGGGTTAATACCTCCGCCAAGGCAGGGCAGAGAGGGGTATTTAGTGGCAGGATCAGCTGAAGCTGGGTGAAATGGGCAATGCCGCTAAGGAATCTCGACTGAACGGTCAGAACTGTGTGATTAGAGTGAGATGGGGGAAGGAGGGAAAAGGTGTTCGATGAGATGGTTAGAGGTCGACACCGAAGAGGGGGTCGTGACTCCGGTGGAAGGACCAAGTTGAGGAGGCCCTATCAGGAATCTCGACTGAACGGTCAGAACTGGTGATTAGACTGAGATGGGGGAAGGAGGGAAACGGTGTTCGATGCGATGGTTAGAGGTCGACACCGAAGAGGGGGTCGTGACTCCGGTGGAAGGACTAAGTTGAGGAGGCCCTATCGTCTCTTGGTGTGCCGAACTGAACGCCTGGAGAGAGCTTTTGCGGCAGGCCCTAACCCGTTAATGGATTGTTATGGCCAGTTAAGTAGGTAAGTTAGGTTATGGTGCCTGCCTCTGTAAGAGACACACTTGGAGGCCTGAAAGACCCATTCCCCCATTTGTTTTTTTCCAAAATGAAGATTTTTTCAATTGTTTACCAAGAGCGCACTTGTGCAATTCTTGTAATTGTCACATCTCTCATGTGGGTAGCGATAGAAGTAGATGAGTATTTCACCAGCCCGAGCTGGAAATCAAACCTAGGGCCTCGGTATGGGAAGCCATCGCGCTACCCACAGGACTGTCGAGGCCGGCTAGTCAAGTAAGTAAGAGGAAAATAGGAATGAGGCTGGAAGGAGGTTGCAATTTCAATATGCAAAGTATAAAATGTCGCTAATTTGGAACTTTAATTTGAACTGTTCTCAGCACCAACTTAGCGACCACGTTTGTGGTGCTGCTAAACTCACCAGACCACTGGCAGCGCCCACTCGAACAGCTCTCACTACTTTGTCTATGGTATTTGTTTTTGAAGCACTTTTCTCAAGTATGAAACACCAAACAAAATCGCCATTTCAAATTACTATACATAATGTAATGTGCTTCTAATAAGAAGCATAAATTTTGGTAATTTTCTTTGCCCCAGTCGCAATCATATTCGCCACTCGAACACCAAAGCAATACACAAAAACATGCTACAAAGAAATTCCAATGCGCATATTAAAATGAAGTATGGTATGAAGGATACCAAAATATCTTGGCAAGAAAAAACGAGCGCAGCAAAAGAGAGCAAAGCAAAAGCGGTACAACAACCCAAGCGACGACCCCAGCCAAGCCAGACCAAGTAGTCGACTGCCGATTTGCCGCCCATGTTGGATTCAAAGCGCACAACGCAACACATCGCAATGTGCTGTGTACACTTGAGTGGACGGGCAGGTGGCGCAAATGCCGATAGACTGCTGAGAAAAGTGAGTGCAGCATGAGTGGTAGGTGGGTGCGCTTGGCTAAGCATCAATACTGCCGTCAATTGTACGAAGAATAGCTGGAGAAATGTGCCTCCTTGTTGGTGTTGGTGTGTTGCGTGAATATGCGAACGTTTCAAATGACAAATATGGTCGATGCAGATGCGTTATAGGAAGTAGAAGTATAGAAACATGAGTTTTCCTTCAAGAGGTTAGCACACATAGGGTTTACCGTCGTTGGGTTGCTGGCCAAAGGGGTATCACCGATAACTGTGAGGTTGGCTTGTTTGAAAACTGTATGCTTTTCGTTTAGTAGAAGTTGTGTGGTCTTAGTAGGATCAAAAAACGTTTGCAAGTGAAATATAATGTACTCGATACAGTCTGGTGCACTTTTTAATTCGAGTGCCACTATGGAGAGCCTAACCTCACGACCTACAGGAGCTCAACAATCCGGGTCCTTCGTTACCAATTGAAACGCAACTGTAAGCTGAGACAAAACTACTCAAGTTGAGTGTTAAACCCAACAACCATAAGACTACCGAAGGACCGTTTTTTGGATTAGGTTTGAAACTTTGCTACATTCCAGTTTCAACTAGCCATTAGATTGTTGAATAGTTATGCCTGAAGACTTTAGTTTGGGAAAAGATGATTCGAATTAAACCACGTATGTGTCCATTCTTTGTGGATATGACTGATCCGTGATTTATTGTTATCAATGGTATGACCCGGTATGATCAAAGAATAGAACTTATTTTCTTCAAGATGAAATTTTCTTCAAAACATATAGTTTAAAGAACAAGGAATTAGTCAACCCTGGGCCCAGTGACCTTCCGTGAGCGATGCTAAATAAAAATTATTTTAAAACTGCACAGTTTCCAGCATTAAAATACGAAAATCTATTCACATTGTATCAATACAAAGACCACAAATGGATCACTAAAAGAAGATTATCAAGAAACATACCATATAATCTTCAACAATTCTATATTTTATGTGTATGAAGGACACAAATGCATCCAGCTAAAAGTTGTTTAAAGTCAATGCTAGTTGACCGCACGCAAAGGGTTGTTATTTTTAAGGTAATTTAAAAAGTATGCAATAAAGACGAGAAAACAGTTCCCAAAATCAGACTCCAAATCTTAGGAAAACCCTTCCCTTGACCACAATACTTAACAGATAGATCATCGATATTTAGAAATGAATGAAAACCACAGTTTTGATGCGAGGTTATTATATTAGAGGTAATTTTATTAGAGGTTTTGTATTATTGATTGTGAATTGATATCGGCACTGAATAGTCACTACTTACGCAACAATTGAACACTTAAATCCTACCTGAAAAGAAAAGAATGATATTGATTTTAGAGATATCCAAGTATGTAAAAGTGTGTTTAAAGGCTGTAAAAATAGAAATAGTATAAACAAATAAATGGGTGACCAGATAATAACGATAGGAAAAGAAATTGGATGAAGGTGTTGCCATTACCATTGCGATTCTTGTAGTTCTCATCTGCTTCATTGCGATTGTTTTTTTTTTTTGACTCGAACAAACGCGCAGGGGATGACCCCTATTAATGCGAGGCATTGCGTTGGTTCAGAAAGGAGATAGGATTTTGAGAGAAGTGGTTATGGACTCTTAACTTGAACCCATCGAGATCATAAGTGCTGGGGAAAATATCCGCAGGGAGACCATTCCACAACCGCGATGTACGGGCCAGAAACGAACCTTGTCTGTAGTTCGTAGTGCGCTGAATCATCGTTTCAACGTGGAATGCATGGGCGCGAGTGTTCAAACGGGTTGCCCGAGGGAATACCCGTAGTGATGGCATCAAGCTGCTCATCTCCACTGAGCAATTACCGAAAAAGTATCGGTAAAATAACACCACACATGCCACGTTTCGACGATGTTCTAAGGAGTCAATAGAGCTGGATACCCTTCTGTCCCCTATAAGCTTGATCGCACGGTTTTGCATTCGGTCCAGGAGCTCCAAATGGGTTTTTGAAGCCCCCGCCCATAGGTGCGAATTAAACTCCATTTTAGGTCCATAACCCATAACCAGGGATGTGGGGAGACTCGTTTGTGGGATAACAGACAACATTGGGTCTTGCGAGGATTAAAATCGACACTGTTCGCTTGACCCCACTTGGAGATTGTTTGTAGGTCGCTATTAAGTGATATTCATAGAGTGACATTCATAGATAGAAGTAGATGAGCGTTTCACCAGCCCGAGCTTAGATTCCAGGACCTTGGTATGAGAAGCCAGCGCGCAACCCACTTGGCATTTAAACGTGATTGATATATTTGACAAGTGCTGAGACATTCTCATTGGAAAAACTATCACTGCTATCCGGCCATCTTTGAGAAGGAAAAATGAGAAAATTTTTCCAGATGTGAACGATGTTCTGTTTAAATATTAGCATTAATTCTTTCTCTTCAAGACCTTTAAAAAATACTCAAACAACAAATCAATAACGTTTAAGCCAGCAAACTTTTAATTACTTATTTTATAACCATCGAACTTCGCTTCTATTTTCTTATTTAGATAAACAATTTTCTTCTTTCATTTGATACCCAAATTTTCATCATTGCACATCCACCAATATTGAAATAATTTTTTTTAATATATTTGTACTTAAATTTTTCAAATCCTTTTAAAAGCACATCGGATCAATCGGATCACGTTACTATGAATGATTTCTGGACCCACGCCTACATGTTTTGTATGGTTCTCGATAAAAGTGGTTTTTTGTCGCACGGTGTTATAAGTAATTTTCAGTTTAATATTGGTCAAAATTCTTTCAACTGCAATACAATTCTAATCCCTCTAAGAGGCACGTTTTTTTTGTTATTTCGTTCCCCATATTAAACTCTAGAAAAGCCGAAATAATGCCAAACAACGGGTTATACTATGCACACACCCACATCTTTCGGTCAATTGCTCGCTCACACACGTCCCACATTTCCTCGAAAGTGTTCCCCAATGCCGTGACAGCCGCTCAAGGGCACAAAATTACGAGTCCACAAAATTAACTTAACCTTGACGAAGGGAAATACTTTTTAAATTTAGCACGAAATCTTGTAAAAATAATTTCTTGTCGGTCGCATGCAATCGAATTAAAATTTGACTTAAAAATATATAAATCAGTCGACAGGAAGAGACGAGCGTTCGTTTAAATTGGCTAAGTCGACAATTTAAAGCGTCGACATTTTGTGGCATTTCATTTAAGTTGCAGTCAACTTAAAGCCACAACAACAACACCCGCATAGAACCGAGCGCCGAGTTCAGTTGTGTCGAGTTGAGAGCGCACCGACAACTCCAAATGTACGCTTTATCGGCGCTCAGCGCAGCACTGGGTGTGACTGGGCGCTGGGTGGGTGGCGGCGCTGCGGATAGGGAAATGCTGCAAACATCGAACCAAAGGCCGGCCGGCAGCCGGGCGGCCAGGCGGAGGTTTTAAATATTGCGAGCTATTGATGGCGCCGCGCGGTGTAAAGCGAGCGAGCTGACAAAAACAGAGAGCGCAAAGCGGCAACGAGTGAGCGAGCAAGGGACAGCAAATGCAAGAGTGAACGAAACAGACGATAAGTAAATTTACGTGCAGAGAGGAAAATCGATAAAATCAAGGGCAGACAATGAATGCGAAGAAGAAGCACAAGCAGCAACAACAGAAACAATTGTGGCAGCGGCCGGAGCGGGAATGGGAGCGGCAGCGGAGGCGCAAGACAAAGTGGCAATCCACCACGTGGAGGGTGGGTGGTGGGTTGGGTGGAGATAGGTGGGTGTGGGTGGGTTGGCAGCAAGTCAAAGGTAAGCTGGTAGAATAGTGTAGCGTGTGGGGGGGGGCAGCGTATTTGAATGAATAAAAGGAAGAAAAGCGCGCGCAAGCTTTGAAATTATTATGCGGTGCGATGGGATGGGGTGAGGTGAGGTGCGTAGGGTTTGTGAGGGGGCCACGCGGAGCTGTGTGTTTGTGGTAGCTGCAAACGTACGAGTGGGTCGGTGGTAGAGTGTGGCCGTTGGTGGGCTGACTGGCTGAACTGAATGTTTTGCTGGCTCGTTTGCTTGGGACGGCGGCGAGCGGCGAGTGGCGGCCGAAAGGCGTTAGTAACAAATCCCGAATTGTATGCGCAAACACAAACACATTATGCGGCACACAGCCGCACCGAATGCCACTAACCCTCGACGATAATGATGTTGCCAAGGAACAAGGAGCAGCAGCAGCAGCAGAAAATACGTTGAAGCTGACGCTGAGCAAACGCGGCAAACGGAACGGGCCGCTTCACAAGATTGGCGGTTAGAAGACGCATTTTTCGTGCCAGCAGCAAGCAACGGTCGGAGCGAATAAGTAAACACAAATAGTAAAAATGAAAAATGCAGATGCCGGAGAAAACGTCGGAATTGCACCAGGAGGAGGAGAGCGGGGCCGGA
Organism: Melieria omissa; assembly: GCA_963971225.1. Classification (NCBI taxonomy): domain Eukaryota; kingdom Metazoa; phylum Arthropoda; class Insecta; order Diptera; family Ulidiidae; genus Melieria; species Melieria omissa. The sequence continues at coordinate 55,537,479 of OZ020267.1, read as the reverse complement.
AAGTAATCATTTATGCCAAAGTGTATAGTTTCACTGCTCCATTTCGTGAGCGTTTCAAGCCGCCCCGTGCCGGTCGGTGGGCTCGCTCGAGTTTCGGTCCGGCCATGTCAAAGCACACAACCTCTGCGTCCCACTGCACCCCGACACAACAACACAGCAATGGCAATAATGATGTTGCGCTGTGGGCTGTGAGCATGCAAAGTAACGGACCATAATTTTTTTCAGCTTTTTTGTGCTCATTACTTGTGCAGTTTCTTTTTTCCCAGCTTTGTGCCGCCGCTCTCCCTCTCTCTCTCGTGCGCACTCATGCGTTTGGCTACTTTGAGGTATGCGATTATTTTTTCTCCCTGGTGGCGCAAACTTTTTGTTCGCCCATTTAGACAACTTTTTATGTTGCGAAAATTTATTTCTTCCCTCTTAGCACTTCGGCAATTTTTCTCTTGGCTCAAGCCAGGCACATTTATAATTTAATGAAATGAAAGTATTTTTATAACTTGCTTTGGTTTTTCTTTTTTGTTTCATTTTCTTTCTACTTTGTGCATTTCATATTTGAATGGCAACAATGAAGACCCACAAAAAATGGAAACGTTGAGAAAGGCACAGAAAAGGAACAACAAATTTCGTTATAAAAATAAAATAAGCACATTAAGTTGGCGTTAAGTGTTCGCAGTGCATAGACCGAGCGTTCTGGGGACGCGAGGGCTGCATGGGACGCTACTGCTACCACGCAGTCTGGCAAGTGTAGCTATGAGTGCCATGAATATGTTTGTTGTTTTTTTTTTAGGACTTTTTTGTGCCTTTTTTGTTTCGACACAGCGCCCCCGTCAGTTTTACTTGCGCATTTTAATTAATTTGAAACGTCAAACAATGAAATCTGCCGTTGTTATTGAGTGTTGGCGCTGCAATGTTTGCACGAAATGGTGAATTGATGACAAATGGATTTGATGGATTTGAGGAATTTAAGCTATAAGTTACAATTGAATTTCATGTCGTTTATTTTCTAATTTTCAGGCAAAAGCATTGAATGCAAATAGAGTTAAGTCTGCCTCGAATTCTTTAATATGAAAAAGCAAAGATTTTAGAAACAGTTGGCCGACTTATATTCTGCATTTAAAACAACCAAATGTTAGTCAAGTACCTGTCACACTGAAGACATGACATGTCACATCGCAGAGTAATCTCAAGATTATTACAAACATTTTGACAGATCATTGCAGGTGGAACTTTCACCTGGCTTAATTTAAATTTCATGGAATTTATGAAGAAGAATGTTGTAGGTTGTACTTGCAGGAGAATGAAACTGCAATACATGTTCTAAGAAATATCCTGTAAGAAAGCATGAAGCACCTTGGGGATTATTTAAAAACGGGTGCAAATTGAGAATCCAGAGGTATAGGAACCATACTAAAATTCGTGTTGACGGCGGGGCTTATAAATACCCAGTGAGTCCATGAAAGAGCACCACAGATGTTCTGATCACAGTGCAATATCCACGTCAATAAAAATAACCTGTCACACCCATTAAGTTATCAGCCTACTTTATATTTTTCCATCCTTCAAACATAAAAATCGGTAACACAAAGTTTTCTCAAACAAAATTAGAAAACATAAAGGGTTAATGTGATCCTTAACGGGTTAGATAGACGCACTATATCTATTTCTAGCCAAGCGGACTACAAACTTACAGATTATTTTGATATGCTTAACAATTTTCTAAATTCGTGAATTGTTCTTATATGGCAACTCTGCTGAAAACAGGGCGGACCATGACCAATAACAGTATCAGTTCTATGTTAATATATCAGAAGAAGTTTTAGGAAACTTCATTCTAAAATTTGTGTTGCTTCAAGATTTATCGCCTGATTGAGCCGGTTGAACAAGTCAGAACAAGCGGTATTCACGATTAGTGGCATCAAAAGTTCGAGGAAACTTCATTCTGGTGCAACCAGCCGAGGTTGGCCAATTCATAATATGCGGTATTCACAATTTGTTTCAACTATCATAGAAAAGTAGGTAGCTAGGCCTTAGTCTCGTAATCGGGCCAGTCAATAAGAAGAAGAAGAACATAGAAAAGAAAAGACCAAATTTCTAGTTCGTTCCGAGTTCGTTTAACGCTTGAACGGAGTTTTTTTTTAACATTTTTCAGCGACTATTCGATACATAAGGGGACGTGAGAAAGTTCGATAAAAATGTTTAAGGGCAAAAAATTTCCTTTCCAAATATGTGATTTAAATTAAATTAATAAAAGTTAATTTTTTCCATGAAAAAAAATGTTTTATTTTCTTTTTTTAGAAGGTTTAAAAATGTCTTAATTTGTAAAATAGCATCTCCAACTAATAAAATGTATGATTTGAGTTATTCACTTCCCAGTCTAACTTTTCTTCTTTAAAACAACTTTAACCCTTTTGCTACTGCAGGGACAAAGGAACCATTTTGATGCCAAAAAACTTGGTTAAACTTAAAAAGGTATTAAAAATTTGACTAGTTTGCTAAAGTTATCTTAACTTAGAGTCTATTTTGTAAAATTGTATATGGGAGAGTTCACTCAGATTTGCGAAGAGGAATTTTCCTCAACAGTAATAGCAAAAAACTTGTTTTTTCATTTAGTACGATCTGGAATTTGTTATGACTGTTGAAAGTAGACCAAATCGATCCACAAACTTCTTGATCTAGGAAAGCGAACTAGTTCTGTGGTAAAAATATGTACAAATGAATAACTTGTTCTTCAGTTCTTTTAATCCAGCTGACGTGGCGCAATAGTTAGTGCATTGGACTACATATTGCAGGTTCAAATCCACTACTAGACACGGAGAATTTATTAGAACGAAGTTTATCTATTTATAACAGTTACTAACCGGTTTCAGAGATGTGGCATGAATGGGTTTCTATGGGTTTTCTTCAGATCTAAGTGACATCTTTAGACAGCTGCATTAACTTAATATAATCCAAGTCAGAATTTTGAATAAAAACCTATATTTCGATGGGTTTCCGAGAAAGCAAAACTTATGTGCAAATAGAAGAAATATATTTTGCAGAATTTTCGTAAATTTTGCAGATATTTTCAAAAAAGCAGTTGAGAAATAAAAAACACCACCAAGAAACAACGAAACAATACATTTTTTCAACTAAATGACAACTTCGACAATCGAAAATAATTAAATTACTTTTAAAACTTTTAACTTTCTTAGAGATTATAGAAATTGTAAGTATGTCGGAAATTCGCTTCAAAGAAACAAACTTAACGAAGTGTCTACTCCAGTTTCCTATGCACAAATATTCTCTTTCATCAATAAATTTGCCTACTTTAACGATGCAAAATCCCCCAAATTAAGCTTGTAAACAATTCCTAGAAATGCTCATACCAAATGTCAAAACAAGAACACTCTCAGTTACATAAGTATTCGTAGGAAATTGAAAACAGTAGAGTGGGAAACTGAAGAATGCTTTTAGCGAAATTTTGACAAATATCAATAAGTTCAAAAATTTTCCGCGCTAGAAAACCGAGAAAACCTTCAAAAACCGAAGACAAATAATGATGTGAAGTGAGTGGCCAAACAAACAAATGTTGCCTATTTTATTGTTCCCACACTTGATGACAAATAATTCGAATTTAGTGTGAATGATTGGTTGCGATGCGTTAGCGCGCATTTCAATTAAAGTGTCGAAAATCGAATTTACAGCTGCGCCAGCTTAAAGGCGTTCATTCACATACACACAGAGAAATTAAATGTGACGACGTGTGAAGAATGCTCAACGAGAAGCAGTCAAGTCTGCAAAATTTCCAGGCAATTGAATTCAAGCTTTTTCAACGACTGAACGCGCAAATTCACAAAACATTGCACAAGTGTTGAGGGGACAAAAGTGAGTGTGTAGGTAAATAATTTGAAATTCAATGCGGCATTTCATGCCGCTACCATGTTTTATAGCACAACACAACAACAACAACAACATTGATACAATGTCAAGATGAAAATGTCTGATGAATGTTTAAACTGTCACAGCAGCCGCCGCAGCTGTTAGTCTTAATTAAGGAACTTCGATTGGTCGGAAAAGCGAGAACAAATCAGAAAAAACAAATCGGGAAAACAATGCAATAACAGCAACAATAATGGAAGCGCTCCCCAAAACCTGAGCGACACCTAACAACACAGCGAAAACATTTAAGCTACACAAATTTAAATATATGTGCGCATAAATAGCGAGTAGAAAATAGCAGCAACAACAACAACACAAAAAAAAACATTAACAATAATGACAAGGGACGGCTCAAAGGCGAACAGACAACATTGGCGTGGCCCGAAAGTGGCTGGGGCAGGCAATAAGCTTTGCTAGAGTTGCCAGATGTGCAAAAATGAAAAGACTCACAACTTGGATTAAGAGGAAAAAGGAAGTCGTTACAGCAATCTTGTCAAGTGGGAAATAGTTTTCGGCAAATGTTTTTCAGCTAGGGTTGAGATTTGTTCAGGCGTGCACGTAGGATCGCGAGCCAGCGAATTATACGTTCGAACCGCAATCAAAACTAAATAATGAAAGTTTTCTTTAAAAGATTGAGGGCAATGGTAGGTTGGTATAACAGGCCACACATGGACCCTTATTGGGTTTTTAGCAATGCCAGATGGAGATCCGTTTATGAGTTGAATGCGTTTTGAAAAACTTCAGCAAACGCTTCAGGTCTAACGTCGCCACTTACTCCAGTTCGAGGAACTCTATTCTTGTAATATTGCCAAGCGTTTTTTTTAGATGGCGAAGCAGTAGCAGAGGACATGTTCTAATGTCCCCAGCTCTTCCCAGGCAATGCTAAATCTCTGAGAGTCATATAGTTGCATATAGAAACCCATAAAACACAGATTGAAATCCATATAAAGACTTTAGTAGATATCTTTTATTTATGCAAAAAGTGACTCATGCCAATAGATACTTGCGAAAAGCTCGTTCTAAGTTGGCCCCAGAGGTTTCAGATGTAATGTTTAGAGCCTTCAACACGGGCTGAAAATTTAAATAACTCAAAATATCCTATATACCACTTTATATTACAGATAGTCGCTGTCTTATCGCATGACATTAGTAAAGGGTCGTACCCCAGTGGGTCGGTAGTACTGACACCCTTCCTTGATATTCTAATTTTACTTTCGGCATTTCGGAATCATTATCGATCGATATCTGAAACATTTTATATTATATGAGGCATCCAATAAATGTTGATTTTGCACTCCATACATCGGTCTTGCTTGAGTCACTCAACCTCGCCTTTTTTTTAGTTTTTTAGAAGCTTTTACCTTAGTTCATGGTGCCTTAGTATGCAAGGACATTCTGTTTTATTAATTTTTTTATATTTCATATACCCAATCAAGTAAATAAATATTCCATGACAAAGGAGAAGGAACACTTCAATGCCAAGAAAAAAGAAACAAGAAACCAGATCTTTTTACTCGAACCTAATGAACTTGTTCACAATATAAATTTTCTTAACAAAAATTAATTTATTATCTGAAATCTCCATATCAATTTTATGAAAAATGTCGCTTCAATTAAAAAAAAAAACAGAAATAAAATATTTAAATTTAAATTTTTTCATTTAAATAAAAATTAAAATTAATTAATTTTTTTTTTAATATTTTTTTAATATTTTTTTTTAAATTTTTTTTTAAATATTTTTATTTAATTTTTTTTTATTTTTTTTTTAATTTAAAAAATTTTTTTTTTTAATTTGAAATTCGCTTCAATTTTTAACTAACTTAAAGAAAGAGAAAAATATTTCATTGGTCTAAACTTTTTAAATTTTCACCTGGCCACCTTACGTAGACTTATGGAGAAGAGGAAGCGCTGTTCTGGACGTAAAGTACCAACTAATGACAACTGCTGCCACCAGCGTTCGACTGCTTCTTATGTGACATCACAACAAACGACAGCGACAGCGACAACGACAATTTCAATGAATGAATTATCGACGTTTAGGTATGTGGCTTATGCCACCCACTCGCCACCTCTTCGTCACTGCCTGCCCGCCTGCCTGCCCCGGCCGCCGCTGTCATAGCGCCTTATTTACTTGTCTGGAATGTATATAAGAAAGCGACAACAACAATAACAACAGTTGAGCATTATAATCAAATCAAAAAGCTGCTGGAGCTGATTCCGCTTCGGCCACTGTCGCCTGTGCCTGCAGCCCGTCAACAGCAATGCCAACAGTAGGGTATGGCCAAAGCAACAACGAAATCCCATTTTCAGTTTTAGGATGCCAGGCACGTACACGCCGCACACAAACACACATACACACGCATACACAAATACAAATACATCGAAGAAGGAAATGTCAGTGCGTCGTGTGGGGAGAGGGGGGCAACAGCACAGCAGCTGCGGTGGAGCGCAAAGTTTTTGCAACAAAAGTGTAGGCTTTCGAGCAGAGGAGCTGCGGACGCGCGGTGTGCACAGATTGGCAAAAAGCGTTTAGTTGTATATATCTGTGTGTGTTTGTGCGCTTGTGCGCTTACACCCGGCAACCCGAGCCGCACCGACCCGATTTCCACATGCCACGAAATAAGCGGCGAAGCGCAAGACGAGCATTAATGAAAATAACAGCAAAACATAGAAGGAAAATGACTACCGACGAAGAGCCGCTGCGGCAATATTAACAGCAGCGACAACGGTAGCCGACTATACGACGCCCAGTCACCACCCACTGACCTGACGGCAGCGCTGACGGCGACGACAGCAACAACAATGACAACGACAACGACAAAGCCAACGTCGACGCTGTCGTGTACGCCAGCAGTGCTGCCATATTACTGCAGTTTTTTTTCTGGTTTTTTTTGAAGTGGCGCGCCGTCACCTACAGCAGCAGCGACTGAAAGCGGCCGCATTGGCAACGAGACGAAAAGCGCCTGTAACGCTTCAGCGTTGAATGAGGTCGGTGGGTGGGGCAGGCCAGTGGGTGGGTGGGTGGCAGTGGGACGCTGGTAGAGAGAGTGGCAGCAGGAGGCGAACTGCTGCCGTTTATGCTCGCTGGAAAGAGACAGAAGAAGCAATAATAATGACAGGCCGAGTTGAGTTGGGCTGCTGGGCTGTTGGGACGAGTGCGCGCGGGAGGTCGACCGGCAAATGGTGGGGACATGTGGCCGTCGTGGTTGGGTTGTTGGGGGAGGCGGCGAGCGCTTATGTATCAGAGCAAGAATTTAAAGCACGTAAACTGTACGCTGTACGCAGCATATACGTGCGGTATCCATGTATACTATGTACGCATGGGTCGGTGCGGCTGTCTATGTGTGCGAGTACATGTAAACATAGCAAGCAAAGCTACTGCTGCCGCCGTTGCTGTTCGTATCGATTTTCTGTTTTGCTGAAAGAGCGGCTGTCGTTGTTGTTTATGTTTTTGCGTTGATTGTAATATGCTGTGTGCTGTTGCTGTTGCTGCTGCTGCCATTGTTGTTGTCGTTGCTATTGTGGCTTGGTATCTGCCATCAATTTTGATGCTGTTGTTGCATACTTGTGCGCTGGCAACATTTCGTATCTATGCTGGATTTTTAATCATAATCATAAAATGCACACAGACACTTGCACACTTACACAAATACAAACGCACATATACATATACATACACATAAATAATTCAAACATACCCATGCAGGCACAGACACATTCACAACATTTTAATAACATAGCAGCACAGGCCCAGCAACAACACAAAGCCACCAGCCAGTGGGTGGAGGAGGAGGAGGAAGAGGACGACGACGACGAGTGCTTGGAAAAGCGCTACACAACATGTCGGATGCGCAGCTCTAACCTGAAAATATTACACGTCGCCATGCCAGCATCCAACACCAGGCCCCCCACCCCACCCCACCCGCGCCGCATTCTATGGCTGCTCGGCGCTACTGCAGAAAGTAATTTTGTGCCCATTTTTTCATTTTATTATATTTTGCCTTTTTGTTTTGCTTCTTCTTATTCTTTGACAATTTGCTTTTTGGTGGGGGGGCAGGCGATTGGGTTGATTTAGCATTGTGTGCGCACAACTTTAATAGGGCGTGCCAGTATTTGGTGCGCAAGCCACACACACACACAGGGAGACATGCACGTACACCGAAATTAAATTCTGACACAAAATCAAACGTTTAAAGTTGCTGTTTGCGACAAATTCAAGTTGAAATGGGACCGAATTTGCCAAACATGAACAAAATTAGGGGAAATGACAAGTTTGTAATAAATAAGTTTGATTTGCAATACGTGAGAAGACCGTAAAATTCCAGGCAACAATTGTATAGAAGCTAAGGGTTGAGGTTTGATTGTAAATGTGTGTATTGGTACAGGAAGAAGGAAAATAATGGGAATAACTTCAACACTTTGTAAATACTTTTTAAACTTCAGGTAAAAACTAATCTGATGAAAAACGATTTTGTAAAAGCTACAAACATAAAATTTTGACTGTAGGAACATTTAACACTAGAAAGATCGCAAGTTTTCCACACCTACAAAGACTACATTATTGAAGAACCCTAATATTAGAACTAATTGTAGAATAAAAAAATAAAAGTCATCAAAGCAAAGCTTATGAAAATACTAAAGAAAACGCACATATTAAAAAAAAAACGACAAAACTTCTTAGGGATAAAAAAATGAACCTATGGGATTTTTAGAATTTCGGTGTTTAAAGGGGCAAAACATGGGTTAAGGTTTTGTTAAAGAAACTTGATTTTATGGGTCTATTGATTTCAAACTTGGTGACAATACTCCAAATCAAAACTTATTTGGCAAGTATTTTTGAAATTTTTGGAAAATCACGGCGTCAACAATGGGTTAAGGTTCATATTCTGAAGAGTACAAAGAGTAAATTGGCTTCAAAATTGATGAAAACACTTTAAATACAAAATAATTAATATTTAAATCAAAACTTAACGGGGTGACCCAAGGGTTAAAAGTTTGTATAGAGAAACCAAATTATTTTGACTTTAAACTTGGTGAAAGTACTCTTAGTAAGAAATAATTTGATATGTAAGGGAGAGGGCTGGGTTGTGAACAGGGGTTTTATTTTTTGGCTCTAACTTTTCACAGAATAAAGATATCGAAAAATCGAAGATACCGTTGGAATGGTGAATATATAGCGCAACTTTTTTATGAAGACAGATTACCGTTTTGATTGAAATTTAACTCTCTACGTCCAATTTTCTAAGGACGTGATTTTTCGCTTTTCCAAAAAAGTGGCTGGGTTGTGAACCGTCTGGAAAATCCCTATTAAAGTCGGAAAATACGAAGAAAACACCCACAATTTTTAAGTAAGTTGAGGATTTATTTAATCAGGAGGCCTCAAGAGGTGAAAAAAGTTATAATGACGCCAATTAGGCCAAAAAATCGCAATGAATGAAAGTGCTCAATTTTTTGAATTTTCATCCTAATCGGTGTCGCAATGTTTGCTTGTGAAATACGAATGCGTTCTCGCATTGGCCCACTTCAAGTGAACTCAAGGAAATCGAGTGAAATTACATAAAATTACTTTATTTTAATATATCCGTCCATATTTGACAGTGTTAGAACAAATGTAGTACGAAAAACAGGTGGTTCATAACCCAGCCACCTCAGTGGTTCACAGCCCAACCACGATGCCATTTTGGAAACTTTAAAATAAACGACACTTTCAATCATAATTCGACATAAACAATGATTGCATCGTAAAATAGAATTAAAACATTAAATAAACATGTATTACACTGACCTTTTTGCAATAAGCTCAGTCACTTGGATAGCACTTTAAAAAAAAGCCTACAAGTTTTCGCAGTCGATTTTCAAACACGATGTCTTTCAAACTCGATTGCTGCCACAAGCAATACGTGTTTGTACTTCGGTGTAACCACAAAAGCAGAGCCATATCATAAGACAAACTTGACAGTTGAAAGATTGGCGATATGTCAATTAGGGAAAGAAAAAACGGTAATGGTTCACAACCCAGCCTGGTTCACAACCCAGCCTGGTTCACAACCCAGCCCTCTCCCTTACTTTTAAATTTTTTCGAAAAAAAAACATTTTTTATTTGACGACATCAACAGCGGGTTAGAAGTTTGTATTCAGAAACATCATTTAAGAGACAAATTATTAATTAATTAAATTAATTAAAATATTTAATTAGACAAATCTTTTTTTTTTATAAAAATCGAATGGGGTTAACAGGGTTAAGAGTAACTTGACTTATAGGGCTTCAAACTTGGTGGAAAGCCGCGGGAACATGCTGGCTTAAACCTATGAATTGAACTTATTTGACATCTTTTTGAAATAGAATTAGAACAAATTTTAATTTGACGTTGGAAGAAAAGTGAATTCATAGAAACCAGGTAACGATGACAAATTACCAATTACTTAATATACTTATGGCCAGGACTTAACTCATACTGAACTCAACTCATATATTTTTCAAATTGATATCATACAACTCAACAACCCATGAATTTGTTTCCATTAACAGAAAATCTATGAAGAACAAAAACCTAAAACGCTTTGCAATCGTTTGATTAAAGTTGTTTGATTGGATATTCGAAACCGAATTGATTGAAAAAACAGAATGATGGTACTCGCACCTTTTTATATTTGACACCTTTATTCCAGGCGAAATTTCTTTATCATCTCTATTGTGATTTTAAACACCATTTACAGAATGGTGATGAATGGATTCCTCACCGTTTCATGTTTGATCACCTCTTATTTAATTGTCATTTTGTCAAAGTAACCGAGTCACAAATCAAAACATATTCTCTCTAACTAGTCTCCCATTTATTTCAAACCATATTAAACAATTTTTGTCGCAAAATTTGTTACTTAAAGACTTACTGCGGATCTATATTTAACTAAAACCAGAAACAGTGTAGTCATAAATTTGTATGTAGACCTCGACCCAAGGAGAGAGAGAGATTTATGTAATAAAATAAGTTAATTACCAGTCACCGTGGCTAAGTGTTTAGAACGTTTGACCTTTAATCAAGGATCTAAGTTCGAATATCAATTCAACTAACAGCAAATAAAGTGCAATTTTATTTCGGCAATTAAGCTTTCAACAACGAGCCGCTCATCGTAGACAAATTTCAATGATAAAGTTCTGAATTACCTATTAAAAATCGACATATAAATACTATAATACGATTAGTCCAAAAGCAAAGGCTTGTGAGTTCGAAAATCAACTCAACTAACACCAAATTAGGTGCAAAGACAAAGACAAACAACTGATTATAAAGAACCGATAAAGTTCCGATACTCTTGTTAAAACTCAGCATAAGAATGCTATAAGTGGCATATGAAACATGAAGACCTGTCAGAAGTTCGAGATCTCTTCTGCGCTACCATATGAGTAATCAGAACCATATGAGTAATCAGTCGCTGTAATATAGTCTCAGATAGTCCAATATCTTTTCGAGCTGAAACTATCGTACAACTATTAACTTTATAACCTGTAAATTTCGTTCAATTAAATGAAAATCTATAAACATGAGCCATACTTCACATTACATTAGGCGGCGAATAGGTTAGGTTAGGTTTGGCAGGTCAGGTTGGTCTATTTTCAGACCCCGTTGGAGCTTTGCCGGTACTCCTTAGAGCTCTTTAGTGTTGAGAATCGAAGTTAAACTGATGTAATGAAGTTCAGCAGTGACTTAGTGTCATACTTGAGGACACCATCTAACATAGAAAAGAATGGGTTCCCTAAGTAGGTAAGGTGCAGTGTTGTAATAGAAGCAAAAAGTGTGCTCAAAGGTTTCACTGACACCATTTTCTTTGCATTTACTTCATTCATTCCACTAGCCGGCTAAGTGATATCCCTCCTTTGCGCCTGAATCGCTGTCAAGTAGAGCCCCAAGCCAAGTTAGTAAGCCAACGATGACTCTGCAGTTTTTCTGCGGAAGCAAAACGAATCTAGAGGTCGAATAAAAACAACTGGAAAACCAAGTCTTAGATGGATTCTAAATTTTAATATATAAAACCACATATACTGCACCGAAGTCCTGAATATAAAAAACTTTGAAAGAATACTAGTAGAAATTTTATTTAAAAAATATTCCAAAATCAGTTTATTAAATTTAGTCATAAAAAAGTCCAACAAATGGGAGAACAGTACAGTTTTTATATATCAAGTAAAGTTCAAGTTCAGTTATTATACATTTGTGAGTTGAGGCTCATAAAATTCGCATTCATAAAACTCCTAAATGAGCGCATTTAAGATGCCCTCGAGAATATGGTTGACAAAATTTTAAATTAAGCTCCCAATGCGTTTTGCCTTAAAATATGCGCAGACAGTCACATGGAGTTAAAGTAGCTTTGTTAGCGCAATAACGACGGCAACAGACGCTCATAGAACGAGGCCAGCGGACCCAAAACGCCCAGCTCGCCCATTCGCCGGGTACACAGAAATTGTTGTGTGGAACTTTTGCACATTTCTTGGCACTTTGACGTTAATATTCGCAGGCGAATGCCATAAAGACCCAACTGCCGGTCCCCCTCGCCGCGCACTTCTAAAAAACCAAAGTTTATTAGTTTGTCGCTTGCTATTTTTTTCGGTTTCATTATTATTATTGTTGTTGTTGTTATTGTTGCTGTTTTGGTGTCGCATACCCACATTGCCTACCGGAGCCGAATGTGAAAAGGGAAAATCAAATTCAAGCCACACTGGCGCAGGCGGCCATGGACCGGGTGGTCGGGGGGTCCAAACGCAACCAGAAAAACCGACCGACCGACCGAGCGCGGCACAAAGTGAAGAATTGGAGCAGCATAGCGATGCTGAAGGGGCGGCCGGGCGGCTGTGTGGCTCGGCGGCGAAAAAGCAATGCGGCATGGCGCAATAATGACTGCCGCGCCGGAGGGGAACGGGCCGCAAAAGAGGTAAAATATGCGACAGTTACTTTAGCATAGTTTGTGAGATCTGTGCGTTTTTTTCTTGTTTTCGCTAGCTTTTCCATTTTTCTATTGTATTTCATTTTATTTTGCTTTATTGAGCGCAGTCAGTGTGCAGCAGCGGGCGGGGAAGCGCATAAAAAGTCGTTGCTTTTTGTTGTTGTTGTTGTTGTTTTTGTTGTGCGGTGAGCTGGCGCTGCCTGCTGGAAAACCTAAGCACTGACGCTCGCTGCCACCGCTGGTGTTGTTGCTTTTTTGCGCATATTTTCCATGTTTTCCACATTTTCCGCTATTGCTTTTTTTCTGCGCGTTTGTTGAGCTTTTTTGTTTTGTTTGCCTTTGCCTTTGTGCATATTTCCGAGTAACTATTTGCCTTTGCCTCATTCACTCGTTCGCATTGTGTTGCATGAAAATGAGGACACGGGTTTTTGTAGCTGTTTCGCTTTTAGGGGGGTTTGCGCATTCGCCCCTCAGACCCCGGCCGGGTGTTTTTCTTCGCCGCGATGTGCCATGCAGGCATCCAATGCTGAGAGCGTCATTTTTATTCAAGTTGAAATGTTGAATATTTCCTAAACGCAAATGAAATGAATTGGACTAAATTGAATTTAATTTAATTGAACGCACAATTTAAGGGCCAACGGCTGGAAAAGAGCACAAACATGGAAAGTTAAGTTTGAAAATGATGCAACAATGGAGAATAGAAAAAGTTTAACTGTGTTATTTCAGAACATTTCAGGGCATATTTCTGGGAATATTATTGCATGAATAAATGTTATGGGGATACACACTGTGTTGCAAACTATTCAAAAGGGAAGTCGATGAACATGACCTTCACACGACATCTAACTATATGCTATCCTATATCTCATATTATATATATATTGTATTATATATGTAGATACTATGTACCCGTATTCTATCCTGTCCAAATACAATGGACTACTCAGTTTGAGGTGCTTGAAGAACCTTGAAGAGGTTCGTTTCTTTGCTCTGCCTCACATCCGTTGTATATAACATAGTTGCTAAAGGAAGGAAACTGACTACTGACTGAGAAAGGGAACATAAATATTCGCAGAAAAACTGTTTGGCTGGTTTGTCATTGACCGTCAAGTAGTCAACCGTCTTTATGAATCCAACTCTACTTGATCTTCAGCATCTGCTTAAAGAGTTCGAATTCCAAGTCTTTGATCCACTTAAAAGTAATCAGTAATCCGGAGATGAGAACAAGAAGAATAATTTTTGTCGATAGAGTTGAAATTTCATATCTTTTATCCACTTGAAAGCTATCACGTTTCGGAGACGAGGACAAGAAGAATAGTTTCTGTCGAAAGAGTTCAAATTCCATATCTTTGATTCACTTAAAAGTAATCATTAATCCGGAGACGAGAAGAAGAAGAATAGTTTTTGTCGAAAGAGTTGAAATTTCATATCTTTTATCCACTTGAAAGCGCTATCAGGAGTCGGAGACAAGGACAAGAGGAATAGTTTCTGTCGAAAGAGTTCAAATTCCATATCTTTGATTCGCTTGAAATCTATCACGTTTCGGAGACGAGGACAAGAAGAATAGTTTTTGTCGAAAGAGTTGAAATTTCATATCTTTTATCGACTTGAAAGCTATCAGGACTCGGAGACAAGGACAAGAGGAATAGTTTCTGTCGAAAGAGTTCAAAATCCATATTTTTGATTCGCTTGAAAGCTATCACGTTTCGAAGACGAGGATAAGAAGAATAGTTTTTGTCGAAAGAGTTGAAATTTCATATCTTTTATCCACTTGAAAGCTATCAGGACTCGGAGACAAGGACAAGAAGAATAGTTTCTGTCGAAAGAGTTCAAATTCGATATCTTTGATCCGTCTGAAAGCTATCACGTTTCGGAGACGAGGACAAGAAGAATAATTTTTGTCGATAGAGTTGAAATTTCATATCTTTTTTCCACTTGAAAGCTATCAGGACTCGGAGACAAGGACAAGAGGAATAGTTTCTGTCAAAAGAGTTCAAATTCCATATCTTTGATCCGCCTGAAAGCTATCACGTTTCGGAGACGAGGACAAGAAGAATAATTTTTGTCGATAGAGTTGAAATTTCATATCTTTTATCAACTTGAAAGCTATCAGCACTCGGAGACAGGGAGAAGATGAATAATTTCTGTCGAAAGATTTCAAAATCCAAGTCTTTGATCCGGTTGAAAGCTATCACGTTTCGGAGACGAGGACAAGAAGAATAGTTTTTGTCGATAGAGTTGAAATTTCATATCTTTTATCCACTTGAAAGCTATAAGGACTCGGAGACAAGGACAAGAAGAATAGTTTCTGTCGAAAGAGTTCAAATTCGATATCTTTGATCCGTCTGAAAGCTATCACGTTTCGGAGACGAGGACAAGAAGAATAATTTTTGTCGATAGAGTTGAAATTTCATATCTTTTTTCCACTTGAAAGCTATCAGGACTCGGAGACAAGGACAAGAGGAATAATTTCTGTCGAAAGATTTCAAAATCCAAGTCTTTGATCCGGTTGAAAGTTACCACGTTTGGGAGACGAGAACTAGAGGAATCATTTCTGTTAAAAATTTCAATTTCCAAAGGTTAAACCACGTGCCACAACAATTTCTGGTTGTAAAAACATCATAAAAGATCGAATTAACATAGTTAAAGTTTAATTTTGCACATCAACAAAAACCTTTTTATATGGCAACACTGGCATTAAATAGGCAAAAGACACCTCTTTTATCGTCAGTACAACATAAATACAACAAAATCCAATCAAATCGTTAGCCCTTTGACATTTATAGCACGTGCCAGACGGTCGCGGACCGGACGACTCGATAAACAGACGAATAGTTTGCTGGTGGTGATTCAATGCAGATTGTGGGAGTTCGATGTATTTAGCGCTCAGGCACGTTTTTCATTCTACTCGTTAGCCAAAAAAGGATGCAGAAAGCCAATTTATAAGACCAGATACGAGGTTTGGTTTTGGTGAAGTCGAAATCAAACAGGTCATTCATACTTGGGCCCAAACATACAAACTTGAATTCTATAACATCACTCCAAGAAATTCGTTGAATTTGATTCGAGAAGGGCACAATCAGCCCTTCTTTTGGATAGAAGCTACCTTATGATTATATAGGGCGCCATAACAGGACACTTTTTCTGTAACAGCCATCACTCCAAAATAGGTGACAGATAGGTAACTACACAGATGAGGAAACAGTTTACATACAATTATAAAGTGACCAGCATTGGTACGCAGATGTGCAAATTTTCTAGGGAAATATATTCTCAATGATGAAGATCTGATGCAAATATTTCACTAAGGTATGGTTCAGTACTTCGAATGACCCATTAACAGATAATAAGGAACACAATAAGCAGTTCCGGTTACAGTGCGTAGGGCTCTCGGTCCGATCCAATCCGTAAATTTTACATTACATTACTAGCTAGAAAATCTCTATGGTGGTCTACCAAAAGAGCTCACACCTCTTGAAGTAGGGAAAAGTCTCAGACATTGATCCCAGGTAATGAAACATTGCCAGTAGATTTCCACAATTCGAAACAAAAAACGCCTGGTTCGGTGCGTTACAAACCTCACACGAAAACACCGACACTGAAGTATTTCTCTGTACTTTACTTGACTATAAACAGTAATGAAATAAGAAACTTTTTAAGCCAACGGAATTTATAGTTCTTTAACTTCTCTCTGAACTTTGCTTTTAGCTTGAAATTCGCGTATAATGACAAAAATATGTTTAAAAACATGTCTACGTTTAAGTTATTTACAGAACATCAGCGTTTTTTTAATTACTATTTTACTTACATATATGCAAATAAAATATATTAAATTTATAAATCAAATCAAGAAGCATTGATACTCTTCTCATGAAATTTTGCCATGGAAACAATTTATTATTAGATATTTAATTTTAGCACACAAAACATATTTTCTGCGAAAGGTAATCCGGCTAATAAAAGAGAAGACACGCTCATGCAACAAATCAAAACCCCAGAGAAATCAATTGAAGTGAACTTGCAGGTTGGCTCGGCGCTTCTTCGTGCACACAATTCTATAGAATCACTCAAATACAAACAGCACGTTTGAGTTTGCATGGAATGGGAGCGCATATAATTTCAATAAGTGGACCATTAAAGGTGTCAAAGGTCAGGCTCAATTATGTTGCAGCAGCATAGCAACAACAAATGACTAGTCAGCTATAAAATTGTGACAACAGGAGACTTGAAATTTAACGAAACCATAGAATTTCAAATGCTGGGCAATCAAAAATAAATGAGAGGAGACTGTACTGTCAAACAGATGTTTTTCATAAGAATCTGATGATATGATAAAAAAAATTTGCTTAGATTTTTTATTTGAATTCTTAGTCATAAAGAGACTGAAAATTTATCGTTTCCAAAATATTTAATGCTAATGCAGCAGCAGCAACAATTGCTATTAGAAACGTCTAACACAGCTAACAACCGAAACCAGATTTGTTTAATGCGAAACACTGCAAAAGCAACAACAACAACAAAGTTTTTATTCAATATTCGAAGGCTGCAGAAATTGCCGCATTAATACCAAATGCTGCAGCAACAACAATAATAATAATAATAAAAATAAACAAAAAACAAAAACAGAGAATTAAGAAAGAGGGAAAGAGTACAAAATTAAAACGAAAAGGCAAATAGCAGGCAAAACAAAAACAACACAATACACAAAAAATCCATTGTGAAGGCAAAGACAATGGTGCAGCAAGACGCAGCAGTCATTCCGCAAACAACAAAAATAGGTATCCAATTCTGGCCGGAGCCGACTGCAGCCAAACACTCCTCCTGTCCTGCCCCCCTCACCCACCCCTTCCATGCTGCACGAATTTAGCCTGCGGCGTTGGTAGCCATTCTTTCGGGTCGCTGCTGCTGCTGCTGCCGCTTTAACGTTAGCTTAATTTGCTGTTGTTGTTGCTATAATTGCTGCTAAAGCTACAGCATAGTTGTTGTTGTTGTTGTTGTTGTTGCTGCTGCTGCTGTTAGTCAAACTGTTTCGTTTTTGCCCCCCAAAGCACACATTGGCAGCAACGTCTTTGGCCAGAGCGACGGTGCCATCATCATCAGCAGAAGTGGCGGCAGCAGCAGCAACAACAAGATTGACAACGACAACGACAGCAGCACAAGCAGCCAGCATACTAACAGCACAGCAGCAACAACAATAACAACAACAGCAAGCTGAGGAAAAAATTACTTGCGTTAGCGTTATTTTTGCTTTTTGCTCTTCGATGTAGAATTTTTGATGTTATTATTGTTGTTGTTGTTGTTGAAAGCATCTTTTCTACTGTGGTTGTTTTGTTATTGTTCTTGTTGTTGTTATTGTTGTGGATGTGCTCACTTTGATTCTACATGCAAGCAGTGTACCAACAAACACAGCAACAACGTCAACAACGCAACAGCAACATTGCTAGAATTACCAACAGAAGCAGCAGCAGTAGCAGCAGCAAGAGCCAACAACAACAGCAACTACCACAATGGAAATAAAATTAAAAAAGAACAACAAATACATGCCGCCATCATGATTGGCTGTTATTGTTGTTTTACTCATAAATGTTGTATTTGTAGCCATCATTGTTGTTGTTTCTGTTCTGTCAAGCCAATATAATTGTGCACGAGTGTGCGAACGCAGTGTGAGTTTGCATGTGTGTGGAATGAGTTCATTCAACTGTCAAAAAAATAAAATTAAAAAGTAACAACAACAACAACAACGTAAATCAGCAACAAAAAATGCCAAAAAACATTTTTAACCGTCTCGCGCACACGCACCCAAATACAAATTAAGCATGTATGTGTGTGTGTGATTGAGTGCTGCGAGACGCAATGGTATTCACATGAATATTCTTGGCGGTTGTGTTTCTTTCTTGTCGATTTTAGCTGCCACTTCAGCTGTCTTTTGCTGCCATTGCCGCTGCGCTTCAGTTTCTTTGGCCGCTTCTTCTATGTTTCTTCAGCACATTTATATGCTGCTGCTTCTTCTTATTTTTCTCGAGTTCACATGCTGCGCTCGTCTCGTCTGCCGCTTTTTGTTAATTCTAAATTTAAGCCAACTATTGTTGTTGTTTTTTTTTCTTAGCTCTCTTGCATTACTCAAGCTACCAGCAACATTGTTCGTTGATTGCATGAGAAGCAACAACAAATTTAATTTTTTTTAATTTTACTTATTTATAATTCGTTTTTTGTTTGAAATGATGAAGCAACCAAACGCGAATGAAAAGAAAATCCAAACGAACCAGCGAGTATGACAGCCAAAGAGAAGAAATAAAAGATGGCGCCGCTGTTGCCAAAAATAACATGAAACGTGTGCGCCTTTTTTTGTTGCTGTCATATTTGTTGTAATTTCATTGTTGCCGCTGTTATTGCCACAATGTCGTGGCTGTAGTTGCTGCGTTTGTTGTTGTTGTTGTTGTTTTAAAAATATCCGCTGCATTGCATACGAAATGTTGTGGCCGCGTGGCCGGTGAATGTCGCCACCGACGACAGCAGCAATGCCGCCGCGCGAAGACGGCTTTGAAGGCGCTGCCGTTGAAGGTGACGCCGCGCGCCGCCGGCGTTGATGCCAACTGCACTCAAGTGCTTTGGTGTTTTGGTGCATTGGCAGCGCGTCGCGCGTCTTGCAGGATGAAAAGGAATTTCTCAAAAAGTGTGCGACTTTTTTTTGCTTGACTGCGTTTTGCTGTTGGGTTTTGCACAAATTTCGCGCCGGTCGATCGCCGAGCGCTTCTACGCTTTTGGCGTCATTGGCGGCGCTGTTGGCGCCTTCCGCAATGCCGCACTTTGTGCACGCCGCGTCTGTTGCGCAGCCATTGAACTTGCAGCGCTAAATGAACTGGAAATATTTAATGATCAACAGTTCGTTTTCGCGTCGAAACCGCTAAGCAAACATTTATTTTCATTAAGAAAAACTGACGGATGCATTTGGGGTGCGGTTGACATGGGCCATGACGACACTCTGCCACAAATGAAAATGCCACGAAGCTGCAAGAAGCAGCGTTGCCGTTTTGGTGCAATTGGACCAAAATTGGTAGCTTCGTTTCATAAATTAAGGCTTTGGTAGGTTGGTTGGTTTGTTGTGATTTTCAAGGAATTTTTGTAGGCAATACACTGTATTAATAAAGTGTCTATTAATTTTTTTTATAATTAAAAAAAAAACTCTTTAATATGCAAAACAGTGTTGTTTTTGTACTAAATTTAATTGTTTTTGTTTTAAAATAATATACATATTTATGTTTTAGGTTTCAAACTAAAGTTTTGTTTAAAACATTTATTTTGATAGGCTGAGATTGATTTTGGACCAATTTTGGTAGGGGGGAAAAATTCTTAGTGGCAACACTGGCAAGAAGGCCGTTACAGGGATGCATACGGTATTTTTCTCATGAAATGAAATGCAGTGAGAAAATTGCAATTACCTACAATGAGCATTTGGTCGCCTCAGAAAACAAATGTCGTATATTCCATTGAGCCTAGCAAGACATACGACATTTGTTTTCTGAGGCAACGATTTGTTGATTTCCTTAGTTCACAAGGAAGTAGGGCATGCAGTGGCGGATCCAGGGGGGTTTTGGGGTTGAACCCCCCCCCCCCGAAATATTTGGATCGACTATAAAACTACATAAAAATTAAGAGACATTTTATAAATATTAAAGAATTACTTTTTAAAACCCCCGCCCCCCCCAAATATTTTTCTGAATCCGCGCCTGAGGTCATGAATTGGCATCTCAACTCAATCCGCACGAAATTAAAAACATCTTGTTTAAGTGAGTGAAACAAGAAAACAAGGTTGCACTGGTCTGGATACCAGGACATGAGGACCATTACGGTAATGAAAAGGCAGATGTATAGAAAGTGCAAAACTAACCTCAAACAGAACTTACATATTTGGATTCAAAAGAAAAAACAAGAATATTGGAACAGCATTGAGGGACCACGTCTCTTCAAGAAATTTCTAAACTTTAACAAAAAAAGAGCTAAGTAAGCTTTGCTCTTTAACAAATAAATAATTGAATTAAAAGGAATATTCAAAGAGATGAACTTTATTTTTTTTCACAAATGGTTTAATATGCTGTAAAATCTATGATAATCAACAAAACAATATACAGATACTGCAATGAAGTCGAAAAATATGCTATAGAGGACGAATATTATTCACTATCCACTAAGCACCACAGGCCACTGGACCATAGGTCCACATGCGGAGAGGCTAAGCATCCCCTTCAATACCCACTGTAGGAGCTTTGGGAATTTAGATGAGAAAGAGACACCAAACCACTTCCTCTGTCACTGCCCAGCTTTGGCAAGGGCAGATTTAAGTCTCTAGGGAAACACTTCCTTACTTGTTCGACCGACTGCTCGACAGTAAGTCTGGGGAATCTTCTTGGATACCTAAATTCCACCAGGTGGATTTAGTCATAATACAAACCAGGTTTTAGTTTTCGGTGAGCATGTGGTACCAAAACGGCGTCTATGCGCTAATTGTGACTTGCAGGGGGACTGTGAGTCAGCCACTTCAACCAACCAACCAACCATCCACTCAGCACTCCAAACCCGAAAGTTGAAATTGGCACAAAACTTTAACTCTCTTCCATTCGTACATAAAATAGCAAACCCCTGAGAACAATAGACTTGAGTTGAAATCTCACCCAAAAGTTGAAATTGACACACAACTTTAGTTCCCTTTCCTTTATACATAAAGTATCAAACCTCTGAGAATAGATTTGACTATGAAATGTCCTGAACGACCTGAAGATACTCGATATTTCCAACTGATCTCCAACACGCGGAAAGCAGAAGAAGAAAACAGAGAGGAGGTGTTAGGACCAGAAGCGGACCCTAGAACGCTCGTTACTTCCAACTGGGCTTCAGTTGGAACAGGGAAAGCTGGAGCGACTGGTTCAAACTTGTCAAAGCGGTCAAAACCAACAAACGATTGAAGAGTGAATTAAGTAAGCAGATAAATATTGAAATTTTCCGAGAGGAGCTTACAGTTTTCAGCATTAATAAGAAATTAAAATTTCTTAGTTAGGGAGTTGTCTATATTTTTGAGCCGCATAAGAAACTTCTGTGACTTCACCATCATAAACGAAGTAGAACTGTAAAAGGGAATCAAAATCAAAGCCCAAACTATTTTCAACGAACCTACTATCAGATCGATACAAACAGTCATGACATCTTTTCCTCAGCAACATATTTCATTTCTGTTTACTATATCGAGCTGTTCTTGGTAAAAAGTATTAATTTTATCAGTGAATTATATCCTCTATAACAAAATCATTGAACTGCTTTTTTTTCACACATTAAAGTGTTTTGCTGGGTGAAAATGTTGAGATCGGTTCGGCACTGATTCCAAAGTGAATTTTTATTTTTTAGTATTTTCTACAAAACCAATTCTATAGAGTGTATGAAACGCTGGCTATGACCTCTTATAATATCGATCGGTTAAGAACGACAGCTAAACAAGGTCAGTAAGGTAATTTGTCGTCACAAATAGTTTTCGGTCAAGTCATGTGAAACACGTTTGCCAGAAAGCGACTGAATGAAATGAATGATTCTAATCATATACTTAATTTGTTTATGGTTATTGTGAAACTTGAAACTCTGAAATTTGAATTTAGTGCTCGTAGATTCTGGTCATAAATGCATTTCAACCTGATATCATTCGAAAAACATAATCTAAACCACTGATTTTTATGACTATATCTGACATAGCAGTAACTTACCACACTAACACATGTTGGAAGGGATCGACAGTTTCATTTCGAATTCGAAAGATGATTTTCATAGGCAATTATTCTTAGGTTTACGGTTTCTGTTTAGAGAACAAATGTGGCAATAAAAACTTTATTCGATGTTGATTTAATAAAGATTGGCCCCAAATTATAGTTCAACCAACACAACTCTGAGATACAAATTTGCATATTTTTAAGACTTTACTACAGCAGTTCTTCGATTTTTTTAGTATACTATTTGTAGCATTTGATTGACCAACAAACACCAGCTTTCGAGAACCGCTCATCTACTGGAAGGTCCGAGCTTCAGTACCCAAATCTCAGGTGTTTAGAATGTTCTCATGGGAACAACTAATGAAAGGTCAAAACATTTGTTTAGAATTCCCTCATTTGAACTTTACTACTGCAATTCTTAAACTTTTTTAGTATTCATAGCATTCGATGTACGAACTTCAGTATCCAAATCTCAGATGTTTAGATTTTGAACATCAAGTGAAAGGTCCGAACTTTAGTATCTACATCCCAAATATTTAGAATGACCTCATTTGAAATCTCAACGCTAGAAAGACCATTGCTGTAATTCTGACGGTTTTACAAATTTGAATATCTGTATTTTCTTTTGTATTTCTATCAACTTTTGCGTTGATGACTTTTATTTTTTTATCGCATTCTACAACTAGTTCTACAATTAGGGTTCTTCAATTTCAATTAACCAAGTCCAATGTGTACTTTTCGAGATATCAGCGGATATAACATATAGTCTTTGTAGGTAAGGATAACTTGCGGTCTTTCTAGTGTTAACTTAGCATTTACTTGAAAAATAAGTTCGAAAATTGGTTTATATAAATGTATCTGATAATTGAATAACATCTCGACATCTTTAACAAACCTTAACTTCCATAAACTGTCTAATATTTGAACTACAAATCGTCAACAAATTCAACCAGGAGATTTTATTAGAACAACAATTTATAGCTAAAAATGAAAAGTTCTTCTAAGAAATTTACGTTTTCTTTGCACACTTTTGCTGCCATTCCTTGGCCGTGATGCATTTTTCCGTATTTCTTTCAAGTATAAAGCGAAGAGTTTTATTTTTGACGAACGCGCTCTCAACCGACCTGAGCTATTTTGTTCATCATAAGTAGGTGAGGAGAATTCCAATTGAATTTACAATTAGTTCAATGCCAAAGCGGAATGCAATGAAAGGTTAACAACACTGCCGCGTGGGTGTTGGCCCAATTCGAGTCGATTTGCCTGTCGAACGGTTTTCAGTCGATTCAGCAATAATTCCGCAGCGTTCTGGTTGAGTGCGCGCTCTCTCCATCGAGTAATTTCTCAAACCCCCGATAAGGCTCAATATTTTTGAGCACAGTTAAACAACACTGAACCGAACTACAGCGAAAGAAAGTAAAATGAGTGGAAGACATTGTAAGAATTGTTGTTTTTAGCGAAACATAAAACTGACAACAGCGCAAAGAAACTGCAGCGAGAGACAACCTCGTTTCATGTTGACTCCAAATGCCTCCCGGCGCTCGCCACCCGCACACAAGTGCACAAAAAAAATAACAACAATAACAACTCGCAACAGTGTTGCATGCACCTTTTGCATTGCCGCATTTTTTAGCTTTATTTGCCATCAGAATTCACGTTCGTGTCGTACGAAATTCCGTCGACTGCGGTGCCGCATGCGGCGCTCCTCTCCTAACCGCCTAATCCAGAGCCCCACTGCAGGCCGCATTGGCGGCGCATCGTGGCAGCCATTGGATTGCACAAAAATGCGCTGTATCTGCTGTGCGGCGCTCGATGGAGCACCAAAAACTGGGCGGGGAGGCGGACAGTCAGCGCTAAATATCGGTTGGCTGCGTGCGCTGCCGCTCTTTGGCGCTTTTGTTTGGTTATTCATTTACTGTGCTGTCTATTCAGCTATCTAGCGGCCGGTCTGTCCAACTGCTTGTCTGTCTGCCTGTCTGTCATTGTGTGTGTGTCTACATTTTCTGTATTTCGCTTTCGGAAATTGAAATAAACGCAGCAACAACAACACAGGCACACCGCAATAACAAGTCACAAACTGATAGAAGCTGCAAAGGAAAGAGAAAAGAAGCAACGTTGCAACAGCAACACTGGCGGCGCTGTGCAGCGTGGGACGATCGACAATGACGACGACGACGACGGCGATAGCCACACTAAATACCAACAACAACAAATGCCGGCTGCACACTGCAGGTATCTACATGTGTGTGTTTTGGTGCGGAGGAGCGCCACAGCGGAGGCGAAACTGGTTTAAAATGAAAACACAAAAGGCAAACTTCAATTGACAGACGAACGGACAGACAAACGAACGAGCGGCCATCCAGTTAGTGCAGTGGCGCGCAGATGCCGCGACGGCCATTAAGCTTAAAAATATCCACAAACCACATACACGAGACACACAAACACACACATATACACACACACACAAGCACAGTTGCAGATAAATCGTTCGAGTTAGAGATATTTAGATGCGTGACGTCTGCTGCTGGTCACTCTGGCGGCTGGTTTTGGTTTCAGTTTTTTTTTTAATTTTTGTTGTTGCCGTTTGATTATTTGCTTTTTGATTTTACGGTTGGAGTTTGTTATTTCCAGCTACGGTGTTTTCGTTTTTTTAAGCATTTGGCTGCAATTGAACGAATTTGCAGTGTTGCCACAAGTTTAATTATTGCATTTTTTGCTAACTATATCATACAATATATATAATATATATGTGCATCTGTTGAAAGCAGCACACAAAATTTCATTGGGTGATATTTTGATTTGAAGCCACATTTGCCAGTCAAAATATTATATTAACAGATTTTTGGGGATGTAACTCTAATCTATGGAAAATCCCGACTTGTTGTTTGTATCGAAAATATGCAATCTTGTGTATAGAGTGGTTTTTGAGGTCTGACAACGTTGTATTTGCATATCAAGTAGAGTTAGGTTAGGTTAGGTTGCAGTGGCTGCCTCTGTATGACACACTTGGGCCTCTTAACGGGCCCGTTGTGATACCACACATTCCACGTTGCGTATGCAACACGGTTTTTACCAACATGTGATACAACACACTTTTCAAACGTATGGGGAAAGGGAGGGGGGGCCTACAGTTTAACGCCGAATCTGAACGGCGATTGGCAGTTTTTTCGTTCACACTTGGAGATTTTGCCATTGCCTGCCAAGAGCGCACTTGTGCGATTCTTGTAATTCTCATCTCCTTCATGTGGATAGCGATAGAAGTAGATGCACGTTTTTTCCAGCCCGAGCCAGGAATCGAACCTTGGGCGCTCCGCTGGGCTATCGAGGCCGGCATCAAGAAGAGTTAGTCATTTATTTTCCCTCCTATGTTGAGATCTACCCTGGAAAAACTTTTATATTTCAGCAAGAAAATGCCAGAATTCAACAAAAGCATGGAAATTTTCTGGAATTATTCAATGTTTGGACTAACCAGCTTGTTCTCCGGATCTTAATGCTCTCGAGAACATCTGGAGTTGTTTAGTCTGGAAACTATGACAATTTGCAACTATTGGATACATTAAACCCTTTCGGGACTACTGGGATAATACGCCCCAGCAAGTTTTTAAGACCCCTCAAAACAATTATTCATATCTAATGACCCACGGAAAATAATTATTCGAATTATATGTCCTCGGATAAAAGGATAATTTTAGAATTTGTGAGTATGCAACATAATTTTGTAGTCCCAATTTTGATAGTATGGGAGTATTTACAAGAGTATTTTGGTTTTCAAAATTAAACTCCGTCCTGAAAGGGTTAAATAGTAGAATAAGCTTTTTACAATTGTAGAAGTAGGAAATTTACACAAATTCTATGCCAAACAGATTTTCCGAAGTTGTAGCGAATAATTGTCAAACTTGACTACTTGCTACTATTACTAAAAAATATGTCAATTGTATTTTTAAACACATGAAAATTCTCAAAAAAAAACTAAAAATAGCTTTGACACAAAACTAATGTATTAAATTACATATTAAATTTGTTTTCTCAAGATTTGCAGAGTAAACATAAATTTAATTTTTATTTTCAAAATTTTTTTTAAATTTTGTTTTCTAATTTTATTTAAATGTATTTAATTTTTTTTTGCTAGTTTAGTTCTTTGTTGATGCAGTATATATTTTTTTAATATTTTCCTTGTCAGTTCATTTTATATCATTTTCTTTTAGTTTATTTTCTTATTATTTTATTACTACTTACTTGATTTTTTTCTTATTTTTATTGGGATTAGATGTTCATGTTAAAAAAAAATATATAATTTAAAACTAATAAATTATTTTTTACCTGTTTTTACATTTTTATTCTTTGATTGCAACTTCTTATTTTTTTAAGTTTTATTTTTTTTTTATTAAAATTTATTTTCCTTTAATTTATTAATTTTTATTAAATTTTTCTTTTATTTTCTACATTCTTTTTTATATCATTGCAGAAAGTTTTATAAATATTAATAATATATTTAGTTTTCTAAGTAATTGAAAATTAATTTACACCAACGAAAAAATAGTAATCAAATATTCACAAATTCACAACAAAATTTTGATTTTTTTTTTTATTTGGTTGCAATAAAAGTTAAGACATGTGTGTTTGATCGATTTTATTAAGACACACCCCAGCTCTGCTGTTCTCAGCTCAGACGTCTTCAATTAAATGCAATTAAAACATGTCGACAGTTGTTTGTAAACGTTTTCGCTGGTTCAAGAGGGTTAAGTGCTAACAAAGATTTTTGTACTTAGCAACAACACTTGTAAAAATGAAATAGTTAAATTTCTTCAATATTTCAATTGAATTTGCATAAATTACAAATATTATTTCAATTCAAAACTAACAACAATGTAGTAACTGAAAAATATGCCTTCAGAGAATTTTTAGTGCATTATCGAAATATTCTAACTTTTCGCATTGATAGCAACACGCCCACTTTTTTGCAACCCTGTCTCATCAAAAGCATAACAACAAAACAAATAACAAACAAAAATAACAAAATTTAACATTTATTAAAATCACCAACAAGTCAATCGAACAATTTTGTTAGCTTGTTTCCGTTCTCATAAATTATTTTAATTTTTACATAAATACTGGAACCAATTTACATCAATCAACTACAATAACAAAACACGCCAATCAAGTGGCAACGCTGCGCTGTGAATAACAAAAATATGACTCGAAATTATTGCAACGCATTGAGAAGAGAGTGAAAATCAAGCGAAAAATACAACAAAAAAGTGAAACTAAACAACGAATTGCCTAACCTTTGAAACTACAAAACTTCCACATTACATAAATTTTTTTAGTCTATAGTTGTGAAAAAATAAAACCAACACAAAAGCAAATCGAAAACAAACTGCACTGGCAAAAGTAATTACTCACCTCTGCATGTTGTTGTTGTTGTTCTCGTTGCTGCAGTATTGGAGGTTATGTTTGCTTAGTGTGATGTTTTGCTGTCGTTAATTTAGCTGCACGTTCACGTACGCGTTTATATTTTCTATATATATATATATATTTTATTTATATGCAGCTGTATGTGTGTGTATAGAAAAAAGAGCGGCAGAGCAGCGAGCCAAAACCTCAAAAAGCTTTTTTCGTGATTTTACTTCAAAATTTATAGCAACAAAACTGCACGAAGTTTAGATTTTAATTATTGTTGTTTTTGTTGCTGTTTGCATTTGAGCTGGCGCTAGTTGTTGTTGTTGTTACGATTATTTTGTTGTAGCTAATTTTTTTTCTAGTGGGAGGAAGACATCCGTTGTTGTTGTGTATTTTTCTCTATTATTTTGTTGTTGTTTTAGAGCAAGAAACCGCAATATTTCATTTTACTTTAATTTATGTTAATTTCTATGCAATATTCTGATTTGGGTTTTTGTGGGTTTTAAGTATTTTTGTTTTGTTTCGCTGAATTTGCGCTACTGTAGTTTGATTTTGTTGTTGTTTTACTTTTGTAATTTATACACTTTTAGCGATTTTTTTCTCAGCCAACTTTAAAGCACTTGATATCGCTTTTGCTATTTGTATTTTTTAGCCGCTTCTCGGCAAATTCCAGCACTCTTTGCGTTTATCATGTGAATCTTTGCTGCCTTTTGCTATTCGCTTTTGCACTTTGCTTTCGTTAAGTGCAATTTTTCACTCACCGCTTTTGCTGCCTTTTCTATTTCGCTCGTTTTTCAACCACTTTTCGGGTGACCGCCCGCTTTTTTCTGCCTGCCTTTTTGTGCTATTTTTACTGATTTGATTTGGATTTTTTCTTTCGTTTCTTTTCACTGTAGGCTTCAATTTATCGCTTCTTCAATTATTGTTGAGGTGCTTCTTTTTACGTTTCACTTGACTCTTTGCTTCGTATTCGCGCACACAAACACATGCACCCAAAAACCGCCTTAGATTTTCTTCAGCACTTCTGCCACTTCCTTCGACTTCAGCATTACTCTTCTTCTTTTCGCTTCGCCTTAATTCACTTCACACCCAACCAGACAGTAGAGTAGAGACTTAAATTTGTTACATCCGGTGCATCTTTTTCGGGGCCTTTTTTATTTTTACTTTTTCAATTTTTGGTACTCACACACAGTATTCCCCCTGCGCTGCTTCCTCCTCGACACATCGACAATGTGCCACTTCCTCTAGCGCTCTGATCGCACACAGTGTGCTTCACCGAAACTCCTCTTCTTTACTACTGCTGCTTCTTTTCATTCGCCGTTTGCTTTCCTCTTCATTTATTGTATAACAAAGCGGGCCACTCACTTCTCACAATCATCGTGTTCTTGCCTGCCTCCCTGTGTGTTTCTAATTTTTTTCTTTGCTTTCACATACACACATCCGTACGCCTCTCCCTTCACACTTCTTCTACAACCCAACACTGCTATTTCACCTCTTCTTCTTCTTCTTCGCCTTTAACTTTTCTTCCTATTCGTCCGCTGCTGCTGCTTTTTCTTGCTCTTCTTCTTGTGTGCTTATCTTCTGCTGTTGCTGCTTTTCAAATAAATTTCCCTCTGCCTGCACTCCACTATACTTCCCTTTTCTTTCATGCACACACTACTCAACACCAGCTCTGCGCTCTACGACGTCGTCGTCGGTGCGGTCTTCTTCTTATTCTGCCTCGTCGTCGTCGTCGCCGTCGTCGTTTCACTTAATTGATTTGGATTTTCTGCTTTTTGCTTTTACGGCTACTTCTCTGCTGTCGTTTGCATTCTTCTCACATTCGTTTTGCACTTTTCGACTTTTGCTTCTTTTCCACTCTATATTCATTCATTCCACTCGGGTTCGATTTTGTGCTGCTTCAGCGTATCGCTTCGCTGCCTCCACACATACGTTTTTTCGCTGCTGCATGCACGTTTTGCTTCCCTTTCAATTATTTCTATATTTTGCTTTTCACACGCCACACAATTTTCACAAATTTTTTTTTGCTATTTTATTTCCAAATTTGTTGCTTAATTAATCCACACGTTGCTTGTTCGTTTGCGCCATTTCCCCCCTTTTCAATGAATGCGTCTGGCTCGCTAGCAACCAACCCTGTATTCTCTGCTCGCAACTGAAAAAGAAACTGAACTCAAATTCAGTATCGCAGTGTTGTTTCTTGCGTTCGCTCGCAGCGCCATCTGCAGAGATTAGGAATGTACATCGGCATAGGAACGATGAGAATTCACGGAACACAGCGTTGCTTATTGGACTAACGGCGATTAACAATTATCGATTGTTGTGATTGAGCATATCGTCTCAACTTGATTTTCGTTGGCTTGAAATAAATCTGTGGCTAGTTTTAACAGAAAATGATTGCTATTTTACACATTATCATTGCAATGGGTTGCATAGAGTGGCTCTGTTTATAGGAATATGGTAATGTCAATTGAAAGTCGCTTATAGGTGACATACTATTGTTAGGAAATATATGGACTCTACCTGGTAAGAAACGCTTCGATACATTTGAAGCCACAAATTACAAGAATCTGACTGAACTTATTATTAATTGATTAACTGAGATATTCATTCCTTAATATTCATTTTTAATAATAGTTTTCAATAACTATTTTCAAAAACATGCTGTTATTCTACAAATTCAAACTCTGGGAAATGGTTGTTGCTGTTCAATGGTTTCATTATAAAAATTAATTCATTACTGAAAAGAGATATTCACATACTTTTTATGTGTGAGTACCTGCTCTGCTTTTAATACATGGGGCAATACAAATTTTTACTTCTCTTCACATGCTAATTATTGTAGAACTGAATACATACTTTGCTTGTCAATGTCAGTTTCAGTAATTGCAAATAAGCTCTCCAGGAATATCTTCTCAAAACAATTTGCATTTATATCCATAAATTACAATTAAATTTAATCTTTTAAAAAACAAATTTTGAAATTTCTTATAACAAACCAGAAAAGTCGTAGTATTCAGTATTTTTTTGTTCAGTGATTAATTTTGATTCAACGTCGTTAAAGTATCTTACGTATTATCTATAAGAATATCTTCTGAAAATAACAGCATCAGTGTTTGAATACTTCTCTTTCATATTCGACTCTTTAAAATTTATGAAATTCATTCGTAATTACGCTCCAACATTTAATTCTGAACCAATGGCTCAATTATAACACAGTGGCAACCTACTTTTGAGGAAATGTCAGGTAAACTAGAAACAGTGTTGCTTCATTTTGCCATTTTCTGTTCCACTCACCTTCTGCCATTTCATATTCATTTTCTTATTAGAATTTCAAACAACAAATTCGTTTTTATTAAATTTTCAGTAGGAAACGTTGTTTCGTATTTAAATTTAAAAATTTTATATACAATGAAAATGGATTTAGTGCTAAAAAGCACACAGGAATGTGTAACTAAGAATTGCAATTGAAGGGGCAAAAACCAAACCAGAGTATGCAACATTGCCAGCTATTGCAATCTCGATTTTGTTGTGGATTTGTGGACAGAATCGCGCTTGCACCAATCGGATTCGGAAGTGACGAACGGAGAGCGCTGTGAAACAGTGCAAAGGAAAAAGCCAAAGTGCAGAAAAAATAAAATAAGAGCGAACCAGTTGAGAAAAAATAAAAGATTAAAAACTAATAATTACAGCGAACCAATAACGCGAACGCTAGCCGAGTGGCGGCCAAAGATCGCAAAGCCATTGCCGCAGCTACACGGCAAAGAAATATTTCAGCATTCTTGTCAGCTGCACTGTGATTGATTTGTGTGCGTTTACCCCGAGTGAAAAATGAGTTTATAACAAAATATAAATACAAAACATATTCATGTAAAGAAAAAGTAGCTGGAAAAGAAAAGCGCAACGCACGCATTGTGGATAATAGAAATCAATGCTCTGGTGTATGTGAAATGCATGGTTGTTGTTGTTTTCTGCACTCGTTGAGCTGAGCAAATTGCACAAAAAAGGGGGCGTCAAATAAATTTTGCCAAAATTTAAAAAATTTCATATATACAAGTTTGCACAGTGCAATTGATATTCGTTTGTTTGTTTTGGCGTACAATTCACAGCCGCATTGAATTATCTCAATTAATTTGTTAATTTAATGGCAGCCATAGAGTTTGTGTTGATTAATGTGAAAAAAAGGAAGTCGGGGTAAGTGGCGATCCAGCGTGCACGCATAGCTGAAACACACAATCAAAGAAGAGGCAGCACGGCCAAACAAACAGCAAGAAAAAAGCGAAAACGAGAGCAGTGAAAATTGCATAAACCAAAAAAAGTAGCACAAAGTGCCAATCGCAAAAAAAGGCCAAGGGAAGAGCGCGGCGCAGAATTGTCTCTGTTGAAGTGGTCAAATTGTTGGGCGAGAAAAGTGCGGGTAAGTGCAAAACATTTAGATTGTTTACAAAAGAGTTTCAAGTGTTTTTAATTAATTTTGTTTGTACAAGTCGATGCTTGTAAATGCGAGAAGTTAAAGTGGAAATTAGTTGACATTTGGCTACAGTCTGAGAAGTTTGACATTTAAAGGAGATTTGTGATTTGTGTGCGCCGCGCCAATAGCATCCATCCAGTTGGCAGACTGGGTGTGCCTAACCGGCTGCTCCTTTAGTCCCCATGCATACATACGAAAATGTGAAAAATGTTTCTTTATTGTTGTGTTGCTTTGTGCATTCACTGAACAAGTTTTGATGAAATCGGGGAACAATATTTCTCACGTTGAATATTGAAATTGCTTGCGCACCCAGGAGATGCGCTTCACATTGGACCTTAAAATTCCTGAGGTTCAGTTGTCGTCAGCGTTGCCACAAGAAACACAAATTTATAACCAGGAACAAAAATAAAAATATGTAACAAAAATTTTTATTCGACATAAACAACTACTTTACTTTTACAAAATAACAATACTTTTACAAAAAGTAGTCGTAAAAAAGGTGTTGACTCTTTAAAAAACATAGTTATCGATTTAAACAATGCGAGAAAAAGCAATGGCTATGAGTTGCCACTAACAATCAGTATCAATATTATTGCCACTCCCAATAATATTGTGCTCGTTGATATTTAAGATACATTTTGTATCAGTGTGCAATATTCTAAAAGATACATTTTGTATCAGCGTGCAATATTCTAAAAATTGGTTATTTTTTAGATGGGATCAAAAATTACTAAATAACCAAAACCCATTCTCAAAAATGAAAATAAGCATTTTTGGTTAAAACCAAAAAATAACCAAAACGGCAACGCTGGTTGTCGTTTTTAACTGGACTTGTACTTGCCACCGTTTTTAAAAACTGCTGTTATGAAAATGAATCCTTTATGTGTGCAGTTTACGCCAAAGCCAAATTTTATTTAACCCTTTCAGATCGAATCGCCCATACCTGTGCGGATGGTTTAAACCTCAAATGCATACATTATTTCTTGTTTGTTCAGTAAATATGTTCTTTTTTAACCCAACTTACTAGCAGAATACCACTTTCAATAAAATTATATGAAAACCATCAAAAAGACGGTTCAAAAACTTGGATCAAGCTTCAATTTGAAGATGTGTTTATTATTTGTTCTGCCCTTTTGAGGGTAAATGCTGTCTATGGATAATAATTTTTACCGTCAACTGTTTGAGTAAACATTTAAACAAATATTGGGCTCTAAATTGTGCTTTTTCAAAAATGTACTTCGATTCATCTACATACAAGGTTCTTTCTAAAGAAGATACGACTTTTTTTTAAATAACAACAAATTTTTTCTGTAATTTATTTGTTTTTTGTTTTTAATTATATTCAATCGATTATTTTGTTCTGTTCCTTCGGACTCAATACACAGATTTTTATGGTCAAAGGCAAATCAAATGAGTGTTTTTAATAGTCGGCCGAAATGTGCTTCAGAATGTCAGTACAACCCTTTTTAATGGCTTCTACGTCTTCAAAAAGGAAAATGCACTTTTCAAAAAGTTAAAAGGTTGAGGTGAATACGCCATAAAATGAAAATCTCAATCAAAAATACAGTCTCGAATGACAATCGATGGGATGGCGTCAGTTAAGTTGTGTAGAACAAACCGGAACAAACCACTTTTAAGTAGTCAAATATTTATTTAAAATGCATTAAATTGATGTTATTGTGAGCTTTAATTCAATTTCAAGAAATTCAGTCTAGTCTGAGATGAATTCATGCACAGTTTTGATGAAATCTGCTGTGATCACTGATTTCGGTTGTCCAACAGGTTTGTCAACAATTACGAAATAAATAATCATGGTTGAAGGTTAAAAACAAAACTCAATTTTAGTTCTTTGTTCGATGCTTTTTTTGTACCGGTGACACTTCAGACTACAGACTGTCACTTCAGACGTATTAATTTCGCTTTCCGAGAACCAATTGTCATGCATTTTTTAAGAATGCATCCTTTTCATGTCCTATTTAGTTTAGTTTATTTCAATGGATTACAATGGATCCTTACTAGACTAGAATTATTTTGAAAGCCCTGTTTACTTTGGAATGTACTTTGTATCTTGAAACCTTGCGATCTTTCAAAAGTGTCTTCATATTTGAACAGTTTAAAAAACCATTAATTTTCTATCAAATAATCTCAGTATAAGTGTCCAAGTCACTGAAAAAATGAGGAAAGTTGAACCGCCGTGGCTTAGGTTGCCACTAAAACCTGGATAAATCTTTTTCCGCTGAATGCAATCACAATGAACATTTATAGACGTTTCTGGTTCTTGATTGCATTTTCTACAGACATCCTAAGACGAGGATTTGATTGAGATGATACCCAAGTGAGCAGTGCCCAGTTAGGTATTCAATGAGTATGCGGAGATCTCCTTCCTAAGACTCAGGATTTTTCTGGATACTGAAATTTGGAGTTAACAATTTTGCATGGTGTAATCCCGCATTGTTAGTGCAGTTCATGCCAAAATTTTGGTCTACTCATTTCCTAAGTCATTCTTGTATGTGTCCTCTGGAAGGGCCACAGTATGGTTCGGGAATACCAGTGGGCAAATTGCACCTCTTATAGCTGGACGGTCGGCTTCTTCGTAACCCTTGTCTCCTGGGATCCAGTGTAACTCTTTGGAGTTTCGGCCTCCTAGTTTATTCGGAAAATTACAGCATTTCGTAACAAATCTTGAAGAGACCGCCTAGACTTGTAGAGCCTTTAGCACTGCTTGAGTGTTCCTTAAGACCGGAAAGTCCTTTGTAGCACTTTCAAATATTTCATTTCAAATATTTTCATATTTTATTTAATGTATTAGAAAAAAGTTAAAATGTATATTTTACAATTTCGACTTCTATTCTATGTGATTTCAAAATTCAAAACAGATCTAGTAAAAGTGTAAAAATTCGCTTTCCTTATTCCACCGTCGCCTTGGGCGTAGGCCACGCGGAATCTCAAGAATACGAAATATTTCCCACTAAGAAATTAAAATTTCAGCTCAAAGTGCAGAATGCATTGAACTGCGCCAGCTGCGAGTGCTACTCCCGGTGCACAGTAACAACAACAACCATGAAAATAACAACATTGAATTGCAAAATTCAATTAGCCACAATTTGTGCAATTGAGTCAACAATACTCGTATCGGCAGCACAACAACACAACATCACTTTCCTTTGCCGCCGTGAGTTGGCCGCCGCGTCAGTTTTTTGACTCTCGCTGCTCCAACTGTACACACGCACCGACTACTTTACAACATTCAATTGATGCTGCTTCTGCTGCTGCTGGTCAGTGCAATTGAATTAAATTCGCCTTAATCGCAAAAAATTGAAAGCCAAAACCGCTAGAAATTACAAATTGTGTTGGCTTTTGTGTGAATTTTGCGCTCTGCCGGCAATAAATCGTGGCATAGTCGTGTAGCCATCGCCTGACTGACGACGCAATGGTTCGCGGCGCGCTCGTGCCGCCGTCGCAGTCGCAGCCGCAGCCGCCCCTCTGGCACCTGTGGCTGCGCCTTGGGGGCGACACAGAAATAGCACAAACGCCAAACGTTAGAACAACAACAACACGCACAGTGCTAATGGATTTCGTTTGCTGCTTGCGGCTAAATGTTTGTTGTATGTTGTGTGTTGCTGTTGTTGTCGTTGTTGTTGCTTGCTGCTAATATCTCAGCCGATCAGCGAGCCGTCAGCGAACGGAAGCGCTGGCAAACGGTCACTTGAGGTGCCGGCGTGCCTGATGACGTTGGCTTGTTGGCTGACGGACTGGTTGGTCGGCTGGCTGCGGTGCTAATGGTGGGGGCGGAGGTGTCAATTCTGCTGCTGGCTGCGAGCTGTTTTTGCAAACGTGTTGTTGGTATTTGGCACTGACAGTGGCAGTTTCGCAGCCGTTGGCGCAACAATTGTTGCCGCACTTGTCGTCACATGAAGCGCACATAAAAAGTTGGCAAGCGCAATTGCGATGCGCATTTAGAAGAGCAGCGTTTAAACAACAACAAACAACAACAGCCAAATAATTGCATTCCTTTCTCATACTAAATTCATTAATTATGGTTTTTGAAATTGAATTGCGACCACTGGCTGGCATACAAAATACATAAACTTCCTTAAAGGAAAGCGGCACGTACGCAATTCGTGAGCCTCATTTGTGTTTTAATTGCTTTTGTTGTTTACTTTTTAATATCAATTTCACGCGCATATTTAATGGAAGAAAAATCAGTATTTTCTTTTTGGTGGCGCGAGGTTGTGTGGTGCTCAGCCAAAAATTAATTCTGATTATTTTGGACAGTTAACTGCGAATCTACTAATAACAGTTTGGCAAAAGATTTCCTAGAGTGAGAATCACATAAGATTTCGAGGAGTTCTGGTTCGTGTAGTAAGATTCATTATCTTTGCATGAAATGTAAGGCTTTAGTTAGTATAGCATATTGATAACTGGAATGATTTTCTCTTTGTTGAGTCTTATACATCCTTCTTTAGAACGCGTGTCTATATTATTTTCATGGAGATTCGTCTCACCCCACATAATCCCGGCTAATTGGCACAAAAAGAACGACAGGTTTTGTTTGTAATCTTAATTTAATTTTTTCTTTTCAAACTGAATAAATATTAAAAAATTTCTTCACCATGGAGTGATTTTTGACACCAATTCACATATTCGCTTTGAGCCCTTATCCAGCGGTATGATCAGGATTTCAAAGATCCTTATACGCTTCAGCTTACATCTCTCGTTCGCTCTAAACTTGATTATGCCTCCGTAATCTGGAACCCAGTGTATACTTCTCACACTTCCCGGCTTGAAAAATTCAATCTAGCGGTTTCTTTGTTTTGTCCTACAGCCGCAGTTCTCTGATTATAAGTGGTGGTTATTCCCTTCATGAAGTGCTCGTCTGATCTTGAACAATCTATCAGGTGTACAACTTTGCTTCCGCCGTTTTTTCCAAAATTAAAAGCTTTATTGCGAAAAAGTGCTTACAGATGTATTATTCAAAGTATTGTCCGTCGCTAGCGACAACTTTCTCCCATCTTTCCGGCAATTTTCGGATCCCGGCTCGAAAAAAGGAGTCCTCTTTTGACGCTATCCATGAAGCAATCCATTTTTCCAATTCTTCGAAGGATTGAAAATGTTGATCTGCCAGGCCGTGTGCCATCGAACGGAATAGGTGGAAGTCAGAAGGGGCGACATCTGGGGAATACGGCGGGTGTGGCAAGACTTCCCATTTCAGCGTTTCCAGGTACTTTTTGACCACTTTTGCGACGTGAGGCCGAGCATTGTCGTGTTGGAGGATGACTCACCATTTTCACTCACCACGAAATCACCATTTTTAAAACGTTGAAACCACTCCCGACACGTTCTTTCACTCAGAGCAGCATCACCGTAAGTTTCTGAGAGCATTCGATGCGCTTCAGCTGAATTTTTTTTCGAATTGTAACAGAAAAGTAAAACTTCCCGCAAATGGCGAGAATTGGGCACATAAACGGAAATTTTCGAGCGTGAATAATACGAAAACAAGAACAACTGTCACTGAAACGGCGATGACAATTCGTTAGGCACTGTCCACACTCACTTTAAAGGCATTACCATCTATGTATTTCAACCAGCCTCAGCCGGTACAGCCACCTATCGGAAAACGGCGGAAGCAAAGTTGTACACCTGATACAAGCCTTTGAGTTTAGAAGATTACTTCAATCTGTCATGTTTGTCTTTGTTATTGACTGTCCTTAGCATCTCGACCAAATCCAGTTTAATGTGTCTTGTAAATCACTGCATTACTCTTTACTGTTTTATATTACTCGTAAAACAGTACAGACGAACTTTTTTCTTACCGCGGCAATACTAAAGGCTTGATTACACGTAACGAGTAGAGTGAGAAGACAGCAACTCGAACGAGTACTCGTTTCGTCTAAACGGTAAGGCGAGTTCTTGATTGAGTCAGTGACCGATGAAAGTGGCGAGAGAGCCAATAGAATCACATTTTGTTTGCTAGGCCGAGCGACCACTACTTTACCGTTATATTTTTCTCTTTTCGCAGCGATTCGCGCAATCGCTCGTCACATGCGGAATCGCTCGTGACATGCGGTATGCTTCACACACCACTTTTCGCTCGGTTGAGTTTAATTGCGCGAGTTGCTTAGTTCATTTTGTGCATTGTAAAACCGAACTGACTCGCCGCTTGTCGAACGTACGTTTGAACAACTCGTCGCTTTTGCTCGCTATCCCAATTCTTTCGGCCTAGTACCATTTTGATGTCTCGTCACTCGACTCGTTACGTGTCAAGCTTGCTCTGTCTTCTAAGAGATCGTACTTCAAGAGGCAACTCGAAAGTAAATCTCAAGTCACCTTTTATGTTATTTTTGCTATGATTTTCTGTCTAAATCAAATTTTTTTTCATTTGTATATATTTTTTTAAATTTAATTGTAAAAGCTGGTCAATGAAATTCTGTTCTGTTGCACCGAATTGTTAAAAAACTAAACTAAAACTTCCATACCTTAGGAAACGATATACATATTTCTTACAGTTCCCTGCAGACATTTCTCTTGCCCCTCAAAATCCCTCCAAAAGGCACGAAAAATATATATCTCTTCATTTTATGATTTTAATTTGACCTGTACAATTTTTTTTTGATTTTGAAAATTTTACATTTAATATACGATACTCCGTTCTGTCACTCTCAAAACTTGCTCTTAGTCCACATTAGACATGATTTAGTGTTGTATGGTGATTCTAAATAATGTGTTCTCAATGCTGAAAAACCTCAAATGTTTTGCGGTTTGGTGAAAAAGTACATGAGCCAACAAATTGTGGAACTAGAGTTGGTTAAAATAGCGTCGCATCGAGGTCAAAGTTCACAAAAAAGCTGGGAAAATTGACAATTTCTCCACAGGTCTTTAGAAATTGCTCTTAGAGGGTTAACATCTATGACTGACCCCCACTAGTTTTCTCTACTGAACATTTCTTTGAAACATATTTATACCTTATCTCCAACACTTGATGGGTCTTTCATACAAAATGATCGTTTTTTATAAAATAGGCTTCAACTGCTTCCAGGTTGGCCCCAGGTGTGTCAAATGTAAGGCCGACACTAATTTCTTTTCTCTTTCGATTGTTTTTTTCAAACATACCTACCAGCTATCTTCAAGTTTTAAGGGGGCTGCCATGCAAAATTGGCCATTTCTATGGAATTGGCTTCCCACTTGTAAACGTAGTAGCTATGCAAGCGAGGAAACGTCGTATCTCAGAAACTACTGAATCGATTTGAGTGATTTATTCAGCGATCGACAGCATTTTGGAGTGAAAAAAATACAAAATTTATTAAGGTTCAGAAATTAACCACCAGAGGGCGTTTTCTATACAATCGGAACTGTGAGGTTGGCAACTTCTGTGTGTTGTATACGCATGCACGATTAAATGACTTCGAAATTAAGTGAAATGTCAATCGATATTGCTCTACCATAGAGAAAAATGTGTCTACAGTGGACACAGTCGGTAGAGCGCATGGTAGAGCTCTACTCAAAATTTCTCTATACACCTGGACACACAACAAGTAGAGTCTCTACAGCAGAGGTGCCCTTGCCCTATGCTCTCGTTGCTCATTTGTTTTTGTAAATGCTCTTCAGCATAGGCTGAGGATTCCAGTTCCTCATTTGTTTTTTTTAAATGATCGTTGGCATTTTTAGTATACACACACACAGCACAGTTGCTTTGTTGGTGCAAATTGGCGACAGTTATCTTCCAGTTATGTATTGGTGTTTGCTCTTCCATAAGAAGGTTTTGGGCAGCCCTGCTCTACACTCTACTGAAAAAAACTCTGTAGATGAAAATGTAAAACATTTCTCACAATTGGATTCTGTTGTGTTTCATGCAAAGTTTATCACAGTTTGTGAATACCCCCAATGCTATACAACAGACACTAATGTTGGACATCGAAAGTCACCATCACATCTTATCAAAATCTTCACAACTCTGGAAACTTTTGCCTACTTTGACGTGAGACTTTACGTCAGCCACTTGACTCGGCTGTCTATCACGTGCAGCATGCCGCACTTTGCGCTACACCTGCAGATATGCTACATCTACCTGTTGTATCTAATCGCTTCCGTCATACACAGAGATAAGTTTCTCCCCTTCTCGCTTGAAAGCGTTTGTTTATGTTGTTCCCCCTCTGAATTTGCAATTATCTTATTTTTTTCCAATTTATTCATTTGTCTTGTCTTTCGACTTCGGAATTTTTTTGCTGTGACACTATTTGTTGTGCCTTGTTTCTCGGTACTTTTGCACTTTCTGCGATTTGTCATAGCATAACGCGCACCCGTGTCTGTGTGTAATTAAAAACAAAATCCGCAAAAGTTCCGCACACAGTCAGACGTTCTGTAAAAATGTCACATAACTTTTCTTCCCTTGTGTCACTTTTTTCGTCGCTGCTCCGGTTCTCACAAACAGATTTCTACTTGACTGTGTTTTGCTTTTGACGTTTGTTGTTGTTGTTGTTTTTTGTTTGTTTTTGTTGTAAATTCCTCTCAAGTAGCTCACTGTCCGTTTTTCTATCGGTCTGTCGGTATGTTTGTCTGCCTATTTGTGGGTTTTGTATGTCTGGCGCTCCATGTTTACACGGCTGTGTTGTGTGCAGCTTTTGAGTTACACGTCCGCGTATCTGCGCAGCTGCCAGTCAGCGTTCTTCTACACGCTCGTCTATTCGCCATTAATTCCTTGCTTAGCCATACGAGACTCGCGTGCTGCGCCGGTATTTTTAATTAAATTATTTTATTTTAATTTTCTTTTTTCGCGCAACGCCACTGCGCCAAAAAGTGGTCGCAGAATTTTCAATTTGTTTATTTTTATTATGTCAACGCTTCGGGACACTCGCTACCAGCTGGGAGTCAAGAAGCGTAGCCAATGAGTTTTTGCACACCGCCAAAGAAAAAGTCAAAGTTTAGTTTAGCTGAAAATCGGTGAGCTGTCTGCCCAAACGAATGTCGCTTTTCTTGCTGTGTAATCACTTAGTTTATTGGTTTTGCGGGTGTGTCTGCCTTGTTCAGCATGAAGTTCAATCAAACTTCAAGTGGCGAAAACCGGCCAAGTTGCCGCCAAAGAAGTGTCAGAGAGAGTTTAATCATTGCCGCGTCGGTTCAAGTGTTGCTGGGCGGACTGCGTCAGGTCACGACCTCGCACAGTTTGATTAAATTGTTTCTTAGCCGCTGGCTACATTCAGTTTCAAAACGAAATCGTTTTTGCATACTCATTGTTAATGTGTTTGATGGATGCCTCGACGAATGAATGCAAAATTGATTGAATGTTTGCGAATTGAGCGAATGTTCAGATAATAAATCATAGTTTCTTTTAAAGTTTCATAGTTTTTGTGTAACAGAAACCTGAGTTGCTATTGGCAAAAAACTGGGACAGTCAATTTTTATAAGATTCTCTTGAAGAAAATGTTTCACTAGCAAAATTATTTGTCATGTACAGGAACAGGCAGTTATTTCTTGGTGCCTGGTGCGAGCTATAAGTTAGATGCATAAAAACCTTCCAACCAAACTCTGGGAGTTTTTGGTGAGTCTCTATCGATGTGTTTGGCCTGGCGTTGCCCTGAAGGAACACAATTCGTCTTCTATTGTCCAAAGCTGGCTGCTTCTGGAAGATTGCTTTCTTGCTTCTGGCGAGTCTCTATTGGTCTGTTTGGTCTGGCGTTGCCTTGAAGAAACACAATTCCTGTTCTGTCTGTCAAAGCTGGCCGCTTCTGGGTGATTGCTTCCTTCAGACGGTCCAAAAACAGACAGTACACATCCGATATAGCGGTTTGGCCGTAGAGAAGCAGTTAAATAGTTGATTATTCCCTGCCAATTCCACCAAATACACAGCAAAACCTTCCTGATCATCAATCCTGGCTTGATCGCGATTCAACCACGACTGCCGTTGTCGCAACTGATCCACTTTCCATCACCAGTTTCATTCAGAAATCAATCAATCAAATCAATTCAGAAATCAATCGAATTCGCAGCGAATCGCAGATGGAAAATCGGTCCATGAGGTTTTTTTTTATTTTTGTAATAATAATAAATAATAATTGACTGGCATGACAGCCCGCTTACGCGAGACTAAGGCCTATCTTCCCGCAACCACCCGTGTTGTGCGTGTGAATTTGTACGTGGAGGGACCTACAGGTTGGGAGCTTTTTTCATAAGCAATTTTTACTCTCAGAGGTTTGCCATTTCCAGCTGAGAGTACAGCTACCGAAAGAGAAGACGAGTTGTCCCGTTATTTTTTTTAGGTGTTATTACAGGCAGTATTGAACCTGGGGTTGCTGCCTTCAACTCGCAGTCCAACGCACTAACCAACTGAGCCACGGCGGCTGCTTTTTATTTTTGTATCCAACCTTATTTAACCCTGTATCTTTCATCTCAATATTATTTTTTGGTATTTAAATCATGAAACACTTCCCTAAGAAGTGTGCACACGACATTTGAAGTCGCCACGCCTCTTTGTTAGAGTTCTAGAGCAATTTACATTTGAAAAATTGGGTGAAATACATTTTGTATCAATATTTTTTAATTACAATTATTAATTTAATTACCATATATTTAATATATATGGAATAATACAAAAATATCACTTTTTGATTTTATTTAACCATTATTAAAAAACCAGCGTTTTGATCAAACGCGCCCAATTCGTAGACTTCAATTAAAACACAAACGTTCCCTGAAATCGCTGTAAATTATTGCAAATTATTTTGTGGATAATAGTAAAATAGTTGTAATTTTCTTTGAATTTACTTCTAAAAATATTAATTTGTTGTTGTAAACCCATAAATCAACCGTAGCTTTTGCTATAAGATGACAAATAGGTGAAGTTGCTCGCAGGCAACTTTGGGGTCCAAAGGGTAAAGTGGTTCCAAACGATTTTTGTGTAATATTTCGCAATGAAAACAGTGCTTACATGACAGTCGGAATCGACGATTTCCATGATTTAAGCGATATTTTCGATAAATTAAACCTAAGTGTGCATCATTGGTGTCATTTCAGTGCGTCACTTCAGTCGCCTTTATCGAAGAAAAACTGTAAAATCTGGCATAAGTTCTCTTAGCTGATGTCCATCTTTGACGCGCACTCAAAGAAACTGTGTCAAGCCACAAAATCACAAAACTGTCTGGGAAGAGTACTAAAACCATCAATAAGGAAACGAATGGATTTTTATTTCACAAAATTTTCCCCAACATTTAACAATACTTAAAAACAACTTATAAAGGCAAGAAAAAACGCCCACAAAGTCTATATTCCAAAATTGTGCAGTTGTGCCCAAGAACTTTTCAGCTGTGTCTGCGGCCCACTGCACTTATTCTTGGCATTTTGTTCACATATTGTGAGGTTAAAATTCATTAACTATTTATATACAATTTTGTTGCAACAACGCAGTCGGTTGCTGGCTCCTAAGTCGCACATTCCATTTGGCGGCCATT
The DNA here is from genome assembly GCA_963971225.1 of Melieria omissa. Classification (NCBI taxonomy): domain Eukaryota; kingdom Metazoa; phylum Arthropoda; class Insecta; order Diptera; family Ulidiidae; genus Melieria; species Melieria omissa. The sequence continues at coordinate 55,493,569 of OZ020267.1, read as the reverse complement.
CAATTATCATCGTCTCCACTGCGGTTGCCAACTGTGGTGTATTGACAACAACACGTTTATTGCTCCATTAACCGATAACCCCTTCATTTTATTGATTACACCACATTATCGCACATTTGCAAACACACACACACACACACAAATTACTCATTGCTCATTGCCTTCTCCCACTCCCCACGACACACACACGATTAGATTTCAGCATTGACCGCCTTTTCCTTCCTCCCCTTTTCAGTCATTAAAACTTTTGCTGTAGTTATATGTGCGTTTGCTTCTTCCGCTCTTTTACTTTAATTATGCTGTAATTATGAAAATATTTCAAGCACTTGGAATCTCGCCATTTACGCGTTGAACACGCGGCAAAATCGTGAAACACCAACCTGCAGTCAGTGAAGCTTCTCTGTGTTTGTATTTGTTAGTTTTCTTTAATGTTTTCCACGTTATGATTATATTTCTGCTTGTTCTCATCATTACAATAAATATTATGCTACAAAAAGCACAAAAGGCAAACAGCAATGTTGGAAAATTTCCATTTGCTGCCATTTGCTTATTATTCCAGTACGAATTATTCAGTTTTCAGTGGCGGACAGCGGTCAGCATTCATTCGACAGTCCACAGAATAACTCAAACCCGATCTGTGGCGCTGACGGCGATGTCTAATGGCAACCACAAGTTTATCCAAGTCCATCGCGCGCCACTCAACAGCGACAGCAGCAGCCACAAGCTTTGGTTGGGTTTGCTTTTCATTGTTGTTGCGTTGCTGCTGCTGCTGCTTCGGCTGTTGCATGTCAAAGTTGTTGGGCTTCCTTTTATGGCATTTTTATTCAACTGGGCGTAATTTCATGCTGCCCGCTAAGGTCAGCATTTCGTGGCTATGCGTAGGATGCACGCACTGTCGTCACGCTTCGTCGAGCGCAATCGGTGCCTATAAGCCGGCAATGGGCTGTAGACCATTTAGAACAGCACAACACGAGAAACCAATTCATGGCAATGGACAAGATCTTTCAATAAACCGGTGAGTTTTTTCAAATCGATATTGAGCGACTTGTTAAGTTGCTACACTTTAAATTATTCTAAAGAATGAAAAGCAATTTGAAAACGCATAGGTCTGCAGCTTTACATGAGTTTAGCTCTTTTCTCTCCGTTTTTGGAACAGCTTAGCAAACGCAGCACTCGGACAGAGATACGTCCATTGTATTGCGATACGATCCGTAGAGATCTGACCTCCAAAGAAATCTAAGCTGATCCTATAGTGCTAAAGAGCCAAAGTGATCCAATTTTGACAAATTAGTGTTAAATGTCTCAAATCTGATTCACACAAAAAGGACCTACGGTCCCTTCTGCATAATAACAGAGAAATCTGCGAGCATTGGTCTGCAGCCGCTCTCTGCTCACAGCGACTTTGATGGCCGCAGATGGAAGTAGTAGAACAGGTTTTCGGCCGATAAATTCAGAATTGAAATCTACTTCGCCACACAATTTCTTTGTAGTCCGAAAACAAAGTAAGCGTCAGGCTGTCAATATCTGCCGACATAATTTAGCCTAAATATGTGCTCTCTCTACTTCTCCTTCCAGTGACGCACGCAGGATTTCATTTTGAGGGGGACAGGGGTTGCGTACAACTTTTGAGCCGAATTCTATTCTAAACCATATTTTGTGGTAGCAATTTTTGTGTTTGGGGGAGGGCACAGTGATTCGTTCCATAGACAAAATTCAAAAAATTTATGGTCTCAGAATTTAACGATTTTGATGTCATTTGTAAGAAAGAACTCCAACTAAGAAAACCCCAAAAAATCTGTGCAAAAAATCAATTACTGTCTGTGCAAAAGCGGCTTAAAGTTGAAACTTTTTTCTCAAAAAAATTTGATCTCAAATGTTTTGTTTTTTAGTCTATTGAGTAAAAGAATTTTAAAAATAAATGTTTACCAAGAAGTTGCTAAAAATTTCAATATAGAATAAGACATTTTGTGGCCATTTTCGCTTTTAATGTTTTCTCAAAATTTACAAAGCCTACGCTTTTTTACTTCACTTTTAATTCAAAATATTTTTCTACATTAAAAATCCGAAAATTGGCAAAACTTAGAGGAAAATATCTAAAAAGTATGTGAAAGTATGTTTCTGGATTTTTTTTATTTTAAGAAGCATTCTTTCTTTGTCGGATAATGTAATTACATCCTTCGATATGTTCCGATCTCAGAATATAATTCAATTTGAAAAGTGGTCGAAACACGTATTTTTCGACAAAATTTATTTTATTTATGCCTAAAAGTATGCAATCAGCACGAAAAATGATAAAATCTGCAAAAATGCAAAACATACATCTATAGTTATCGTTTTTATTGCAAAACCAGAGGGTTCTAAGAAAATTTCTGTTACTCTTTGGAATAATCAATGTTGACGTTACCGATTAAACGTAAAATCTGAAAAATCTAGCTAACACACTTGGTGCTATAGCTCTCCAAAAATGACGAAATTTGAAAATTTAAGTCTCAGGCATCAACTCAACTACAACAGTTTAAGAAAAACAAAATGGCGATTTCAATTCAGAAGACCATGATTAACTGGTATACCAAATTTCATGAAGAACGGACCACTCCTAATTTTGTCCCGCGTGTGTATGGAGTCGAATCACTGTAGAGGGGTTTGAACCTCCAAAACCACCCTGTGAACTCTTAGTTAGAGCTAAATACCAAATCTTCTGCCGATATTTCAAATTTAAATCATTTTAGCACTATTTTTATCACAAGTATAGTTTTAGTATGATGCCCACACTTGCTTCTGGCTAACTTCAGACACAGATGGATCTGCTTCTCCTCCTGCTTCCCACATCAAACTTCCACCAGCTCTTAATTGCAGCTAAATACGAAGTTTTCTTTCGATATTCCAAATCATTTAAGCATTGTGGGCCACATCTGCTTTTCGAAAAGACAGGCAGAACCTTCCGCAACTCGTAACTTAGCTCACAAGTATAATTTCTTTTATGACACCTCACTTCCCTCTGTGCCTAATAAGCTCCAGTGCAAAGCGAATATTCACAGGAAATCCAGAGAAAGACATTTTACCAATAGAACACGAATTGCAAGATTTCGAATCACCCTGTGCCTGAGTTTAAAATAATCATTTTAAAATCGTCAGTTATTCGAATTTCTATCATCAATTTATTGATTTTTTCCAAAGTGTATTTATTACTTTGCCTTTGGCCAATTTCGAACCATATTTCATATTTATCGCGTTTCGCTGTTTGCAATTTAAAAACTTTGCACAAATTTCAATTACTCGCTCCGACCTCATCTGCAACTTTTCTGATTGCTTTGCTTTGCAGTTGTTAGCTCATAGCTGACGTTTGCTCATTGGCACATGGAACGCTTTGTGAATCTTGCTCAAAAACAAAAGTAGTTTTCCCCCTTTTCGCTTTTAATAATTCGCTCCACTGACTATGCATTAAGCAGCAGTCAGCCATTCAGTCAGCCAGCCGCGAAAGGGGAACAACGCGCAAACTGAAAATGAGAACGTGCTGTCATTTTCAGGTTGCGGTCATTAATTTCTAATTTTGTTGCGCGCTGTGCAGTCACTTTGAGTTGCTATGTTGTTTAGTTATTCGTTTCCGCTGGCAATTTCGACTTTCTCTGTTCAAATGTTGAACCGCTCTCAAAACTTATATGTAAAAAAAAAACAAAATAAACTGTAAGTGCCTTTGCCAACGCCTTTGGTTTTTTAATTTGCCCAATTTTTTCATCAGCATTTGACTTTAACTACCAGACCAGCAACAACATTTGACATTAATTGCAATCCATCAAGATTCACAAACTAAGCTTGTTCGATGACTAACACACGTTACCTCACACTTGAGGGCCAACTCAACGCGGCCAGCCGGCCCCCATGCGGCGCTCGGACTTCAGTACGCACTGCCAACGCCAACGCCAACCAAAACAAAACTTAATCAACTATTCTTTTTCCGGTTTTGTGATTTCTTATTCTGATTTTCTCATTTTGTTTTTACCTTTTTTTTTGTCTGCGTTTTTCGCTCTACGCAACACTTTTTGCTATTGTTTTGTGTAGCTGTTTGCTGCATTGTTTATTTACGTTTAATAAATTTATGCGATTTGTGGCACTTCTTTTGTGCTCTTGGCTTACTGCCTTTTCGTTGTTATTGTACCTATGACTTTTCGTAGTTAATTCTTACGAAACGCATCAAAGTCATTGACATTGACATTGAAGTTGACGAACGACGATTCCTTCAGCCGCATGCCGTCGCCGCTGTCACCGCAACCGGTTCGCCAATCATTACGAATTCTTCGTAAGAAAACTTAATGAATCGTCGACTCATAAATAATGTGAACAGAAATCTATTAACATGCACAAATTCGTATTTGGAATTCAAAGATACGCGCATCCGCATGATTCATTCGCCGCCAGTGCGAAATTAACAGACGAGCTGCGTCCCGCGCCCAACCGACCAGCAGCACGTGTTCTCTCTCTAACATTATTTGTTGCGTTGTTGCTCGCTTTTTCGTTGTTGCTCTTCATTGGTAAATATCAACAATTGTTCTTCTATCTTGATTGGTGTTATTAATGTTGTCTGTTTGGCGTTTGGCGTTTGGTTGTTGCCACAGTTAATGAGTTGTGGCTGCATTCACACGACCGCCAACCACTAAACGTTTGTGCATGGTTCTTTTTCTTTGCTTAAATTTCGCACAGCGCCCGGCATTCGATGTTTTCGGTTTCATTAAATTGCTTGGCCTTTTTTTGTGCTTCCTCTTTAGCTGTTTTAATTTGTCGTTCCGTGTTTCGCGTGAATGCCATTCTTTGTTTTCAGCATGTTTACCCATGAATTACTCACCTTGTGTTGTGGTTAGGTTCTGGTTGTTTTAGCGGTTTTTGTTGTTGTGCTGCTGTTTCTAATGGCCAACTCCACGCCAACAGCATTCACCGTTGCAGTTGTTGCTGATTATTCAGAAAATATAAAATTTGGCCATACAAAGCTGAAAATGCGGGTAACTGCTGCATTGTTGTTGCCATGCCAGCTCCCATGACATTGCGCACACACACACACACACGCACACAGACATTAAAATTTGTCACAGCATCGATGCCATATCTGCAATATGGCGTTTAATGGCCATTATTTTGCGCCTTGTGCCTTTCCTTCCGGCTGCAATCTGGTTGTACTCGGTCGTGCTGCGAAAATGCGCTATTCGCCAATTTGACTTGTTGCCAACAGCTCTTATTGCCCTCATATGTTGGCCATTTTTTGCGCATATTTAAATTGCCAGCTGCAGATAATAGACCACCAGCATTGACATTGTCCCTGGTCCATGCAGATTTGACGAATGAAATTACGGTTATGATTGCAGTGCGGCCGTAGGTGTGTTCACGGAACAGTCTTGATTGGTGGAACATGCTTGAGTTAAGCACTGACGGGAATCTGAGGTAATGAAATGCCAAAAGATATGAGAGAAACTAATACTAGTCTGAGGCTTTAGAAGAATTATAGATATACATATTTTAGTGAGTATGCTATTAACCCTTTACACGGTACAGTTGCATTTCTGCAACCAACCGTAAAATTGCCCGTCATTTCGGAAGTAATTATCAACTATGCAAGATTCCTTTTTTGAAATACTGGCATTAAAAGTGGGAAAAAGTAGCTAAATTTTACTTTACAGCACTTATTTGTTTGTTCGTTTTTGCAAAAATTGGCCGCATTTATTTTAGTGAAACAAAAGTGATTAAAACTTATTAATAAAAACACACACAAACACTTTGCGAAAAATGCAGAGAAGGACTCTGCTACTTTGAAAATATCGCAGCCCTATTTGCCGTCTATTCCGTTCGTGCACATAGGCGTTGCAACCACATGAGTAAGAAACTGATGATGTTCGAATGTTTATGAATTTTTTACTCAAAAACCGAGAGAGATATCGAAAAAATACCAAGAACAGTTTGTATTTGTATTTTTACGTAGAATACGAAAACATTTTTTGTTTTTCAAAATCTCGAATTTTTGACTTTACCGTCCGCCATATTGGATCCACCATCTTGAAGTTCCAAAATCTGATCTCGGATTCGGATTCAGCGCGGCTCAGGACCCTATGAACTGTAAACAGTTTCCCCGTACCATAGCTGTAACTCTTATGTGCACGAAAGGGTTAACCAATGTGTTCTTCACATCTGCGTTGAAATCTTATTAAATCAATTAATCTTTTGCCAATCTGTCGAATCTAACCTATTTTAAATGATCTGTTTTTACGGAAACGAAGAAGTTCATATCGATCCAAAGCAGCGGATTCAGAAAAATATTTCGGGCGGGGAGTTCAAAAACTAATTATTTAATATTTATAAAATGCCTTTTAATTTGTATTTAGTTTCAAAGTCGATCCTAATATTTCGGGGGGTTTCAACACCAAACCTCTCCCCCTGAATCCGCCACTGATCCAAAGTAAGAACCGCACTAAGTAAGACGCACTTTCATTCGGTGGTCTGACAAACCCCTAGGTGAGTCTCTTCATACACATAGGTTACGTCAGGAGACACACTCGGAGACTTTAGAGGCCCATTGTGATACCAAATATTTCAACCATTTTAAAATGTGTATGTAATACTTTTTTTTCCAACATGTGTTACAACACACATTTCAAGCGGATGGGGGTAGGAGAGAGGGGGAAGGGGGACCTACAGTTAAACGTCGATTCCGAACGGCGGTTGGCAGTTTTTCTTTTACACTTATAGGTTTTGCTATTGACTGCCAAGATTCCTGTAATTCTCACCTCCTTCATGTGGATAGCGATAGAAGTGGATGATTATTTCACCAGCCCGAGCTGGGAATCGAACCTAGGCCTCTGGTGTGACAAGACAGCGCGTTCCACACTGGACTTTCAAAGCCGGCTTCATAGAACATAGGTGGATAAACTATTTTATCAATTAACCAATTCGACTTCTTGATGAAGTTTAGCAGTTTTAGAAATTCAGGGTTTGCTGTGTCGCTCAGACTAGAAAGCAATGTAAACCATTAAAAGCATTGTAGCGTCCCTGTTTCTTCTTCACCAACGCCGCTCACTGAACAAATGGTGCCAGTGTTCGGTAATAACTTCAATGAACAGCCTGATAAAAGTAGGACTCACATTCTTGACCCTAAAGGATAGTAGAGCTTATCCAAACATTTGTTAAAATATTGAAACGATAAGGTGCATGCTTTTCTATGCACGAATGCTTTTCCAAGCATACTTTTAGGCATGCACTTTGAAGTACGGCAAATTTGGTATAATTCGCTTGGTATAGTCCGATATGGCAAGGTTCGCGAAGGAATGGGCTGTGCGAGAATGGTCGAGCGTTTTCCAATTGGAAGTTGCAAGAAACTTCGGCGCGATAAGAAAACTAGTATAAAAGCAGCAGTGACAGCGCAAGGGGTCGAATGGTAACAAGTGTAGATACAAACGAAGTGTAAATCTGTAAATAAAGTGATTGTTAGTTTCTGACTGCGGTTTGCGCTAAACAATTGAAGTTGTTTTATTTTCAAACACAATCCAAACGAACCTGGGAAGTAATTTTCGTAACAATATATCATGCTGACTTTGCACTCGACCCACTGGGGTTTTGTAGTTTAGAGGTTATACATTGGGCCAACTATGGCCCTATTCATTACCCTTTAGTAACCTGGTTCATACATTTGAGGTAAAAATACATGTTTGTTTTTGTAACTTTAAAGCATTGTTCAGAAAAATTTGTGCAATGTACTTTACTCGAGCCGGCCTCGATAGCTCAGCGGGTAGCGCGCTGGCTTCTCATACCGAGCGCCCCAGGTTCGATTCCTGGCTTGGGCTGGAAACAACACTCATCTACTTCTGTCGCTATCCACATGAAGGGAATGAGAATTACAAGAATCGCACAAGTGCGCTCTTGGCAGGCAATGGCAAAACCTCCAAGTGTGAACGAAAAACTGCCCATCGCCGTTCGGATTCGGCGTTAAACTGTAGGTCCCCTCCCTCCCTTTCCCCATCCGTTTGAAATGTGTGTTGTATCACATGTTGGAAAAAACAGTGTTGCATACGCATTTCAAACGGGTGGAATCTGTGGTATCACAACGGGCCCGTTAAGAGGCCTAAGTGTGTCTCATACAGAGGCAGCCACCTCAACCTAACCTAACCTAACCTAACCTACTTTACTCGAAGTCTTGTAGATCATTAGGTGCAACTTTTTAACCATCTGAAAGGGAGCAGATAGATTTCGCGTTGAATAAATTCTTTGTGTTTTGAACCGATCCAAAAATTGATTAAAATTTTGGCTTCTTCGTAAGAAGTGAATGCTGCGTGTCCAGACCCTGAGTCTTCGACCAGAACAAGTTGTAGTCCGATGGTGCAATGTCTGATAAATAAAGTAGGTGGGAAAGAACATTGCATTGAACCGCCTCCAAAGTTTCCTTGACTACTTTTTCCACAAATGGAGCGTTGTCATGTAGAATGCGCAGCGCTTTTCGCAAATTGTGTTTTGTTAACACAAATGTTGACATGATTACAGCACAGAGAAAGTATGTCGTTTGCACTTTAGCAAAATGACACATACTGATTTTTAGAGAGAAATGATTTCGCTTTAACATGAATACAGTTGCAAGATGGTTCGAAGCGATTCAATGTTAGTTATGTCATATTTTATAAAATCCTTTTTGTTTGTAATTTCGGGCCATGAAAAAGTTCAAAAAAAGTCAAACAAATTTGTTCAGTTCGTTTTTTTAAGCAAATATCAGTGCTGTTGTTTTTTTAAAGATAAAATGCAACTTCAAAAACATTTACAACTCACAGAGCTGAAAACCAGTTCAACTTTTTTCCTTTAGTTCGTAAACTTCAGTTTTGTTTGGCAGCAATTGTCAAATGAGAGCTTCCAAAGAGCCTATATTTTCCTACATGAAATCTCCTTAAACTGACTGTCAATTCACTTGGGACACCAGCATATTTGCAATCTACTTAAGTATGTGTGTACTGAATGATGACAAATTGATTGCGCCTCATCATGGCATTGTTTTATCGGTTTTGAGTTCATTGACTTTGCGTTGCGCCGCGCCGCATGCCGCATAGTAATTTTCCCGCTCAGTTATGTGGTGGTTGGAAATCTTTTATCGCGTCCATCATCACTCGTTGTGGTAGCAGTCAAGAAACGCAGTCATGGGCGTTGATGGTCTCCAATGTTGCCGCCCAAAAGGCAATAAACCATGGACGCACCATACACGGTGCATAAAAGTGAAAATGTACGCTGACTTTTCAACTGCAGCATACAATGTAGGTTTCGACCGTTTTATTTCGCTATTTCATCGTTGGGAAAAACCAACATTTTTTGCGTTATATAACATGAGTTCACTAGTTTGCTTGTTAGCAAATTTCTTTAGTTTTTCGGCCCTGGCAAATTTCCCTCATTGTCGGCGCTTCTCTGTCAGTCTGTGTGTGTCTGTTTGTCTGTCTGTGTATGTGTGCGCGTGCATGTAAATTATTATCAAATTATGGTACACAATATTTGCTCGCAATGCAGCCCAAAAGTGTGAACTGACGCAAAACATGGCCGTGTTTGCATTGAGGGTTTTGTTATGGTTCGTGCTTTTCGGCGCTGCTGCCAATTGCGGTTCGTTGTTGTGTCTGGCTGCAGGCAACAATCAGCCTGTTGCGTGGCCTAAACATTTTGCTGTTTCTGTTGTTGTTGTTGCTATTTTGCATGCGCGCTCACAATGCGGTTACACAATCGCGAAATCATCTTTTCGTAATGAGTGATCGTAAGTGTGTAATGTCATAATTCATTTTTATAGTCAGACATACATATAAAAACTTCATCACACGCGGCGCTTGACTTCTGCTGTTGCCTTTTGTACATACGAGTAGTGTTGGCCGCGTTAACTGCGCGACGCGGGTCAATAACTTGTAATGCGCGCTTTGTCGTCATCGCCACCGACGGCGCGACGCCATCGCTGTCTGTAAACAAAGCTGTGCATTAAACGCATTTGTTATTTATTTATGATGGCTTTTGTTTTTGTTTCCATTGTTGCCGAAATGAAATGATTCAGGCCAATTTGGACAGTGGGAGAATAGCCAAATAATCAATAAATATTTCCGCACACGTACTACACGCACTACAAAAGTGACACAACTCAAAATTTTTCATTTTCGGGTTTATGTGTTAATACTGTGCACAATGCATAAATCTACCAATCAGCTCAGTATATTTTGTTGTTATTAACTGTTGCAAAAATACAGTTAGGTCTCTCTTCATGTCAGAAGTTTGATGCTATTTGATTAATGTAGCTCAATGCAAAAGAGTCCTAACTCAAATTGTATCACTTTTGACGAAATAAATTTTTGTTTAAGTTAATTTTAAGCAAAATTCTGACAATTTTTGTATATATTTTTAATTATTAAAATTAATTATGAATTTTCAAAATTTTTCTTTCAACTTTTTAACTGTCATTTATAATTATTAAATTCAGAAAAAGTGGCATAACTTGAAATAGTTCCGTAATTATTAAATTAAAGTATCAACAAAACAGTCACAACTCAAAATTTTGGATTTTCTAGTGTAAAATAAAAAAAAAAATTCTTGCAACTTATCATAAAGCATAATCTATAAAGATTTTCCAGCGAACGGTCTATACGTTATTTAAAAAAAATGTCTATTTAGCTCAAAAACAGATTTTTTCGTTTCCTGAAAAATCCAAAATTTTGAGTTGTGTCACTTTTGTTGTGTCTGTGCGACATGTCCGATTGGCAACACAGTCCGTTCAGTTCCTTGACATTTCAAGTGTGCATGCAGCGCCCTCTCGTCGCGTCGTCCAGAATCGCTTGACGTTTTTCATTGCGTTTCAAGTTTCCAGCGCGTCGAAATGCGCCGCCACTCAAATTGCACTTCTGGTCGCTATTAGCTGGCGAACGGGCAGCGTGTGTGTTTGTGTGCGGAAAATGGTTGGCATTTTATTTAATTACCCATAAACGTGCAGGCAAGCAGCCAGCCACCCTTGTGCCCGCCCGCTCGCCTGCCAGGCCGCTGTCAGTCCGTCAACGCTCGCCTGCTTTCGCTCAAACTGAAAATCGAGCTCATGTGCAGCGCATGCAGCCGCAACGCCCCGAACTCGGAAAGCGCACACGTTCACGTTTTGCTTTACTTGTTTATACACTAAACAAAAGCATCTTCCTTTCTGCGAAAAGCTAAAGTCAAAATATGAGCTGCGAAATCGAAACGTTGTTATTGTTGTTCTATAAAAATCATTTCCGCGAAGCAACTTTGAAATAATTCTACAAAACAGTGCAGTTCGTTTATTGAGTCTTCAATATTTCAATAAGTTGAATTGTTGAAATTTTTCATATTTCTTATTACTATTCCTATTGAAAAGGAATTCAAAAACAATCAATCAAAATCAACCATAATAGTTCACAGTTGTGTATTCTCAGTTTAACAGAGTTCATGTTAAACATCTCTGAACTTTGAATTAGAAAGAATCAAGTTGTATATGAGACATAAATCAACTCTTTACTGCTCCTTAACCCACAATCACTCGTGCGGGGGTGTACCACAAAACTTAAATTTCCTACACTATTTCATCTCTTTATAATTTAATTTTAAATATGCTGTTCAAATAACTGTAAATACTCCCAAAAAATAGTTTTTTTTTTTTAAAAAGCCTTTGTGTTTAGGGTTATTTGTAAACAAAAAATGTTAAACAGAAACACAAGTAATGTGCTTTCAAATTTTAATTGGGTGTCTGAAACACTCAACAAGTGATGGCGTCCAAAAATAGGTGCGCCAGTAATTGGGTATTAAAATGAGAAGAAAGCTTTAATTCGCATCTTTCGAATCGGTTCGTCCTTTACAGAAGCGCAGAACTCTGTCTCCTAGTCCTTGTCTCCTTATCTTTGCAAAACCAACGTAGTACTTTGCATTAGTGGAGGCACTTGAATCTTGTTTAGGTTCAAAAAAGAAAGTTCAAAAAACAAAAAAAAAAAGTTAGAACCTTAGGCCTTTTTGGCTCATTAAACAAGGACGATCTCATCAATTGAACCTCTCTCCAATTGATGTCTGTTTAAAAAGTATAAATATATGAGGTACCAAGTTGAGGTTGTCGACTTTTGTCCAAAATATGCTTTACGAAACATTAGATTTTTTTTACTAAAAGGGGCCCGATCAAGTGAACTGTTTTGGTGAATTCCCAACCAGGGAGAAGGTGTTTCTACATGGTGGGAATGCAGCGTAATTCGAGAAAAATCTAGTATCTTACGAAAGATTTTCAATACAGTTAAAAATAGTGAGGTATTCACACTGGGCTCGTTACTTTGTTAGTTCGGTACTCGGTAGTTTTGTTCGTTTATTATGTTTTTGTAAAAGAATCGAACAAAAACACAATACACGTAGAAAACTACCAAGTACCGAATTAACCAAGTAACGAGCTCGGTGTGAATACCCGTAGTATCTTTTGCGCACCTAAGATTTGCAGTCCGTGGTCATATGGAGTAAATGTTTTATTACTTTTAGCACAAAACCTACAGATGCTAAATAAAGTTATATCCATGTTGTGTATGTTGTGTCAAGTCTAGTGTCTACATTCAAGATCTGTCAGGATTTTCAGGTATGTTGTTACTGACTTCTTTGGTCCTTTTAGGTTTAAAATCTCAGTTTGCCTTTAGACATTTCAACGAGTTCTTTTCCTCTTTTACGTTTAAAATCTCCTAAGAAGGATTGTCTGAGTCCTAGCAGAATTTCCCCAGTATGCATTGATTTTTTCCTATTGCATGTTCCTCTAGTGAACTTCAAATAGTTTTGGAACAGAATTTCTTATATTCTCCTTTACTTTCACGTCGCCTCATGTTTATAAGTATTAAAAAGATTTTGTTCGTTTAAACTTCACTGTAGAGAGCCTTAGAAAAGATTGCTTAAGGCAAGAATATTGCATGAGGTTGGCGACATAATGCATTCGAGATGAGACGTTATGTTGTCCTATTGACAGTTTGTTCTGTTCAGTCAAAATCATCTCTTCTTCTTCTTCTTCTTCTTCTTGACTGGCACGACAACCCGATTACGAGACTAAGGCCTAGCTACCTTCAACCATCCATGTTGTGCGTGTGAATTTTTCACAAGGTTGGAAGGGACCTACAGTTTCATGCCGATTCCGAACGGCGAGTTGGGAGCTTTTTCATAGGCAATTTCAAGTCAAAATCATCGCCAAACCAAATAGTGTGAACTAAATAGTGAGAATTTTTTTATGTTCATGTGTATTACTCTTACCTCCACTGGTCAACACAAGGAGTTTTTGGGGCTTTAAGAACCCAAATATTGTTTTATACATAACCCCCACCAAATGAAATCCGGCGCACCTCAACAATCGAAATTTTGCTTATAAACAAAGCGAGGAAATATTTCGTCCCTGAAAATGGTTTCAAGGCAAACATTTGTATTCATCTTTAACTCTTCTAGAACCGCATCTCTCGACAAACTTTGTGATCTAAGTATGAACTCTAACTTCAAGCGCATCAATACACTTCCCAAAAAAGTTAGGATGCTGCAAGTACGAGGAATCGCGAGTATTGGGAATTCACGTATACATATTTTGAAAGTCTTCTGCGTGGTAAAGTGTTGACTAGTTATAATAGAAGAAAACTCTGAGATTTCAAAGCTTCAGCAAAGGCAGCGACAGTGCCGTGGAGTGAAAATCTGGAACGCACGGATATCTTATCTCTTTCTACTAAACAGTTAGAGTAAAACTCACCGCCCCGCTACTCATCAATTCTGCCCGATAAACCTTAAATTTAATTTAATTTTTTTTTTTATTTTTAGGGTTTTTGTTAAACTTTCTGTACTCAAGAAATATTTTCTTTTCATTACACATGTTTTCTGATAACCAAAAATATAAAAAAATATTTAAAAAAAAATTGAAAAGAAAATTTTAAAAAATTTAAAAAATATTGACAATAAAAATTAAAAAAAAATTATTGCCTAGAAGCTGCAAACATCTTTCAGCAAAACATTTTAAAAATTTCAAAATTAATAAAAAAATAAAAAGAAAATAGAAAAAAATAAAAAATAAAAAAAATTAAAAAGAAAATAGAAAAAAATAAAAAATAAAAAAAAAATTAAAAAGAAAATAGAAAAAAATAAAAAATAAAAAAAAATTAAAAAGATAATAGAAAAAAATAAAAAATTAAAAAAAATTAAAAAGAAAATAGAAAGAAATAAAATATAAAAAAAATTAAAGAAAATAGAAAAAAATAAAAAATAAAAAAAAATTAAAAAGAAAATAGAAAAAAATTAAAAAAAATTAAAAAGAAAATAGAAAAAAATTAAAAAAAATTAAAAAGAAAATTGAAAAAAATAAAATAAAAATTAAAAAGAAAATAGAAAAAAGTAAAAAAAAAATTAAAAAGAAAATAGAAAAAAATTAAAAAGAAAATAGAAAAAATAAAAAAAAAAAAAAGAAAACAGAAAAAAATAAAAAAAAAATTAAAAAGAAAATAGAAAAAATTAAAAAAAAATTAAAAAGAAAATAGAAAAAAATAAAAAAAAAAATTAAAAAGAAAATAGAAAAAAATAAAAAAAAAAATTAAAAAGAAAATAGAAAAAAATTAAAAAGAAAACAAATTAAGAAAAATTAAATTAATTTTAATTAAATTTAAATTAATTAAAGGCGATAATTTAAAAAATTTTTAAATTATCGCCTCGAAGCTGAAAACATCTCTCAGCAACTCATTCTAAAAATTTCGAAAAACTTTTAATTGTTTTTCTCAGTGTATTTTCCTTAGTAAGACTTTCATTGTGTTGTTACTTTTCATTCTATATCCGCTCTGTCTCCTGTTTTGTCGCGTTCACCTTCACAACCCACTGTCTACGCCTATTGTTCGCTGAAAACAGCAGCAGCAACAACAACGACAACAACGGCTATTTCGAAAACTGAAAAAAAGCAAAGAAAGTACAAGTAATTCCGTAGCATTTTTTCAGGGTTAGTGCACTTGGCTGCCTTTTTCCTCATTTTTCTTGGGTTTTGCCATGCAGCCATTTCTATTCCTCGTTTTAATTTTACTTTTATTTTTGTTTTAATTTTGCTGTGCTTATCTCGAGTGTAACCTACTTTTGTTTGTTTCGTTGTTGTGATTTTAAATGCAATGCACCCAGCTCCTCGTCTGCTATTAAAATCATCTGCACGCCATAATTTTCTATTCACTTGTACTTTTATACTTTTTGTATGCATTTCATGTGTGTGCGTGTGTATGTGTGTCTATAAATACTCGTAAGTGTATGTTTATTTTTGTGCTAATCATTTCGCTTAGATCGATCTTACCTTTTGTTAGGCATTTGCCGCAACTTACACGCGCGCCGTTCTTTTTACTGTAAACAAAGCGGAAAACGCATATTTCTCGGGGTTGATGATTCGTCGGAATGGAATGTGGTATGCTATCATTTTAATTCACGATAGGCGTTTTGCATGTGGCATATGTATATATATACAGTGGTATGTCCAGTGGCGCACACAGGATTTCATTTAGGGGAGAAGGTTAGGAGGTGGATTTGCTTAGAACTTTTGAGCTCATTATTCCATGTGAAACCATATTTTTCACCAGCAATTTTTTTTGGTGAGGTTTGAACCCCAAAACAACCCTGTGGGTATGCCTATATATATATATATATATTTATGTGTATGTGTGTTTTCAGCTAATATTTTAAACCAGGTTCAACATCCTCGAAACTGTCCTACAAATTTCAAGCAAATCGAAATTCCAAAATCGATTATTAGTTAATTTCTTTGTGCAATTTTGCACAGCTTAGTTCTCCTATCTTGATGACGTGTTCTTATTGCGCCTAAGGATTTCAGTGGTTAATGATTGCATTCGAAAACTATTGGCGCCCAGTAATCGGATTTATTAATCAGTCGAGAAATGATAAACGCATTTGGAGCGGCAATTAAAAGAAAACCTCATCAGTTGGCCCGTATTATGGCCATATTTTTATGCGCCAAGTCTAAACCACTGGATTACGATTACCATTTTTATGATTATTTTTTGCTTGCGGTCCCAGTTGCTATTTGAATAATTGTGTCCAGCTGGCTATCAATGACTGCAAAGTTCATTCAATGCAAGGTTTCTGTTATATGTTTTGTTATCTTTCAATAATCCAGTAACGATTGTGAATCGCTACACTGAGAGAAAAGAATACAACAAATTGTTTTACAGATATTGTTTTCTGCTTAAAAGTTTCTACAGAAAGAATTTGTTTCAATTTAGCCAACTTGTAGTTTTTTGTGCACAGAAGAATATAAGCAAACAGCGTGACAGCTGAAAGCACTTTACGCCTTGGAAACGGTTGTGTTTTCGGGTGAAAACATCTTAGGAAAACACATGTTTTCGCTATCGTAGAAAAAGATATTAAAGAGATTTAAAGGAGGCAAAGCGCGGCGCCATCGAATCGATGTGTTGAATTTCAAAAGCGTTTTTCTTAAAACGATTACTACTATCTCAACATCTTTTTAACACTAGAAATACCGCCAGTTTTCTATTTCTACCAAGACTACATATCATGGTATCCTCTAGACTTGAATCACTTCAGACTTCCTTGAGTTTCTACTCTTCTTCTTCTGCTGTGTTCCGGTCAAATTGACCTACTTTTGACAAATTAAACTGTGGTCTATATTCAAGGCTCTAAAAACATCCTTTGCATGAATTTAAAAAAAAAACTTCAAATTGTGGCTCATAATTGTTGTTCTGTTTTGTTGTGATTTAGTGAAAAAATTAAATAAGAGTAAAATGTAACTTTCTGTTAAGAGACTTGAATGATTTTTTTCTTATTGGGTCAGTGTGACTCACAAAACAGTAGTTGGGGTATATTTTTGAGCTCCGCAGTAGGGTTCAGGTGAGATGGGTCAAAGGACGTCTTGCTAGTCTCTTATGTAGAAAAAAATGCATTGTTATTGATCAACAATGTGGGTAGTTGCTTTGTCAAATTCCTTGCTGGGATAATCGAAAGCTTCAAAACAAAATCCGAACAGTCCGAACGCGTCGGAAGTCCGACCCTTTGAAGCGTTAATCGAAACCATTTAAAATTTCCATCGCTTTTTGGCAATCACATTTTTTTCAGCGTACGTGCAGAGATTAAAGTGTTAAGCTCTTGTTCAGAGTAAAATCGGTGTCGACATTCCCTAACTAGAAAATTGTGCGTCAAACTGTCGGCCTTCCAGTTATTTTTGGTTTTTCTTACGTTATTTTCTCTGCGCACCGGCGAAAGCAATGAACCGAGCACCAACGTCTGAGTGATGGGTTCCTCCTGGTTGTCTGCTAGTTTGCATTTGTGCGTTCGCAGAAAAAATATAATCGATAGATTTCACGCCTTTTGACGACGCCTGTTAATCTTCAGACAGACAGCCGCGGCTGACGTACTCGGCGTATGTGTTGCGGGCGCTCGTGGGTCGTTTTTGCAACATGTTCTCACCACTTGGCAGCTGCTCGCATGGCTTCGCTTCCATCCATTCCGTTGGCGTGCTCCTGCCGCCCAGACAAGTGTCTCAGGTGTCAAGTGTGAGTAACAGTCGCTGCGCAGCTGCTCAAGTGTGGCTGCTTCTGTTGCTGCTCCGTTGTCACCCGCGAGTGTAAATACGCATGACGGCGCTTTGTGGTTGTGGTTGTTGTTAATTTGCAGCTCATTCCTTAGCTGAGCACTTGCGGCCGTCGTAAATACCTAATAATTTTATTTCTACTCGCATTGGCCGCAGCGACAGCAATTGCACTCATACGTTGCTGTGGTGTACACGCATACACACACACACGCACACATTTTAATCTTGTTATTGCTAGTGAATTGCAAATGACAGACGCGCCGAAATGACTCGCGCTGCACGCACTCTGGCATTTTGTGTTTTGAATTGCGAAACGAAATTATAGACAGTAATTGCCCCATAACTACTGCACTAATTGCACAGTAAGTGACAGAGCTGGGACAGCAATTCACAATGCATAGCAACTTGTCCCGAGTAATTGCTATTCCCGGAGAAAGCGCCCAAGTACTGCAAGTCATCAATTGCGCTTCGCGGAATTGAAGAAAACTGAATCTGTCGTATCCCAGTGGTGCGTTTTCCGCTAACTACAACAATCTCACAAATGCGCTGGGTGATACTAGTTGGCTAAGCACTTGAACTACGACAAGGCCGTTCACTTTCTGTATGTTCAGACAGAGTATTGTGCGTAGTTGGTCGACGACCATGTCCAATGCAATGGCCCTCGCTTTCTTGTTGGTCGGTTTGTTTGCATTTTGATGTCCGCGTTGGTATAAGTTAAAGAAATTGATTTTACAATGTAAAACGTAGGCGTGATTTGTATTTATATAACTGAAACGATAGACCCTAAATGAAAGGAAGCTATAGGTTCAAATCGATTTGAAACGGCGACTTAGTTACTATAGATTCGACAATTATTTTCTTCACTAGCTAAGTCAAGACAAGCCCACGATTCTCTGCCTTAGTATTTAAAGTGCTAAGCACTGCACTACAAACTACTGTTGGACATTGCAAATTAAGTTAAGTAGAACTGGCAGCCTAATTTGGCGCTATATCTGCAATTCATACTCGATATTATCTTTTGTTCATCGCAATTGATCTTACTTAGATATAAACAGTGCGACAATTATGTATTAAGACTCGAACCATATCTCAGCAACCAAGCGCGCCATCTATTTGCGAGCACATGCGTTTTGAAGCTTCAACCTTCCTCTACAAACTGTCATGACATTTGGTTGACATTTAATATTTATTAAAAATCATTTTGCAAAATACGTTTACGTTTGATGTTGAAATTGTAACATGGAGCAAAGTGCGGTCATTAAATTCCACGCAAAAATTAGTAAAACTGCATCAGAAACATTCCGAATGATGCAGGAAGCGTATGGCGATGCTTGTTTATCAGGATCAAATATTTTTTTATGGCATAAACGTTTTGTGGATGGCAGAGAGTCGCTGGAAGATGAAATAAAAGAAGGAAGGCCAATTTCAGTTCGGACGCCTGAAATGATCTCCTAGAATGTTCGTGATTTTATTGCAGAAGACCGCAATGCTTCAGTGAAAATGATGGAACAGGCCTTAAACATCAACAGAGAAACTCTCCGACTCATTCTTCACGAGGATTTGTGCAAAACAAATGTCTGCGCAAAATTTGTTCCACACAATTTGAACGAGGAGCAAAAATTAA
Source organism: Melieria omissa (assembly GCA_963971225.1). Lineage (NCBI taxonomy): Eukaryota > Metazoa > Arthropoda > Insecta > Diptera > Ulidiidae > Melieria > Melieria omissa. Next base: position 55,474,385 of record OZ020267.1, on the reverse strand, counting down.
TGAGAGTCAGTCATTCTACAGACATCGTTGCAGCCGCAGAAAATAATCCAAACTTCCTGAAAACAATTGTTACGGGTGATGAAACATAGTATTTCCAATACGATCCAGAAACCAAGCGTCAAAGTGCGGAATGGAAATCAAAAAACTCACCACAAGGCAAAAAAACACGAAAAGTTCCATCAAAAATCAAAACAATGCTCATCACATTCTTCGATAGCAAAGAAATTATTCAGAAAGAATATGTTCCAACTGGTCAAACTGTTACTGCCGCATATTAGCCTCGAAGTTTTGAAGCGTTTGATGGCCAGAATCCGTCGTATTCGACCAGAATACCGCCATCCAAAAAGTTGGTCTCTGTTGCACGATAATGCACCGAGTCACACAGCATTCATTGTTCGTCAATTTTTGGCTCAGAATCAGGTTTGTGTGTTGAATCATCTGCCGTATTCACCTAATTTGGTGAATTTGAAATTGAAGTTGAAAGGATGCTTTTTTGATGACATTCAAACCATACAACGGGCTTCGACGAGGGCACTGGAGGAAATTCTGAAAAATGAGCAGAAACACTCGTTTGAATCACTATTAAATCGATGTAACAAGTGTATTGAATCAGGAGGAGAATATTTCAAATAAATATACCGAAAAATTAGCAGATATCTACCTACCTACTAGAGTCCTGCACGAGTATGCATTTTTGCTATTCGAAAACATTCAAATGCTTTTGAATAGAATACTTCACTTCATCTCTGCGCACCGGTCCGAATGAATACGAGTAAAGCTTTCTTCGAGTACGAGTAAGCTCCGAACATAAACAAGTAGACTTACACTATTTATTCATATTCGCTCGAAGCGGGAAAACGAGGACAAAAGCATTCGAATAATAGTACACATTGCTTCGAATATATTCGAATATTCTCGTTTTATTATTCCTAAGATTATTTAAAAATATTTATGTTATACATAAATATTTATTTATTTGTTATGCTACTTTCTTCAATAATTTCCATTTTGCGTATTAACTCATAAGCCACTTCAACCGCACCACAAGTATACACATGGAAAAGTGACATACTGCGCATAAAAATATTCGATGAAACTGTTGATCTTCGAATACTTTGCAAATTTCTCGATTACCGAATACGAGCAGATTATCGAATTCGTTTCTCACCGAATACGAGCACTGCAGAGTTCGCTATTCACCGAATATGAATAGAAACGAGAAGCAACGCTCGCTGGTTCCCGTTTCTATTCGTTTCGTTATACACATTCTTCGAATACCAAGTACCAGTACAGTATGTACAGTAGTGTCGCCAAAATGAATATATTCATGCAGGACTTTACTACCTACCTATATAAAAAATATCTAAAAAACTCTTATTCTAATTTAAATGACATAAGGTGACATACACATCAATTAAAGTAAGTTGTATTTACCCCAAAGCACCCGTTCGTTCCAAAATCTACAGGCGTCTCTTTCTGCTTGTTGCTTCCGTTGAAATCTGTAAAGGCTCTTTGTACAATCATGAAGAGAGGAAGGAGAAAAGTGGTTAATAGTCTGAGTTTTTTTATCTTAAAACACTGACATTGCATCTTCATTTTTTTGCGTGCCTGACAGTTTTAGCCCAGTTTTAGTCAGATCTTAACAAAAATAAAATCAATCAGTCTCTCCATAGCCTTTTATTTCTACATGTCCTGGGACCCTTACTACCCAGAAGGTTAAGCTTGTTTAGAGAATCCTTTCCACACTACATACTCAACTATGAAAACAATTATTTATTAATTAAAAATTACTTAAACCAATTTTACAATCGATTTTACAATTATTTTTAATAATTTACACAACCAAAAAAAAAAAATCATAAATAAAATATAATCAATTTATATTGATTTGAATAGACATCTTTTCAATGTAAATGAAATGCTTTACTTAATTAGCTTTTAATTGTCTTCATTACATACTTAGCTGTAATTTTATTTGACAACTACGCAAAAACATTAATGACTTCCTAGGCGTCTAAACTAATATTAGTGTCACAGATGGTTCCATATCGTCACTTCAATCTGTGACGGCAGCCAGAGGGTCACACGACTCAGCTTTAGTTCTCGCCGTTTAGTCAACGACTGGATTACAATGAAAGCGGCTGCCACAGCCTCACAATCATTTTTAATCACAAAGTAGAGGATGCCTAATTTTTCTTTTAAGCATTTATCCATATCATTTTTGTTGTTTTGTGTGTAGAATTTATAAACTAATTAATATTTACTTACAAATTTGTATTTGTTGTTGAAAGCAAACAGAAAAATCTAAAAAGAATGTCCTTAAAAACATTTGTTTTCAGGCAGTGATGGCAATCGCTTTGGTTTTGTCTTCTACGAAATACTCGTAGTTCTATGATTAGGGACTCGCTGTCACCGTAGCTGTGGTCGTGTAGTCATGTACGGTCTTGTTGTTGTCATCGTCAATGTTTTGGGGACTAGGAAGGAGGTTCGAAGCAAGAATACTCAGACTCTTAGACCCGAAATCTTACTTTACCGTTCCAAAACATTACGAAACTTCTTCTGACAACGCTTGAGATTTGATAGGTTCCAAACGTGGCCTTTACTAACCTAACTTGCTTATAAGTGCTGTGTTTAAGGCATTTTTCATATTTGACTGTATTTACACAAAAATTGCTCACATTTTTTGCATATATGTATTTCTTTTCGTTAACATTGTTGAAATGTATATTTACATAATTCACTTTGTATACGTAGTCTGCTTTCATTTGATGCCACAGACCGATAATCGTCGAACTTTGTGGGATTTTTCATTTTACAAAAATTTATTTAATTTAATTTAGTTTTAAATGGTGCGACACAATGACTAACCACGGCGTAGACTAAAATTTAGTGTTTCAATCGTCAACGATTGTAATTGCGATCGTGCCTTGCACATTATGTATAGTATTGAAATATATATTGCAAATTGTTGCAGTTATTCAACAGTTGTGGCATGTGAAAATTTAATTATTGCCCTTTTACTGAATAGTCGAAAGAAAATCTGAGAATATGAAATTCTTTAGCGTCTTCAAAACCCCTTTAGAACCTAGTTTTTATTTGCCGTAATTAATTCAACAGTTTAACTTGCGCTACCGACTAGAATTGTCCCACTCGTGAGCTTAAAATACGGAGCCTTTAGTTCCTAAAAAGACCTAAAATTTCATTAGAATGTTGTGTTATTACACTTAACTCTTCCTCTTACATTCTAAGTCTTGCTACAGATTTCATACAGATTTTCCATTAACTCTTGTTCCAGCTGACTACTGACTCCAACAAAAACTGATAGCAACACTCATTCTCACATTTATTTTTGCCACGTTTTTGACATTTTACGGTTCATAAATCCATAACACTGCAACCCAAAGTAAAGTCCAAAAACACAAACAAACTAATTACATCTAATCTTAATTAATGTTTAATTTTCTGTAAAACAAATCTCTTTGACTCTTTTCATTCTCTCTCTTTGACAATCTTTCCTCATTACATTCGCATTTGACCCTTGACCTTTTCATATTCATTCAATTTGAAGGTTCATTTGATTATGTCCCATTTCGCATCACGTAATGACGACGCGTTCACCAGATTGTGTGTGTGTGATTGTGTGCGTCAGTTGCAGAACTTCGTACGTCAATATTTAAATAAAGTTACATATTAATAATGGATGCCATGCCCAGCCACAATGCACATGTTGACAACATTTCAGTTTCAATTTAAATTTTCGAAAAATGTCAAGCAACACGTTCCATGTTACGAGTACATTTTGCCGCACCACACGTTATCCGCCTACGTTAGCCAATGCCAGACACAGGTACGAAGCACATATCGGGCCGCAACAGTGCACTGCGAATTCGCCTCCCTTCGGAATCGAGACTTTAATATCGAATTAAGTCGCTCATGTGCAGCCGTAATCAACTGAATATTTGAGCACGAACAGCGATGCGACGATCGACGTGACGTGGCTTTTTTGCGTCGACCTTTTTAAAAGATTTAAATGTATTTCGTGTATTTGCCAAAGTTAACATATAAATTGAATTCACGTTGAAAGCTTTTTACTGTAGCTCTTGAAACTTTTACGCAACAAGAATTAAAAGCGAAAATTCAATTCAAGCTCTGAGATGTTTCACATCGACAAGAGAGCAAAACTGAATGTGACAAAATGCGTCATTGTTGTTGTTTATGAAATGAATATTATCGTATAAATAAATATGCACTAAGTTATACAATACCGATATTCAGAAATATGTTGATTCAGTTGCATTTGTGTATCGGGTTTTATATGTACATTAGAAATTTTCATTTTTAAAACAACAAAGCTAAGAACAGCTGTGTTCATAAAACGAGGAGTTTACTCAATGAAAAATCAAAGTATATATGTACATATTTTTCCACAGATTGATTATTTCTCACTAATTGACTGTTTATTAAGCAACAGAATAAGGTAGAATTACCTCATTCTGTAGTCGGCCTCGATAGTCCAGCGGGAAGCGCGCTGGCTTCTCACACCAGCAGAAGAATTTTGCCATGGAGTATGTAGCACCCAGAAGGAAGCGTGTTTCAAGCGTGTGATCCCGTCTATCCTTTTGTCGATTCAGCCATCTATCTTTTCACCGATTCTCCTATCTATCCTTTTGACTATCCTTTTGCCGATTCTCCCATCTATCCTTTCTTCTATTTTCCCGCCTATCCTTTCTGTTATTTTTCCGTCAATGCTTTTGAACTTTTTCCTTTGCCTTTTTTTTCGTCTATCCTTTCTTCTATTATCCCATCTATCCTTCCATCTGTGCCCCTTCCATATTTTTGTCTTTCTTTGCGTCTATCCTTTCGTTTATTCTCACTTCCATTCTTCTATCTGTTCGCCCATGTATCCCTTCATCTATTCTCCTGTCTATTCTTTCATCTGTGCTTCCTTCTATTTTTTTGTCTGTCTTGCTCTCCCGTCTATCCCTTCGTCTTATCTCCCGTGTATCCTAATGTCTATTATCCCGTCTATCCTTTCATCTGTGCTTCCTTCTATATTTGTGTCTGTCTTGTTCGTCTATTCTTTCGTTTATTCTTCCATCGACCCTTCTGTCTGCTCTCCCGTCTATCCTTTCGGCTATTCTCCCATCTATCCTTTCATCTGTGCTCCCTTCCATATTTTTGTCTGTCTTGTTCGTCTATCCTTTCGTATATTCTCCCTTCTATCCTTCTGTCTGCTTTTCTGTCTATCCCTTCGTCTATTCTCCCGTCTATCCTTTCGTCTATTATCCCATCTATCCTTTCATCTGTGCTTCCTTCTATATTTTTTTGTCTGTCTTGCTCGTTTATCCTTTCATTTAATCTCCCTTCTATCCTTCTGTCTGCTCTCCCGTCTATCCCTTCGTTTTTCTCCCGTCTATCCTTTCGTCTATTCTCCCATCTATCCTTTCATCTGTTCCCTTCTATATTTGTGTCTGTCTTGTTCGTCTATTCTTTCGTTTATTCTTCCATCGACCCTTCTGTCTGCTCTCCCGTCTATCCCTTCGTCTATTCTCCCGTCTATCCTTTCGTCTATTATCCCATCTATACTTTCATCTGTGCTCCCTTCCATATTTTTGTCTGTCTTGTTCGTCTTTCCTTTCGTATATTCTCCCTTCTATCCTTCTGTCTGCTCTCCCGTCTATCCCTTCGTCTATTCTCCCGTTTATGCTTTCGTCTATTATCCCATCTATCCTTTCATCTGTGCTTCTTTCTATATTTGTGTCTGTCTTGTTCGCCTATCCTTTCGTTTATTTTCCTTTCGATGCTTCTGTCTGTTCTCCCTATCCTTTCGCTTATTTATCCATCTATCCATTTGTGTACTCTCAAGTCAACCCTTTCGTCTACTCTCCCGTCCATCCTTTCGCCTATTTTTCCCCTCTAACAATTTTTAGCCTCAACACATTTAATCATTAAATTTAATTTTCTTTATTAAAATGTCACTTATCACTCAACCTTGAACCCTTAATTTGACACACATGTCAAAATGCCCACTGTTCACACTCTCACCTACACAACGGGCTATGTGTCCCAAAATCCGAATGATGTAAAATTCACGCGCAACGAGGCTTGGCATCCGTTTCGAGCACTTGTCACGCCGCGTGTGTCTACAACTGCATACGAACGCAGAGCGTGCAAGCCGCTCACCTCAGCACCGCGTCACCTCGTCACCCATTAGTCAGTCGAATTACGCCAATTCGTATTCAGCGCACAGCGGACAACGGCGACGGCAGCGCTTAGCACCGCGTGCGTCGTTGCCACTGGAGAGGAAGTAAGATTCATTTTGTGCGCGACAAATGCAAATATTTATTTATTTATTCAATTATGCCCATTGTTGTTATCAATAAAAATGAAAACTGAAAAACGCTTGCGTACTGACGAATGGAATAGTGTCAGCGTTCCGCGGCTGGTTAGTGCCGGACAACGCAGCTTACACAGTTCGGCAAATCTCATACAATCAGCATTGGGCGTTGCGCTTTCTGCACACTGTGCGATTGTGTCACTTTCCGCCGCATCTTCGCGTTGTCCACAAACTGTCATTTGCGTACTTTGTGCGATAGGCAGCGTGATGATTGATGGGTTAGCATTTCGACTGTTCGTCTGCCTTATCATCTTCCGCTCCACAATTTCGCCGCTTCAGCGTGTGCGGCCGGGTGATTCACCTTTGGAATTTGCCCCAAGTACACATAACTTCTTGTTTATGTAAATTTCAAGTGGCAATTGTTGCTGTTGTTTTCATTTGACTTACTTTTTGACGGCTGCCTGGCGTTGTTGTTTTTGTGTCGTACGCTGTGCTCCACTTCAATTGGAAGCAATTAGTTTTGATGCGGTGCGTCAAGTGCAAGCGGACCTGTGAGACGGCAGGTGCCGCACCGCTGATTGGCATTTCTGGTGCGTCAATAGTTGAAGAGTGAAATTTGCCAAACTCTCAACAATGTCCTTTGAGTGAACAGTGTGTTGTGTATTTGTTGTTGTGAAAGTGGAAAGTGCATGAACACCGGACACTGGGAGGGGCGTGAAATATTTTGTTGAGGCTTTAAGTTTTTCTTTAACTCCTTCTGCGCACGATTCCGAGTTAACTCGTCCAAATGAAGTGGTTTCCGTATGCGGGAGGGCGAGCTAGCTTGTCCTGACATGTTTTTGTATAACTTTTGCGGAATTTTTGGTTGGCTTTGGTTGAATACAATTATATAGTCGGATATTCCAAAATCCAAATTGGCAGCTTAAATATGATATCATATTTATATGCAAATTTTTGCAATGGATGTATGAATATTTTTAATACTAGAAAGTCCACCGGAGTCAAAATGAATTCATTGTAGTCTTTTAAAATTTTATTGCATGGCATTTTCAAAGAAAAACTTGAAATCGATAAAAAACATGAATGTCTCTTTGTTTGTTCGATGGTCACACGACACTTAAACTCAAAAACTTGAAAGCCGATCGAGCTGATTCTTTCATGAAATGTTTGTTTTGACTAAATCTCGGTAAACCACATAGTGTAAATACTCTTCGACAGTTGGGCATGGCACCTCCCATACAACATAAATTTTTAATATGAAATATCTTCGGAATTATAGGTCAGACAGCATTGAAATTTGGTACAGAGCCAAGGTACCGTTTAGATGTGTCATTTCACTGGTAAAATTTCATAAGCGTTGAACAAGGGGCGTGGCACTTTTCATGCGACCCAAATGTTTTGAATATCTTCGGAACTACAGATCATACATCAATGACATTTGGTACAGATTTACAATTTAGACATGACATGGGTGGGTATTGGACGAGGAGGCATGGCACTGCCCATACAACCCAAATTTTTAATGTGGAATAGCTTCGGAATACTAAGTCGAATAGCATTGAAATTTTTTATACCATAGTCCCATAAATGTGTCATTCTAATGGTAAAAGTTTCTAAACGTTGGAAGGGGAGTGGCAAATATTTTGTGAGTCAAATTTTCCTCGTAACTTTGGAGCTGTAGGTCGCATCTCAATGAAACTGGGTCACACTCTTCTACTGAAGGATTAGATTAGCCATGCATAAAAGGGGCGTGGCAGCGCCCATACCGTGTTGTATGAACAAACTTAAGTTATTACTCCCATTGACTTTAACTTGCGTGCAATGCCGCGGGACCCTGCTAGTTTATTTGAAAGCCAAATGAAGTATAATTCAAAAACTGAAAATACTTATTGACCCTTTCCGATACGATGTCCCACATATGGGATGATATTTCTTTTTTAGTTAATTTTCAAGTCGCCAAAATTTTACCCCTAAAATCTCTTTTCGTTTTTTATTCCGTGTTCACTCCTCTCTGGAGCATAGGGCCTCCACAAGACAGTCTTGTGTTGGTTTCGTTAATCAGTTGTTTTGTTCTGCCAAGGTAGGTGATTGGCCTGCCGCAGGTAGTCCTAAGTGATGGTGCCATCTAACGCCGCTCAGGAACATCGTCTCCGCTCGTAGCGCCATCTGTTGTGAGGAGGTTACAGCAGAATGGTTGGAGACCTCGCTAGATCAATTTGGTGCGCTGTTTTCGCAGTTGTTCGCTTTCCCTTGCAGATGTCGCTCGTGCGCCGTGTCTAACTGTTTATTTGTTTGCTTTTATCAGCCGCGCAGCGCATAATTGCGCGTACTATTGCGTGGAAGTGTGTGGAATAGGAATAATTGGGTTGGGAATCAATGAACTTGGATATGTTGCAGGGTTTTTAGGAACATTTAGAGAACAAGAAAAATCGGAAAAATTGGTTGGAAAAGTGCGGGGACCGTGCACACGGCGGGAGCTGAACCCACGACTTCTGGGATGACAGTCTTGCTGCTTGCTGCTTAGTCCCCAAAATCTATTATCTCTGCCCCCAATACGTAATAAATGTCTTTGAACCATTTTTTTACAACAAGTTTTGATTCAACTAATAATAGCATATATTTGTTTTATTTTATATATTTATTTTTTGATACTCTATCTGCAATATCATTGACCAATTTACCTCTTTTTGACTTCTTTACAGTTCATCCCATCAGCTAAATTACGCCTGTTTGCTTGCTGTCCCGTCCATGGCGTTGCCTGCTTGCTGAAACGCGTCAACTTGCCACGCTCTGGCAAATCCATTGCCGAAAAATGCTCAACTACCTTGCTATGCATTGAAAATGGACACGTTAAACGTAGCGTCAGCAACTGCTGGTAGTACTACCCCATTGTCGTCATTGTCAACAACGCCGACCGCAACGTCAATTGCATCGCCGACCATAACAGCGGCAATTGCGCTAAAGAGCGGAAGCAGTCTGCGCACAAGTAGATCTCCATCGACCACACGCAGCTCCGAGCAAAGTAAATATATATACATTGCACAATTATATTGCATACTCACATGCACGCATATCCTCAATTGGTATGCGTATGTGTGTGCGTGTATTTGTATATTTGTATATTTGAGTGTTTCTTGTAGAATTATAATTTGGATTAGTTGCTTCGGCTAGAAATAGAAATTGCTACGCATTTGTACACGCGGCACTTGCATTATTGCACAAAAATACCTCTGGCCCCCCTACCTAGCACACACCCACACACACACACCCCATGCATACATACATGTAACGAGACACTTGTATAAATTAAATTTATCCATTCAGTTTGTCATGCAGAGAGGCGTTTGTGGCTCTTATATCTATTTTTATCATTTCATAACTAGTTTTCCTCTTTTCTGACATGCCACAAATTTGATTTGACTGCATAGTGGTCGCCGTTGTTGTTGTGGTATGCAAGTGCGTTCAATTGGCCGCATCCGTCTTGGATAAGAGAAAGTAGGTGTGTCCAAGATGCTTGGCTTCTTATTATTATCGCCTTTACTATCTTTGTATGTGTACTGCATTGTGCCACATGCCACATGCTCCATAAAATGGCAAACGACCAGCAACTATGTTTTTGCATTCTTTAGCTTCGAGTGCATCGCACTCAAGTGTAACTTTTCAATTGGAACATTTTAGAGATAATTCAAATGCCGCAACTCGAACACTTGACCAGTTGTCATTAAAGATGGTTTTATGTAAATTAGTCAATCAAGTTTTTTGTAGATAGAATATCACTTTTTATAAAGTCATTCTATATTAGAATCGATTATAGTTGTGCACTAACCAATTCCGTATCCTATCCTATCCTATCCCAGCAATCATACGGTAGTTGGCCAATTAGTATTTTTTGTATCCGATCGTAATACTGTGCACGAACCAGTTTCTTACACGATCAGCGTCCGTATTGGTGACTTAGTGTTTTCTTTTTGGCTCTCTATAGCCAACTTTTCGGATACGATACGACACAAACTAGTTCCTTCCACGATCATAATCGTAGTCGTGATCATTTAGTAGTTCTCTACACGATCAGCATCCGGATTGGTGATTTAATTTAGTTATTCTCACGATTATATATATTATCGTTTGCTGTCCATGCCCCATTTTCACCACATAATTATGATCGCACACCAATCAATTCCTTACACGATCATAGCTGTGGTAATTTAATATTTGTGTACAATTTTAATTGTGCTTAAATAGTTCCACCTTAGTAAATCTACGATGACGTATTTTTTTTAACGTAATCATGAAGACGTCCGAATAAAGCAAAAACCATCTACACATGAATATTTTTTTTAGTCATTATAGTTTTGTCAAATGAGGAAAAACAAACATTAAACCACTGAAATAAATTTTTTATTTTTGTATTTTGCAAATTTTTTTGAAACGTTTATAAACATTTAAAATTTTACAAAATTAGGGAATTTTAAATTTTAGTACAATTTTAAACCATTCAATTTCATTTAATATTTTGCAAAATTCCTTAAATAAAATATTTAATATTTTTAAATACAGCTTAATTTCTAATTATTTTTTATATTTAAAAACATATATAGGGTGTTTTTTTTAGAGGTTTGTTTTTCGAATAGAGATAAAACTGGCATTTTGTGGTCAAATCTGGCAACTCTAATGTCATTTATGTTCAGTTTGGTTTGCCATTTCATCATGAACAGGTTGACAAAAGAACAACACATGCAAATCGTGCAAATTTATTTCGAAAATAATGGTTCAGTTCGCGAAGTTTACCGCAAGCTCCGTCCATTTTATGGTCGACATAATCGTCCATCAGAGCAAAATCGGTCCATCCATCGGTTAACCATGGGTCGTTTTCGCACTACGTTTACTCTATGTGATAATACGCATCCGCAGAGACGTCGAACAGTGCGCACCGAAGAAACAATTGCCGCTGTAGAGCAAAATGTTGAAGAGGACCCGAATGAATCGATTCGCCACCGTGCACAGCAATTGGAGCTTTGTCCATCAACTTTAAAAATTGGACCTGTAGAATTGGCTTTATTCGAGCCAGCCGCGGCGGCCACATGCCCGAAATCATATTTAAACATTACTGGCATAAAATTATCCTTCCAATAAAGCCAAATTGATGGACATTAAAACGATTTTCTTGTGTTTTATTTCAATTCGAAGTTCTATACCTCTAAAAAAAACACCCTATACATTTTGCATATTTTTTAAATAGTTTCATTTATAAATGTTTCTTTTAAATTTCCAAAATTATGGAATTTAACATTTTAGTACAATTTGAAGCATTCAAATTCATTTCTTATTTAAAAAATTTCTTTGAATAAAATATTTCATATTCAAACACAAAAATTAAGCAACTGAATTTAGAAATATTTTTTATATTTCAAAAAATTTTTGTTTTGCATTTTTTTTTATTTTATTTATACATATTTCTTTTGAATTTGGAAAATTATTGAATTTGAAATTTTAGTAGGTACAATTTAAAACCATTAAAGTTTGTTTAATATTTAAACAAAATCCTTAAATTCGTAAAACAACTCAATTATATTTATAAATTTTATAATTTAATATTTTATAATTTTTAAAATTTTTAATTTCCAATTTTCTTTTCTTTTCTCAGTTTGATTTATAAACATTTCTTTTAATTTATGGATTTTTAAATTTTAGTACATTCAATTTCATTTAATATTTCGGAACATTCCTTAAATAAAATAATATTTTAAAAACAAAAGTTAAACAACTAAATATATAAATATGTTTTATATTTTTTTTTCAATTTATATTTTCCATTTTTTAAACAGTATTTAAATTTGTAAATTTTTTTTCAATTTTGGAATTTATCATATATCTAATACTTCTATATTGGCAGCAACCTATCTTGACAACGTGTTTTCATTCGGAAACCAAAGGGAGACAAGCGATGAGACAGAAAACACGAAATTTTGTGAATGTATTTTTTTACGTGTATACATGAGCACTTCTACACATGAACAACTGTCAAACTGCTCCAGGGGCGGTTTAAAAAATTTCAGTTAATTTCGACAAATATTTATTTTTTTCCAGTCAATTTTTTTCCCGCTTGAACGCACCTGACTTTTTGCCACTTTTGACAGCTGTCAAGGTACATTCGTTTATACGCTTTCTCGCTCACATTTCACTATTGCTGTACTGTGATGTTGGCGAATGTACCTTCAGCTTGCTGTCAATATAGAAGTATTACATACTATATGGAATTTATGGATTTTTAAATGTAAAATTTCAGCATTTAATTTCATTTAATATTTCTCAAAATCCCTTAAATAGAATAATTAACCCTTTCGGGACTACTGGGATAATACGTCCCAGCAAGTTTTTAACACCCCTCAAAACAATTATTCAAATCTTCCGACCTACGTAAAATATTTTTTCGTTTTCGGTGTTCCCACATAAAAGGATGATTTCACAATTTGTGGGCATTCAATATAATTTTCTAACCCCAACGATCATAGTATGAGAATATTTTTACTGAGAGTATTTTGGATTTCAAAATTAAACTCCGTCCCGAAAGGGTTAAGATTAAAAAAAAACATAAACAAATTTTGTAAATATATTTTATAAATTTTTAAATATATATTTTCTATTTTTAACGGAATTTTCATATATAAAAATTTTTTTAAATTTTGAAATTTCTCAAAATTCCTTAAATAAAAAAATACATATCTTGAAAACAAAAATTGAACAACTTAATTTATAAATATTTTTCATGATTTATTATTATTATTTTATTTTTATTATTTTATTATTATTATTTTATTATTATTATTTTATTATTTTATTATTATTATTTGCATTTTTTAACGGATTAGTGTTTCTTTTAATTTTTAAATCCACAATTAAGTGAATCAAAGTACAATTTCACACCATTAAAAATGTTTGAATTTGTATTTTGCATTGTTTTTAACTCTTTAGTATTTCTTTAAATTTTGAAAATCACAATTAAGTAAATTTAAATACAATTTCAAACCATTCAATTTCATTTAATATTTAAACAAATTCCTCGACGAAAATATTTTCGAAATACTTTTCGATTCGCGCTATATAAGTTTTTCCTTTATTAGAATCTAATTATAGTAAATTCTTACTGTGCAAAATTTAATGCCATAACTGCTGCTTTTCTCATCATTCATTCATGCTTTGCTTTTGATCTACACATAAATACTTTTCCATAACCATTGTTTATTCCAATTATTATGTGTTTACTTTCCACACTGTTGTTTTAGTTCGCCAATAACAAAACTCGTATATTATTTTGTTTAAACGAAGCGCATAAATTTCAACTGTTGATTATTGTTTTAATTTGTTGGCGTTTTATTGTGTATTGCGAATTTCTCGTAGTTCTCCTTTGCAATTTGATATAAACAAAGTTTAGTTGTTGTTATTGGTAATTATAAAAGACAACTGAAAAATAAAATCAGTGAAGCCATTGTCGTCAACATGTGTTAGGGACTTGGATGCCAAGTTAACAAAAAAATTGACGGTGAAATATGAAAAGTGACTTTTTTTAAAGAACTCTTATGTATGTAAAGATTTTGATGCTTGGTTTCTTTAAGACTTCATTGACATTATCTAAACATTTGCTGTCGCGATATTTGATTAATTTGTATTGTAGTAGATTTTTTGCGACGTATTTATAATACTTCGATGTAATATTTTTTAGTAATATATAATAAAACCTAAAGGTTCACATTACATACCCTCAATATTAGTCAAGTTCAATGAATTTTGCTGTTCCACCGCCCAATCAGTTCCAACAAGCAATATTCAGCAACGATGCAGAAATTGTTGAATCTTGCAATCAAACTTCTGGGGTTTTTCTTTCAAATAATAAGTAAATAATAACAGTAATAAATTTGTAGTTTTTACTGTGTCATAAAATTAAATCATTCCTTGAAAAGCCATGAACCAAGGCAATGTTTTGGCTCAAGAGGCCAAATAGGAGAGGTTTTCACTCTGTACGTTGATTCGTCGAAAAGAAAAAGCCTTAAAATTTGTTAAAAGTTGAAAAAAAAAACCTTCCAACAAAATGTGAACAATCATATCCAAGGAAAATATGAATGCTGCATTACAAAATTGGACAAACGAACTTGGAATAAAAGTAATGCAAACAATTCGACGTCATGTAATATGTCGAGTGAGTTCTTCTTCTGACTAATTGAATTGATTAGGGTAAACTGCACTGAGACCAGGATTGATCTACTGTGCCCTTCTTCTGACTATTGGTCTACAGTCTTTCCGCTTACCTTGAAGAGATGATGAACGTATGATGAATGTTTTTGATAAAGTTATATGAGCACAGAGGCATCTTTTGCTATAAGGAAGAAGATAGAAAACATAGACCCTGGGCGTCTTTAAGATCTCTTAGTGGTAGAAAAGACTGAGCTATTACAATTGATAGCGTATTAAGAGAAAAATGATTTTCTTGTTATTACCAAAAACAAACTATTTTTATTAAACAATGGCTTAAACCAATTTTTTTCCAGCGTCTCTATTTGGTACCAAATCAAATATTAAACAATGCAATCAAATTTTTGTATAATGTAAAGTTGTCTGAACTTTTGAAATTTCATGCAAATGCAAATTTAAAAAAATATTTTTTTAGTATTTTTTAAATGTAAATATCAAAAAATTATTTATTCAAAAAACATTTAAATCAAACCACTAGATTTTCATTAAAATACAGTGCACTCGCGAAAACGTGAACACTCGATTACGTGAACACTTTTTTCCTATTGAATGCTCTAAAACGTAAACAATTCTTGAAGGCTCGTGAACGTGAACACCCTGTTGTGTATCTTTTTCGCAAACATTTCACCGGCCACAACCTTAAATGTGTATATACTCGTCCCCTTTTAACTTTTTGCTATAAAACTTAATTCAATTATCTTTTTTATAAGTAGTTTCACACAACAACAACAACAACAACAATCGCAAACTTGAACAATCTCGTAAACGTGAACAGCCTTGGTTTTTATTAGTTCACGTTATCGCGAGTGCACTGTATACTTTTCTTTCAATATACAGTCGTGTCTGGATATAGTGAACTCATTATTGCAAGGCCTGTTCACAGTATCGAGGTTGTTCACTATATCGAGGTGTTCACTATACCCAGACACGACTGTACTTGTATTGAAATTTTATTAAAAAAAATTTCAGCTACAGAAATTTATGCGTTTTGTTTTTTAATTAGGGCTTTTATTAATAGTTTTTTGCTACAAACTTATTACGTCCGTTTTTTTGTTTGTTTATTTTTCCATCTCCTATCGCTACTTTCTCTATTTCTATGCTATTTGAGTTTATTTGTGCAATTTACTGTTTACTCGTTTCTGTTTAATTTTAACGCTTTCACTGTTTTCTTCTTTTTTATTTCTATGTGTTAACAGCATAAATAATTGTTTAGACACTAAGCAACTTTTCCAAAAGGATTAAAACTCATCAACAATTTGCGGCCTTCCCCAACAAAATTAAAAAAGCAATTAAAAGGAAGCCACAAAAATTGCTAAGATTGATTAGCAGAATTTTCGCGAAACTTTTGATCTCTGTCTCGCATATTATGCTCGATTATTCGATTGTTGTTTGTTGCATTTTTGAAGCGGATTTGTGAGTCTCATCATTGTGCTTCTTCTTCTTCTCGTTCTTGTATTTTCATTGTTTTGGTTTGCGCCACACGCTCGCACGCATTCACCCGCACACTCGTACACGTCTTTCGCAACACACACATACCAACGCGCTCACGTACGTACGCACGCACGCACGCAACGCAACGTCACGTAACGTAACGCAACGCAACGTAACGCACAGCCTTGTCCAGCGAAAAGCAAAGCTTCAAAACAGACACACGCAAAGGACATCACAACCACAAATTCACTTGCGCTCGTTCGTTGTTGTTGTTTTGATTGATTTGTAATAAAGCAAGAAAGGCCGCATTGAAACGGCCCGCAACATAAGCAAATAACACCAACTCTCAAACCTTCTTCTTGACCCACATTTATATAATCGTCGTTGCCGTGGTGCGTGAATGCAAATCGACGCAGTGTCACGTGAACGGGATCATCACCGCGGCGACAGCACCGACTCGGCCACGACGGGCACGTTAGGCGGCAGCGGCAGCGTAGGGACCGGTGGCGGCGGCGCGGGCACACCACACGCCGCCACGACTCTGGCAACCGTTGCGACCGCGCCGAGTGGCTTCAGCACAATGACCGGCTGCATTGGCGGCGCCGGCAGTGGCAGTGTGGGCGGTGGCGGTGGCGCCACCGTGGCCACGTTCCGCGGGTTTCGCAGCCATAGCCCGTCGAATCGACGCAGCCGCGAACGCAATCGACGCGAATTCAATCGCACACACGGCTCCGATCAGGGCGGCCTGCTGGCGTACAGCGGGCTCGGTGTGAGCGGCGGCAACATGGTCCTGGGCATGGCCGATGTGGGCGCACTGGACGGTGTTGGTGGCATTGGTGTTGGTGGTGTGGAAGATTCACGTTTGTCAGGTGCGCCCCCCAAAAAACAGTCAACAGTTTATGTTTGTTTATGTTTTATCTATCGCCTGATTTGTTTGTTTGTTTGTTTTCGTATTTCCGAGCCGAATGTGTCATTAAATTGCTTTTTGAATATTTTTGTTGATGTACACAGGCAACGAGGATCTGTGCTATCAGTCGTTCGCTTCCGATGAACAGGATGGCGTGCTGGGAGGCGACAACAGCAAGAAGCATCATCGAAGCCGACACGAACGCACGTCCAGCCTGCAGGCGCTCGATCGGCTCAATACGAAAATTCAATGTACAAAGGAGTCCATACGCAAGGAACAAACTGCCAGAGATGGTGAGTAAGGTCGCGTAGAGTAGAATTGAATTGAAAACTGAAAGAGTGATGAGATCGGTTGGAGTGGAATATTATTTGAAAACTGAAAGAATGGAATCATGTCAATTTCTATGCTGAGGTATCGCCTTTTCATTTAGTTAGCTGGCCAGAGCCACTGTGGCCTCTGGTTTGTTAGATGGTTTGTTGTCACCCTGGAAAGAAGTCACTGAGAGCGTTTCTATTGAATAAATAAGTGCAACTTAAGTTTTTGATCTACAAAAGACAACAAATAAATATGTGCTTGCTAACATCTTCTGAGTTTTACAATCAATTTGAACCACCATAGCTTCGATTTAAATTTGTTTTTCATAAAAATTTGTTTTTCAAAGCGAATATTACAACCAAATGTGTCACAAGAATGTCTGATTTTGCAATAAACCAAAAACATTAATGAATCATCTTAACGAATTCGATACCTGTGACACATGGGCCAACCAGTAAAAATCATCTCTTCCGCAAGTTTAGTCATTCCACTGTTTTTGCATTACAAATAAATAAGAACAGATTTTCATGTTGATTTTCACATTAGGGGCAATGACTTATATCTCGTTCCAAGAATCAACCATAGTGCTGTCTCATCACCTCACAAGTGCACCAATAAAAATATTATCTGCAAGCAAAAATATAAATAAAAAAATTCTAATATAAAAAAACACAACCAACTAACTAATGATTTTGTTATTTCTTGTCGTTGTACACTTGCAGATAATGTCAATGAGTATCTTAAATTAGCGTCAAGTGCTGATAAGCAGCAATTGCAACGGATTAAGGTATGAAATCACTCAACAATAACAACAACAACAGCCACACCTCATATCATTACGCAAGCGCGATATGATTGAGTATGAAATTCAATGTTAATAATCTGGTTTTTTTTTTTTTAGGCTGTTTTCGAGAAGAAAAATCAAAAAAGCGCACACACCATTGCTCAGCTGCAGAAGAAATTAGACAACTACACGAAACGCGCGAAAGATTTGCAGAATCATCAATACCAGAACAAGAGCCAACACCGGCAGCCGCGCGAAGTTCTGCGCGATGTTGGCCAGGGTCTGAGGTAAGCGCACACACACACACATTACATGCGTTCATTTGATCAAATTTTCTCTGTTTCTTGTCGCTCGCGCTCACATCGATTGTGTGCTATTTGTTGCTGTGACTCTTGCAATGCTCTAGAAATGTTGGCGGCAATATACGCGATGGCATTACGGGCTTCTCCGGTTCGGTCATGTCCAAACCGCGCGAATTCGCACATTTAATTAAGAATAAATTCGGCAGCGCTGACAACATCAACCAAATGTCGGGTAGGTGAACTGTTTTCAATGGATTGACGCCAGCTGTTGTTGCCTATTTTCAGGCGCGCCCTTTAATTAAATAATCTAATTTATGGTTTGTCGTTTTGCAGAAGCTGAAATCAACAACATTAACATGACTACAAATGTTGAACTGATTGGCAACTCGACGCCGAATAACACAGCCATTGCGCCGACTTCGATTGGATCGGGCCATACGGGCGGTGCGGGCAGTGGCAAATTTAATAGTGAGAATGGCAGCGAATGCAGCAGCGTCACCAGCGAGAGTATACCAGCGGGGTATGGGTGCATTCTAAATTGCTAATCAATGCAATTATAATAGTAATTTTTGTATTGATTTTGATTAGCTCTGGCAAGAGCCAGTCGGGCGCCAGCCAATATCACATTGTGCTCAAATCGCTGCTGACGGAATTGGCGGAGCGCAAAGATGAAATTGAAAAGCTTAAAGAACGTGTTGAACGTTTGGAGGTGAGTGAATAGACATATTTAATATTGATTTTGGGTACACTTAATTTACTTTGGCCTGAAAGTATGCCTAAACATTAGATTTGATTGAGCATTAGCTGCGAAGGACTGAGTCCTTGACTGAATTATTCAGAGGAGTTCATATCTTATCTCAACATTAGATTTGATTGAACATTAGCTGCTCGAAAGACTGAGTCCTTGACTAAACTATTCTGAACTATTCGTATCTTCAAATGTTGGAGGAGTTCATATCTTCCAGTATTATCTAACAAAGTTTTTTTTGGTTTTTCTTAGATCAGTGATAGGCAATTCCGTTGTCCGTATTAATTGATTAACTAATTGAATTTGGGTTCTTTAGATTAGATCTGGTAGGTACGGGAGTTGAGCCCGAAACACTGCGCCCTTTACTGAACTATTTTCTAGTCATTAGTTCTCATTCCTCTTTATTAAAAGAATTCATAGCCATCAATATTATGAGGACATTTTTGAATTTTTCTTCGATTAGTGTCAGCTCGTTGCGTTGTTTATTTATTGAGTTTTATTAGGTGATAATGGGTGATTTATTGTCTACAAAACAGCGTTATAAATTTTTGTAGCTGATGACTAAGCAGCTTGAAGTTGTCTGTCCTTCGTTCTTTTGTCTATTATATGCTAGAAAAAAGCTTTAATAAATTATCAAGAATATCTAAAACCTGTCTTTAAGCAGTTCACCGCCTGTTGAAAAGAGTTTTCGATTATTTCAAAGTATATTGAATGTTATGAGGGAATGTCTATAAAAACATCTACCTAAAAAACCTTTAACAACAAACAACAACAAAGGCTGCGCTGTGTCAGCTATGGAGTGGCCTCATTCTAGACTCGTTCATTTATTTTTTGTTCCTTGTTCACTCTTCTCTGGAGCATAGGGCCTCCACAAGACAGTCTTCTGTTGGTTTCGTTAATCAGTTGTTTTGTTCTGCCAGGGTAGGTGATTGGCCTGCCGCAGGTAGTCCTAAGTGATGGAATCATCTAACGCCGCTCAGGAACATCGCCTCCGCTCGTAGCGTCATCTGTTGTGAGGAGGTTACAGCAGAATGGTTGGGGACCTCGCTAGATCAGGTTGGTGCGCGCTGTTTTCGCAGTTGTCCGCTTCCCCTTGCAGATGTCGCTCGTGCGCCTTTTTTGCGTAATTGTTTATTTGTTTGCTTTTATCAACCGCATAGCGCATAATTGCGCGTTCTATTGCGTGGAAGTAAGTGGAATAGGAATAATTGGGTTGGGAATCAATGAACTTGGATATGTTGCAGGGTTTTTTTTTAGGAAAATTTAGAGAACAGGAAAAATCGGAAAAAGTGGCTGGACTCGTTCATAAAGGTACAAATAGTGGTGTAACAAAGTCTCTTCATTGCCAATGATATTTAATGTGTTTCTGCTTTTCAATAATGTTTACATTCCACAAATTTTTTTACTAATAACTTTTTAACAAAAACATTTAGACTGCCCAAAAGGACTTTAACAACTTGACCGCTACACTGGAAAGCGAACGTTACCGTGCCGAAGGTCTGGAAGAGCAAATTAATGATCTGACTGAACTGCATCAGGTGCGTTTTCACAATCCGCCGCCATTCACAATTGCAACTTAACCTGACCACCTTTTTCTTCCGCAGAATGAAATTGAGAACTTAAAGCAAACCATTGCCGATATGGAAGAGAAAGTTCAATATCAGAGCGATGAGCGGCTGCGCGATGTCAACGAAGTGTTGGAGAATTGTCAAACACGGGTAAGGTCACCCTTCAGCTGTTTCCAATTTAATTGCTCTACTACTACTCTCTACTTGTTTATTTGTGTTGCTGTTAGATTTCGAAAATGGAGCACTTGTCGCAGCAGCAGTATGTGACCGTCGAAGGCATAGACAATTCGAATGCACGCGCACTCGTCGTGAAGCTCATCAATGTGGTGCTGACCATATTGCAGGTGGTGTTGCTGCTGGTTGCCACTGCAGCCGGCATCATAATGCCATTCCTGAAGACAAGGTACGTTCGTTGTGTGCCTGTTGTTGTAACGAAACTAATTGCTGGTGTTGTCGTTTGCAGGGTACGCGTGCTGACCACATTCTTCTCCATATTCGT